>CM057103.1:24937500-25122500 GCA_029959045.1 Taenioides sp. WSHXM2023
ATGTGGTAATAGGAAGGCCATTTCCTTTTCCCACTTCTGCTCTTTCTGTGATCCTGCATCCTGATCCAGAGCCGTTTGGTGGTCTTTGTTTTTTAAAACGGCCATAGTCCACCTCTTTTTGCAATCTTCCTCTATAGAGAAATGTCACATAGAAATCAGAAAGTTGTAATAATAATATTAATAAACAAATTATACATTTGTTTTTGTGTTTCAGGTTCTTTGCAACTGGAGAGAGATTTCGAAGCTCGGCCTTTCAGTACAGGCTGGGAAGAGCTGCTGTCGCCCAGATTGTCCACTCAACAGTTCGTGCCATTGAAAAGACAATGATGTCGACGCAATTCCCTCCACTAACAGAGGCACTCTGGACGACCACTGCACAAGACTTTTGGAAGTGCTGGGGATTTCCAAATTGTTTGGGTGGCCCTAACCCTAATTCTAACCTAAACAAACATGTGAACATTGAAGCATCAGACAACTCCGGCAGCTTGTATTTTGATTATAATGGCAACTTCTCCGTTGTCCTTTTGGCCCTTGCTGATGCGAACTATAGATTCCAGTACATACAAGTGGGAGACTACAGATGCTCAAGTGATGGTGGTGTGTTCTGAAAATCAAAACTAAGGACAGGACTGGACAGAAAGACACTGAATGTGCCTGCTGACACTCCATTGCCAGGATCTGGAGTGCATGGGCCAATGTCTTATGTAGTTCTGGGTGATGCAGCATTCTCCTGAAAAACGAACCTTATGCGGTTCTTCCCTGGACACAGTTTACCAGTGGGCCAAGACATCCTTAACTACAGACCGTCACGGGCCAGACGTAGTGGTGGTGGAGTGCACATTTGGGATTTTGTCTTCACGATGGAAGGTGCTACTCACTACCATGTCAGTGCCACCCAAAAATGTGGACTCTGTGGTGACAGCACGCTGCACACTCCAATTTTCTCCATACGACGGGGGAAGGAAAAAGATGGCTGGAGGCGGCAGTGGAAGGAAGACTGTTTATGGAGCCATAGGAAGATGTGTGAAATCGTGCCGTTAGGCAGCAGTGGATGCAAGAAGAAAGTATGCATCTTTTTTCACCTCTGAGGAAGGCGCGCTATAGGCTGTCTCAGCTATGCACGTAATGTAAATATGTGTAAAAATATATATATCAGAGTTGATGACTTTTTCTATTTGAAAAACCAACAAACCTACATATTTTATTTGTGAGTTGCTTTTTATGTAAATGCTTTCTTTTAATAATATTATTATTATTATTATTATTATTATTATTATTATTATTATTATTATTTTATTATTATGCACATGAACATATTTATGGACTTCCAACATCACGTTTTCATTACATTACATAGTGTAGGCAGCATGGCAACAACATTACCCTTGTATATGTATACAACGTTAATGTATAGACGTAAATGTATAAACGTAACAACTTATCTAAGTTTATAAGGCTCCTTCACTTTTAATGCATTCTAAAAATTATGCGTCCAAAAGTTGCAGTTTTTATGCTCGCGTAGGGTGAAATACGCCTGTGCTGGAGCCAAATGTGCAAACACAGGATCTAATCTTCCAAGAAAGATTTTTCTGTGTGCACACAGTGTCGTAGCAATTTGATCTCCTGTCCCTAGTTGTGATTGTAGGATCTTTTTAAAAACTGTAAGAGGCCACATACAGTTCTTTAAAATAAAATTTGCCCATACATGTAGGTTTTCAAGTCCTGTTCTTTCTCTTTATTTTTAGCTCATTTTTTGTGCTACAAGACATTTCATTCTTACCCCATCAGCATTCCAGTGATAGGAGTGGAGCAGATCGAGTGCCCTTATTATTATTTTTGACATTAGTTATATCAAAATGGACTCCACTTCACATTGTCTTGTTGGCTTCATTTCTGCTTCCTGCAGACAGCTTAGAATAGGTGTTAGTATTCCCCAGGTAGGTGTTCGTATTCCCCACTGCGCTGCAGTGACTGATTTCATTCACCTGACTGATGACTCATCAAGTGTGTGGTACTGAAAACCAGCTCATCCACTGATCCAAAGGTTGGCAGTTTGAATCCAGCTCTCGACAAAAGCATCATTGGTAGAGCGGTCAGATCCACTGACGATATGATTCCAGCTCCAACAGTTAATTTCTAATACAGTGAGTTCTTGGGTCCAGTCACTAGAAATGACCAGGTTGAACATTTGTGAATTTATCTTGTCCCCCAACTGGGAGTATGACAGCAGTCCAGCATATTGTTAGAATCACTTAAACATTCTGAAATGGTCGGGGGATCCGACATTTTTTAATTAGCCACTCTTCTCAGCTCCTCTGTCTGTGACTAAATCTCTGTCTAATTGCATGAGGATTTATCTTTGTCGCCATAAGCGTGAATGCCTCCAGGTGTTCTTGAGTCGGCATATGTTGTGTTTGGATTTTGGAGAACGGAGAAGCCTCTTTCACGAGCAACTGGTGCCACTGGTAGAGTAAGAGGGAACTGGTATCATAAGCCTATAGGGGGGTGTATGCGTTTCAGAAGTTGGTGACATCATAGTGCACATTTGCAGTTTTTGTAGATTTTTTTTCAGACCAAGGCTTAGTTTCTTTTTTTGACTTTAAGCTGGGACAAGGTTTTTTTTTTTAACTCTCACACACCTGATACTGTTCTACCACTCTGAGGAGATCGCTAGTGAGCAGGTATGAAAGCAAACTAAACCTTGGTCTGAAGAATCTATTAAAAAAATAAATTACTGGCCGACCAGGTGAACCTCATTGGACTTGGACTGTTGAAAAATCTGCTTCCTCTTCGACTCCTCTCTTTGTATTCTTCTAGGGGAGATGGTTTGAGTTGAGGCCACAGACCTGAAAGACTCTTGAGCTTGCACTGTGAATTTCATTGTTTCGTCACTGTCAAATATGTCTGCATCTAATTCTAAAGCATTTTATGGTCAGATAATCAAGAGAGAGTCAGATGGAGCAGAGGATACAGAAGACTGGGTCAGAGGAGCGGAGGATCAGATAGATGGAGCAGAGAATGTGGAAGGAGGTAGCAAATGAGATAATTGATTCTCTTGTCTTGTTGTCTTGTATTGGCTCATGTCGTCAATACAAAAAATGGTCTAAAAATAATCCCAGGAGACAGAGATGGTGCAATTATCACCTGGAGAGGAAGGTTCACGTCACTGTTCATGATCATTATGGCTAATAATGATATCAAATGAACTGCCTCTGTAACATTGGTGTAATTGGCCATTTCCACATTGAAAAAAAAAAACATCATTTGTCATAGACAGCCATCTTACCATATCATATCATGTTGTTTTAATTGGTGATACATGTAAGATTCAGCAGTCTCAGTCTCAGTCTTTTTGGTACAATTGAAAACAAAAAAAAGCAACTTCACAGCTCTTTGTTGTGATGATGTTTGTGATGATGTTTATGCAAGTCAGGAGGAGCAGATTCACAGACACGAGAGAATCAGGAGGAGCAGATTCACAGACATGAGAGAGTCAGGAGGAGCAGATTCACAGACACGAGAGAATCAGGAGGAGCAGATTCACAGACATGAGAGAGTCAGGAGGAGCAGATTCACAGACACGAGAGAATCAGGAGGAGCAGATTCACAGACATGAGAGAATCAGGAGGAGCAGATTCACAGACATGAGAGAATCAGGAGGAGCAGATTCACAGACATGAGAGTCAGGAGGAGAAGTACAAGTACAATCGGTCTGCTTTAAAGCTTTCCTCTCTGTGGCTGTATTGTTTCTGAACCACACGGTGATAGAGCCAATAAAAAGGCTTTTGATGGTGCAGTGACAAAAGTTGATCAGGTTCTTAAGAGTTTCTTGTGGATTCTCTTTTCTTCTTTTCATTCTTAACAATGTCACTAGTGTTTTTGCTCCAGCTTAGACTGCTTCTAAAAGCACATTAAAAAGGAACTAGTACTCTGAGTAGTATTTTTCAAGTGCACATTTTACTTTAGTACAATTCTGGCAGCAATACTTTTTGTTGACTACAAATTTTTTAGTACTCTTTCCACTCCTGCTAAAAACCCTCTCACAGCTGTTGAGCCCGAATCAGCACCAAGGCCAGTGCCACTTGCCACGATTCCACCTGTAATGAAAAATGTCAGTGATGTGGAAACTGAACAACTGCCTGGTAACGTGTCCGATCCAAATGCACACGAGAAAACAGTCCACAGATCAACCAGAGCAGTTAAACCAAGCGAGATGTTGCTGGTCCAATCTACTGACCAAAAAGTCTGAATGTATTATATGGTTGTTACTTGAATGCCTTTATTATAGTACATGTATAGTATAGTAGTTCACAGAAAGTACACAATATGTATATTCTTAGCTTGTTTTTTTATGTATGATACATAATAGGCATGTATAATGCATTTTTTTTTTTTTTTTTTTGTATATGCCCATCAGTAGGGGGTTTCCGGGTGGGAGATGTGGGGTTTAAAAGGGAGAAAAGTGCAATGGAAACTGTAACCTGTATAACTGCACATAATACTTCATTACAAATTTAATCACAAAAAAACATGTGTACCATGTCTACCTCCACCGTCCACTTCAGCCAAGAAGTTACTATACCTTGAATTTCTGCTGAACTTTTAAATCAGACCTGTGATTGGTTGAACCACAAAGACTATACGGACAACTGATTAAAATAGTTTGTAACCGCTCATGTTCAGCATGTGAGCCTAATGTGATTGTTTATTGTCACAGTTAAGCAGAGCTCTGCAGAAGCTCGTGTGGTTCAGGTCTGTCAGGACGTCAGCCCTCAGCTGAGCGGGGCCTAACACTCGACTATAGACCAGCTTGTACTCAACTCAACCTGACAGGTACCGTTACCCTACTCCAGTATGGACATGTTAGATGTTGAAAAGACTTAAGAGACAGCGCAGGCACAGCTTCAGAATTAAACAAGCTGTGGACAGACTAACATGTCTCCTCTTCGTCCATCCACAGGTATGATTTAAAAGTTCTTTTATTAACTCAGACTTGGACCAAACACATTTCAAGTGAGTGTGTAAAGGTTTTGAACAAACTGTAAATGTTTGCTTTTGTACAGCTTAATGTAGTCCCATCCGCCATGTTCAGTATCAAATAGTTAAGTAGTAATAACATTTCAAGCCATATCTATGCAAGATTAGACACTTTAAGGCTACACAGTCTAACTCTCGCTGTGTGCCACTCACGGCCGCCCAGCTTCCCCTAAGGCTGACACCAGTAACACAAGAAAAAAGTTTTCCATTAGTCAAGCATCTCTAAAAACTACTCATTAATGTACTCAGTGTGTCACCCTGTTATAGCCTTCAGATCCCTGTCCTCATCTACAGATGTCAGTGGTGAGTGCTCGTTCAATTAGTTGTGTTCTTTGACACAGTGTTCCACTTTTTTGTAATTACTAGTAGATGGCACTTGTGAAGCTTGTTCCTCAGTCCTTCACCTCACCTGGCAATGCAATATAATGCTATTAAATTCAGTCAACAATAAGTACAATTGATCTCTGATCTGTACACACTCACACGCACACTCACGCTCTCACACACAATATCACACATGTACCATACAACCACACGTATCAAGAAAGCATTAGGTATTTACAAAATCTTAAGTTAGCTCCATCCAATAACATATTAACCTACCATTTCTACTTTTCACTATTACAACAGTCCATATCTTACAAAAAATGCACAGAGGTGTGCAGAGGTGAGTCAGGTGAGAGGAGTTTTATGGGAAATGTTTGGAAACTGTATATTGTTGAAGCGATTTTGTTCAAAAGATTCGTCTTTTGGGTCTTTGTTAATTTCAGTGTTTTGCCAGAATCTCTATCAACTCTGTTTCCTTCTTCAAGCACATACTCACCATCCAAAGGAAAGATAGGCACAGGTAGTACATCAATCTCTGAACAAACCACTTTTAAAGTTCCTTTTTCTGGAAGTTCCTTGATGTTTATAAGACAGCTCAGCATCCCATCACAGGCAGGATGCTCATAATGAAGTGTAAATTCACCTTCCAGTCCTCAGAACCCAGGAAAAAGGGTGTAAGTATTCCTTACATGGCTGGTGTTTCTGAAAAACTACAGAGGATTTTCAGACAACATGAAATGCCAGTCTATTTCAAACCTACAAACACTTGACTTGATCCATCCAAAGGACAAAACCCCGAGCCGACAAAGCAATGTGGTCCACACCATTCAGTGTAGTGAAGACTGCAGTGAGCGCTACACTGGAGAAACAAAACAGCCACTTCACAAGAGGATGTACCAACACAGACGAGAGAGCAACACGGGACCTCAGTCTGCCGTACATCTCCACCTAAAAGGACCTCAGTCTGGCGTACATCTCCACCTAAAAGGACCTCAGTCTGCCGTACATCTCCACCTAAAAGGACCTCAGTCTGCCGTACATCTCCACCTAAAAGGACCTCAGTCTGCCGTACATCTCCACCTAAAAGGACCTCAGTCTGCCGTACATCTCCACCTAAAAGAACCTCAGTCTGCCGTACATCTCCACCTAAAAGGACCTCAGTCTGCCGTACATCTCCACCTAAAAGCCACGGGCCACTCCTTTGAGGACAGCGAGGTCCAGATCTTGGCCAGAGAAAATAATTTGTTTGAGAGGGGAGTTAAAGAGGCTGTTTTTGTCAAGAAAGAGAATCCTTCCTTGAACAGAAATGGAGGTCTCAGACATCATTTGTCTCCCATCTATAACTCTATCCTCAAACCTAAATCAAAACAAAGAAAACAATAGGGCAGCGAGGTCAGGTCCAGAGAACAAAAACACCCATTATGGCCCTGAATGTTTTTGCTAACAAAACCCCACACTCATTGCATATTCAATAACCCTAGCTAACTAAAAGAAACTGTGTGGTAGTTTCAGAGTCATTTCACTGTAATTAGCTCCTCCCTTCAGGCAGATATAAAGCAGTGTCCACCAGCGTCTGACCAGAACTGAAGAAGCAGCTTGGATGAGCTGCGAAACGTATTCAACCAAATGAACTTTTGTCCAGTTGACAAATTGAATTTCTCCTTTTGCCATCTGAGTCAAATGCTCAATCAGCTCTTGAGTTGCCATATCACAAACGTGAAGCAGCACCAGGCTGTGCTGTACTCCTAAATCCACCTGATCTGATTGAGTTTCCATTTCTTGATTTCCCAATAAATCAACATCATTAGGACCTTCATTCCTTTATCAAAGTCTGACTTTCACTTTTATGTCAAGAGCAGGATTTGAACTGCCAACTTTCCAATCAGTGGACAAAGACTCCAGCTGAGCTCTAGTGTTGCTACAAGTCCCATGTAAAATAGACTGCATAGAAATACACAAGCTTTGACAGAATGGTGTAAATGTGCAAATACAAGTGTCACACAGACACGGCAAAGGGCTCATTTAAATTAATTACCATGCTTCAGATGGTAGTGTTTGAAAAGTTTCCACTCAAATGAGTCATGCCCACCCTGCAGTCTGTAAATGATTGCTAAGATATCACTTATTCAAAATGCAGAAGCTATTTTGGTGGCAATTAAACTAAATCTACCCATTTCATTATAAAATGCCCCCAAATGCATGCAGAAATCAACAAACTGCTGATGAGAAGCTCTGATCCAAAATGTTGCTGCAAGAAAATAAAACTAAAAGTGTGAAAATGCATTTTATTCAGTTTCTGTCAGTGTAATATGTGTTTGTCTGATTGCAATCAAACTAGCAATTACAGTAACTACCACGAAAACTAGGACAAAGTGAACAGAAGAGAAGCAATATTTCCTCTGTTAAATTCAAGATATTATTATTATTATTATTATTATTATTATTATTATTATTATTATTATTATTATGGACATATACTGAAAAACCCAAACATTAATGTTACTGTCCCCATCTGTATTAAATATGATTGGCCTATAAAATGTGATGTAATCTCAAACGCAGCTATAGAGACTGAAATGTTGTGTTGTCACATGAACCCAGCCTATTATTGTTCATTTATGAGGCATCCAGCTTTTATTCTTCCTGCATCTTCATAATGCGTCTCATGTGTATTATACAGCTCAGTAATGAACCTGCTTAATGATGATACTCACTGACCGTTACATACTGTAAACACAGGTTCAATCATGATAAAAGCACGCACAGTTCTTGGAAACAGAAACCATTAATACATGATTTCTGTACAGGACTATATAGAAGAACCAAATGTTCCGTGACCTTACTATTGATTAAAGTGAACTAAACCTTCAATAATGAGGTCTAATAATCAAAAGTGATCTATATATACAGAAAAAGCTATCATTTTGAATCTAACCATTTCTTTCCTCATTTAAGAGAAAAATCTCTCTGCAAAATTGCTCTCTCTTCAGAAACATGCCTGAAAAGGTCTTAAATGTCATCCATGCATGTTTGAGTAATTTAGTGGTCTTTCCGGGGCCCTTTTTGAATCCTCCTTACGGTTAGCAGTAAAGCTGCGTTCAGACTGACTGGACGCCTTTGCATTTGAGTTCAGACGCTGGCGAAAAACACTTGACGAGCTGCGGTCCGTGAGTCCCTTGTTTTCCCGGTCGAGAGAGTGGCTTTAGTGTATGGCTATGGGGTTGAATAATGGTACAACTTTTGAAGCCATGGTTAAAGAGGAGGTATCTACCTCTACCTTCTACCTACCATTTTGTTGTAGCATTTCTGAAACCCGTTTTTCCTGACTAATACTGACTATGTTCTGTGTGCAGACTCCATTGTGATCGGCTTCTGGGTGGGTCTGGCAGTCTTCGTCATCTTCATGTTCTTCGTCCTGACTCTGCTCACCAAGACTGGAGCTCCACACCAGGAGTAAGTCCCCAGACCCAGGGCGGAGCTGCTCCTTCTCACTCATCTGCACATGCTCCATTCACACTTAGTTCATGATTCCACTAATCCAAAGTCATCTTCTCTGACCATTTTGTTATGTCACATATACAATTGTGGACATCCGTGCAGGTTCTAAGCCCATAAACCATCACCGGACTCATTCGGTGGTCAAACTGAGTTCACAACAATCATAGCTCTACCATAACATTCACAGGGGGTTCATTTTCCCGTTATTCATTCCTGTTGCGGACAGCAGAGGGAGCGCTCATGCAGTATTTTCTAAATGTACAGATTATTTTAAGTTCAGTTCAGTTGAAAATTGATCCCAAGGTAACCAAAAGCATGTTTAAGAGGGAATTAAACCACAAGAATGCACAATATACAGTATGTCCTTTAAAAGTCCAGTGACAATAGGAACAAAGTCAAATCTCCTGTGAGGGAAAGGCCAAACTAAATGGATATAAAAACTGGATTTGAAGAAATGTCAGTGAAAGCTAGCATAAGGGCTACGACTGAGGAAGAACTCAAAGATAATTATATTACTGACACTGCGCACTATAGGTCTGGACACAAGCACCGCTAATTAGCTCTGACAGCTTCCAGTAGGCGGCACGGTGGCTGAGTGGCAACACTCATGCCTCACAGCAAGAAGGTTACGGGTTTCTGTGTGGAGTTTGCATGTTTCCTCCCCGTGTCTGGATGGGTTTCCTCTGGGTACTCCGGTTTCCCCCCATCAACCAAAAACATGCAACATCCCTATGAACAGTTTACAATCAAGGACCGTCAAGGAATTCCTCCCTCCTGTGGGTTCACCACCTGCAGAGGGGTTCATTGGGGTCTGGGTCTGGTGCACAGAGTAATGGGCAGCGTGCTGCCCCCGCGACCCAGCCGGATTAAGCGGGAGAAAATGGATGGATGGAGCTTCCAGTGTTGTCACAGTGTAAACATTTCAAACTCGATTTCAGTACTAAGACACAGACTCGATACACAATGCCAATTCTGCTACCGCAATGATAATAAAAAACACTTTCTCAAGACAGTAGAATATGATTTTCCACATTAAATTGTAGTACTTTATTTTCGGTGTAATCCCTCAGTGGTCCTGTAGGTTCCATAGTGGTCCGTGGGCGTGTACTAGTCTATGTGCTCTTATATTTGTTCTGATACAGCTCCAGATTGTTCTAAAGACATTCAGGAAAGGTTCATTTCTGTCCTGTCAATGGGACTTTTTAGTATCTATACCTCCTCAAATGAGTATCTAGTTTCGATACTAGTTTTAGTATCAATTAGTGTCGGATCTCTGATACTTTTGACAACCTCTTAACCAACTGATATAAATCCATTACACACCAAACTGTACCACCGTTTTCAGTCCCTTATGTTATTCCACCGTCTGACACTAAAGGAGCACTTCTAACCCGAGGCCATCCCATTATCCCACACCTTTAACACGGAGTGACTAAAAGGTGTGCTAATGGCTCCTGCAGACAGAGCAGAGTGGATGGATTTGTGTGTATGTGTGTGTGTGTGTGTGTGCACAGAGTACACATAATCTGTTTCTGGTCCGCGGTGCTTGGACATCTCACATGGACGATACTGGTGCAAACAGAAGAGGAGCAGCAGGAGGATCATTTTGACATGTTTCAGATAGGCTGGTGCTTCAGCTGACAAGACTCGAGTTAATGAAGGAGTACTAGGCTCAAGTAAGAGGCATTACACAAAATAGTGCTTGAAAACATACAGGTAAACATTACAGGTCCGTATCAGGTCAGCAGCTGTAGACAAGGCACAGTACAAAAAGGAGTTTAGGGCATATGATCTGTTAAAACACACACACACACACACACACACACACACAGAGTTAACACTTTTGTGCAAGAGGACGATCTATGTGACTGATACAAATCTTAAGGAAAAATACAAAATATAGGTCTTAAAAATGCCCCGTACATGTTGCACGCGCTACATGCTACATGCACAAGGGCCGTGAGCTTTGAAGGCCACTGGTTAACGAGCGAAAATGCAGAAAAACACAAGTCTTTACTGTGAGCAGTTTTTCATCTCCACAACCTGACTCCTGTTTGACCTGGAGGTTATAATCTTCCACAGTATGGCATAAGTCATCTGTCTCGATAGTGAATGGTTTTAACTTATTTCCATGGAATCATGCAGGTGATGTTCCATGTCTAGAAAGTTACATACTGTATCTTTAACTTGTTTCCGCCTTACATCTATAGCTTTTTTTTTTTTTTATCTTTTTTCTTTTAAAGGTCCTAAATTAGAACAGAATTTACTCTTGTGACCTTTATGCCATTTTAGAATCATCAAAAACATACCCAGAGTTGTGTTTTCTTTCATTCACATGTTTGAGTAACCCTTTATTATTAATCCTTTATTTAAGTAACCCTATATTAGTCTGTTTACATCTCCAAAGCTTCAAATGCTCTGTTCCACCTTGTGATGTCATGTAGCGGTAGTTTTCAATTTAACAGCTCCTTTTACCTTTAGTTCAGTCGAGATCGGCAAATCCAGGGCTGAAATTATCCAAATGATTCTAGGTGAAGATGTATGAGGTTTAAAAACACAGTGGAGCACTATTACCACATGACATCACACGGTGGAACAGTGTTTTCTGTTTGAGAGAAGAACTCATCCTTAATCTGCAGGGTTTGTGCTTTAATCATGTGTAAATGAAACAAAACACAACTCCAGGTCGATTTGTGATGAGGAAACAACATTAGAACAGAGATCAGAAAATAGCGTCATATGGGAACGTTAAACTTTGTATAAAGGATATTCCAAGGAACGAGAAATCCAGCAACTGTTTGTCCTCTTTCAAATGTTGCACATGCGTGACACCACCTCCTCTTCCACAGCTCCCCAAGTAGAAACGCCTCCTCCCGCCCCTTTCTTACACTTACGCTGCTTGTTTAGAGCCGGTGCGCATTCAGAATCGCTGTTGCTGCTGTAACTGTACTGTAGTTTTCAAATGATAAGCAGAAGTTTCCAGAAGTAATTTATCAACCAACGCGTCAGTCTTTAGACCCTTCGTCTTTTTTCAGCTCACACCATCGCTGGAAGGAGTCTCCAAGAATCACCTTAGTTTGTCTTCGCTCCTTTTCCCCTTCTCTTCTTCTTTCAACGACCTCATAAACGGACTTTCTTTTGCGGCAAACTGGTAGTGGATTCTCGTCCGCCATCGCAACAAACTTTGTGCAAACTGCGAGGAAGCTACAGTTGGAAAAAGCCGCTAAGAACCGCTGCGTTGGTCGAGTGAACGGCGTCTTGTGTCTGTGGAATGTGTGAGAGGCGAACGTAAACCACGTAATCCCAGCGCGCCGGAGAGTCAGTTACACTAGAAACGTAGAGAGTTTGATTGACAACCAAACAGTCAATAGATAACGAGGCAGCCTTGTTATCTATTGACTAATGTTTATCTGGCCCCAACACGTCCACAGGTGATGGATTTTCATTATTTTTATTTATTTATGGTCATCATAATTACAAGGCTGCTGCATCTTTATAACATTATCATTGACAATTTGAAACAAAAAAAAACAAACAAAAATCCTCCATACAACCTTTATGTAACAACATAGAGTACTTCTTCCACCACTGACACGTTATGTAGATGTTCCACTGGAATTACTTGTACAGAAATCTTGGAAACCGCAACGCATGAGCATGAGAACTGAGCCTGCAGCAGTTCAGTAGATGTACAGTCATAAAAAGATCCTAGACGTCTCGTTCCTTCAGGCCGAGGAGCCTGAAGAAGCACCATTGTAAACAAGACATATGACCAGCCGAGCCTCAGTGGGTTTGGGGCGATGCAGATATCCACATACAGAGCTCAGTTTTAAAGCCACTAACTGATTATTACAGCTTTAAAACACAGAACTAGTTCATTTGAAATGGTTTGCAGTGGTCCAAAGTGATTCCACATGCATTCAGAGTGTCCTAATTATTCACCATGATGAGTTTATAAGCACAACTCTCATTGCCTCAGAATGATATCCTAGTATTTTTATTTTTTGGTCTGGTCTGGTCCCCGCACCCTCTGTCGCATCTCAAGCCCGGTCAAACACGATCGTTCAATCAGATTTGTTGTTTTCAGTGACACTAAGGAGCTCATTGGTCACCATCATTTACAAACACAATGACATTCCTCTCCTCTCAGATGAGCAGAGTTTAGCGCTTCGCTCATTGATTCTGCAGAAATCAAGTTTTTCAAGAAAGAAAAAAAGTTTTTCAGTCCCCTGTGATATTTTCCTTTTCTTTTTTCCCCTCATAAGTAGCTGTATTGGTTTTGATACAGATGGCTAAATGTGGGTCTAATTGGCCAGCTGTCAATCCCGCCAATCTATTATTGTGTATTCTGGATCCTAGGCAACAGCTCCAAGACTTTGTTATGGTGAAGACCTTTTTAATTAATTAATAAGACCTTCTTGTTTAGCGGTTTATAATTAAATGCAGACAGTACACAGCAGACTTTTTGACCTCAAGAGTTGCTTTTACAATATATCTGAACTGTAGCAAGTAAGGCACATAAAGCTCAAAGAGCTACGGAAAAAAAAAAAAAAAATCAGGTACAGGGACTTTTAAGCATCTACTTTGCTGTTACCGGTCTTGCATAACATTTGTGCTTAAAACATTTTCAGAAGTTTGTATCAATGAGAATCCAAGTGCTGCAAGAGTAAATCAAATCTAAATTGTGGTCACAACTGGCAAAGAATATTTGAGAGACTTTTACTAAATGTTACATTATTTTATGTTCAACATATGCTGCCTCCATGGGGTTGCAGTTTGTAAAAACAGCTAGACCTGAAGTCTAGAGCTCTACAAACCTGCTCTGAAATGTCCCTGTGTGCCAGATGCCCTGCCTGTGTCTCTATGGGGACTTATTGTGTGTAAAAGCTGCTCGCTCTGTAGTTTAGACAAACATGCAGTGGTCTGCTGTAGACCAAGCCAGGTTATTGATACTTTGCAGTGGCATTACACTGGGGGTGTTCTACGTGTATACCTTAGTTTTGACGACAATTTAGAACTCAAGAGCAGTGGAGACGCGTTCTCTGGAGTGATGAATCGCGCTTTTCCATCTGGCAATCTGATGGACGAGTCTGGGTTTGGGGGTTGCCAGGAGAACGGTACTTGTCTCACGGCATTGTGCCAAATGTAAAGTTTGGTTAGGGTGGAATTATGGTGTGGGGTTGTTTTTCAGGAACTGGGCTTGGTCCCTTAGTTTCAGTGGAAGGAACTTTGAATACTTCAGCATACCAAGAGATTTTGGACAATTCCAAAACGTGTGAGTGTTAGCATGCTAGCAGTTGTTAGCTTTATCATCACAGCAGAACTCTGCATTGGTCTGAGAGCTGTGAAAAGTGCTTAAATAAATTCACTGCAGTCATTGTGTGTTGCATAAGGGAAGTGAGGAATAACTTTAGACCACTGAAAAGCATTTAAAATGAACCAGTTCTGTTAAAATCCTTTTAACCCTTTTGTTTTATTATAGAAAACAGAAAAGCCCTAACTAAAACCTTATTCTTATCTTACCCCACAGTAACCCAGACCCGGACAACTGCCCCCGGCCGGTGAACAGCGCGTTGGACGGAGTCACCGCTGAAGATGAGTCAGAAAAGGCCTTCTCCAGACCTTTACTCACTGAACCCCGCTCTTACTTCCATTTCTACATCACCGAGGAGCACCAGCAGAGCAAACCCAAGCCTGAGGAGCAACCCAACGGCCACGCTCCACTTCAGACTCCCACAGACTGCACGGCCAATGGAATCCACCACCACAACAGCCACGAGCTGAGCCTGGTGTTGGACGAGGGCACCAAAATGGACGCGGCAGAATGTAGTTTCGTGTCTCATTTCACCATCCCAAACTTCGTGAATCTGGAGCAGGCGTCGGCTCTGGGGGAGGAGGACCTGGTATATGAGCCCTCAGAGGAGATGCACACGCCCACACAGGAGCTCCACTGTGACACACATTAGCCAAACACTCCATACACATACAGAGCTAACCTGCTAGCTCCAGCGACTCTGGCTCCAAATCACGTTCTATTGAAAAACTGTGGTCCTTCTTTCTGCAACTGCTGCCGTCAGACTTGTCATGTTGGTCTTAAAATGTTCGTATTAACGCACTATACACGATCCCGGTGTTTTTATTTGGCTATTTTGTCCCTAAATCAAGACATGAACATTAATAACAGACAAATCAGACTCCTCTTTTCCGAGGTGTTAGCAACAGGCTTGCTTGACAGTGGTGATAAGGGAAGGGACGTTACCTTCAATAACCTCGCTCTGGATTGGCTCTTTGGTTACTGCTCCAAGTTCCCCCCATAACTGCTAGCCTCGATGAGCTTCATTTGACCGGAGCCGTACGCTATGGGTGACTTCGCGCTTTTAGTCCACTTCTTCACACAGTCGATGGCGTTAGCTGAGTGGAGTGTGTACATAACGGTGGATTTTGATGGATTCTTCAAGGGAGACGTGCCGATAAAAGCGGCGCACTCTGCAAACATGGACTGAAGAGGGAGTTAAATGTGTATATGTGAATATGTGTGTTACTGACGGTGTGGAAATAACATGAGAAAAATCCCTGGACAAACAATTTGTCTATTCACAATCACTGAAATGTTTTGTTTAAAGAAGGTATAATGCAAAAAAAAAAAAAAAAAAACGACTTTTTGGAGCTTTCTGCCATGTTATAACATTGTTCCCTCATCGAAAACATGTCTGAAGAGGTTTTAGATGTCGTCCATGCATGTTTGAGAAATCTAGTGATCTCTCCCAATAACTATTCAAACCTTCTTTACAGTTAGCAGTACGAGCCTGTACAATGTTCTCTCCACATGGTCCCACACGACAATTCTCTATAAATATAACAAAACTGTACACAGCAACTTGACAAACCTGTGCAGTGGTTTCATGGGATTTGTGTTGTGTTAGCGTTCTGAGGGGGGAGTGGTCTAGCATGGGGAGAAACGGGAGGGAGAGGAACTAATACGTTGTTTATTATTTTCGGTGAATATAGCATTTTCAAATTAAAAGGTAACATGATGATCCAAATGTGTTGTGTTAGCAGTTAATACCCCATAGAAGTGTAATACGTACTCTTTACCCAACTAAAATGTATTAATCAGTTGCACACGTTGGTATCAGAAGAATTAAAATCACTTAACATTAGTTTTGCTCCAGTACAGATACGTTGTAAAGCAGCTCTTAAGGTAGAAGTGGGACCATTGTGTGCCGTCTGCGTCCAATTATAAAAAGGCATTTCTTGTCCGAGTACGAGGAAGTGCAGAGTTAAAAAGCTCTTATAAACTATAAAGGCACAGAAGGTTGGAGATAAAGTCCACAGGAAGTAGAGTCACTATCGCTAATCTGCAGCTTCACCTCGATCCGTCGCTGTGTGGATGTAACAGACACACGTGAGGAACGACTCTGGACTTTACTTTTAAAGAACGCTTCAAACTGGATTCACAGCGCGGTTTTGTGGACTGGGGCCATTATTTGTGGATTATAAATGTACATTTTTACGACATGCGAGTAATAACATCTTTTTTCACCATTTCCTGAATGTGTTGCGTCTGTCAGTCACTCCGTCTGCCCTTGACGCTCTGTTTTATTATTCATTTATTTTTGTTTACCGTAGCGTTGCTGATGTCGGTTGGTGGTTACGATGTGATGGTGCCGCTCAGAGTCACTCCGACACCACACACGAGGAGCGCAGCGGCTTCAAAATCACACGCGAAGATACAAAGTCGGGTCACGCCTTCCTGAACTCTGGGAGAAGCAAATCGGAGCCAAAAATCGGGCAAATTCTCCGGTAGTGTGTGGCGGACTTTAGAATGTGTTAGGAAAGTGAGGAGTAACTTTGGACCACTGCAAACAGGTTAAAATCTATTACTGTTTTTCATGTTTTTTAAATCAATTACAGCACTTTCAATTGAAGTTGATTTTTATGTTAATTCAAATGAAAACACGTAATCATGCAGACTTAAAAAAACATGCTTTAATTTGAACACATATGTAATTCTAATGGTCTGGTTTGTAAACTGGTACTTTTATTTAATTAAAAATAAAATAAAACAGAAATGCAATGAGATATACAAACAATGAACATGTATGGGCATTGGAGAGTAAGGTATTTCACAGATGTTTACACCAGATGCCCTTCCCAGAGAGGTCAGAGGTGGGTAGTACTCTGTTAAATTTACTCAGTTACATTTACTTGAGTATCTTTTTAAAGAAATTGTACTTTTCTAGCAGCATACCTTTACTCCTACTTGAGTAATAAACTGTAAAGTGTAACAGTACTCTTACTTGAGTAATAGTTGTGTTTCCTCTTCCCATAAGTGACAAAAGCTTTACGTGACAATATGAAATGATCTGAACATTGGAGTTTCTTGCAGCTCTTCTTCAGATATGACTAAGTTTGTTTTTGTGTCTGTCCTTTGAAAAGACCAGATTTTGTGCATTATTTAATGTTTTGCCCTTTTACAGTACATTAAATATCATGCAATTAACTTGGACTCAAATGCACCACAAAGAAAAGTCAAAGAGTCAATTGCAAGTCTTAGTAAGTGTCCTTCCAACAGTTACTGCTTTAATGTGACTAATCGTGACTGGTCAACAATCTAGCAAAGATCGCATGAGCAGGGGGAGTTTATATAGACTGTTTGGGATAATTAGGAAATGAGTGGCAGCTGTAGGAAAAAACACGGCGACATCAAAAGATGGACCGGAACAGGCTGGGAAATGGAGCTGGACTGGGGATAACATGTAAACAAAAGGCAGAACTGTGACATTAAGTTTAAATTATAAATCAGATGTTACGTTTCAATGGTTTTCCCAAATATTTTTTTTACTCTCACTAGAATAATTTCTTGGACCTACTTTGTAGTTCTACTATTTTGAAGTGATATTACTTTTACTTGAGTGCAATTTTCAGCTACTCTACCCAGGTTCCAGGTGTAACCAGCCACACACTGGGACAGGATAGTGTTGCCACCAAAAGAAGAGATATGAAGAGTTTGTGGGAAAAAAAAGTTTCTATGTTGTGATTTTCCAAAGAAAAACTACAATATTGACTCAATCGTGTGTAGAATTGTAAAAATGTAGATGTGTAAGAACATCTGCTTTCATCAAAATTCAGTAGTGCTAAAACACATAATTACGTATTTATTTACAATGAAAGAAAGTTAGAGGACCAACAACACAGACCCTTTAATTCTTTGTATTCTTTGTAGGTCACATCTTTTTGCAGAAACCAGTAGATGAGATACAATCCGAGTGTACTGGATCATTTCTCAGTATGACTCAGAGAGCTTGTCCTTCAGAGTCAAAAAAAGCAACACTAAAGCAGAAAGAGGAGAATACCTGATATTAAAGAGTGTACAGTTAATGCATTTGATTTTTACAGCACCTTTAAGACACACAAAGCACAGGATTTTTCACTCACTTCACTCTGGTGCTAATAACTTCCCCAAGTTAAGCCCTGCTTAACCTCCAATGTGAGACGAGATTGAACGCTTTGAAACATGTTCACTCCGTGTTCTGTCTGCCGTAGCCACAAGTATGACTAAGCTTTAATGTTTCCATATTTCACAGAGTTCAGTTGGAAATAGAAATAGAAAGATTAAAGCTGCAAATGGCATTGAACGGCCCTCACGTCCCGGGCATCGCACTCGGCCGACCCGCCACTCCCTCAGGATGGCGCTGACGTGCCACTTGTCTCCGTTATTGTGGCTTTGGGCTGTACTTGTCACTAAACTGACAGAAGTAAACACACATTAGAAGCGCTGACATGCTAACAGGAAAACATGGGTGCTTCCAGGCATCACCATGGCAACACTGTGCAAAGACCCCTGGACTTTTTGGATCAGGATGACCAGAAGAGTGACTGTGTCAAATTTCACATTCTACAGTTGAACTAATAAGATGTTGAATTAATTTGAAATGTAAGAAAATGTGGAAATTCTGCTATTAGGATAACATGGGCAACCCAGTGAAATATAAGATAAGATAAGATATGCCTTTATTAGTTTATTAAAAAAAAAGACAAGGTTTCAAACTAACCTCATACATGACCCATCTTAAAGTTTGGACACACTTTTTTTGTTTTTTCTTTATTTCCATGTAGATTCTCAATGGAGGCATCAAAATTATGAATGAGACCTGGAATATAGTAAAAAATAATAATAATAATAAAGTTTAATAAATAGCCTTTACCCTTTGCTTTGACCACATCTTTGTACTTTGGGCATTCCTTGACTTGCGGTACAGCTGTGAAGAGAAAACCATTTCAGGAGACTATCATGAAGCTCATTGAGAGAGGGCCAAGGGTTTGCAGCACTGTCCACAAAGCAAAGGGCGGATACTTTGAGGAAACGTAACGGGCTCTATTCACGCTTACGTCACAACACCCGAAGACGTTTGGAAACATGCAGATGACGACTTCCTCTGGGCTCACACCGGAAGTCGTCATCTGCATGTTTCCAAACGTCTTCCAGTAAGCAAGAATAGAGCCTATATAGAAAAACTCAACTAAATATTTGTTTTAGATTTTATAGCTTTTCCACACATAACTTTCATCATATATTTGATGTCATCAGTATGTATCTAAGATCTAGAAAAGCCGTAAACATAAAGAAAAAGAACTGAATCAGAAAGCTTGTCTAAACTTTTGACTGATTGTGGCTGTGTCCGAATGTCCACCCTAGTCCCTAACCCCTCGTTCACTACAGGCCCGCACTCTTTAGCGCCCCCTACAGTGCATTCATTCACAGAGATTCAGACACGCAGCTCACTACATTCGGGTCATGTGACTCTGGCAAAAAAAAAAGTCCACTAAACTCTGATAAAACTTGATTTCTGTCATAAATAATGATCAGATCAGACTGACACAAGTGTTTACGGACACGGAAATGTGGAAAGTAACAATATATTAACAGTTGGAGTTAAAGTAAGCAGCACCATAACGGTTTATTTAGTCGTGTTTTATTCATAATCAAGCTCTACAGCTCCATAAACCAGCGCTTTTATTTGCTTCATTCAGTCGGTTGTGTCCAGTTAAACACCTGTCGCTGTAGCCGTTGTTTTCCCGACTCTCCCAGTGCATTGTGGTCTATATTCACCGCTCTAGTGATCACCGATGCCCTCTAATTTTCAAGGTGCATTATGGGAAATTTTGAGTGCACTACTTTTTCACCAACTGGACATTTGGACACCCCAAAAATGGCGTGAACCCTGAATAGTGCCGTAAGTAGGGAATAGTTTGGACATTTGAGGATTTAGTGAGTTAGTCACCTGCATGATTTCATAAAAATAGGAAGTTAAAATCATACTTCAGAACATTCTCCATGGAGACGGATATGTTTTATTTCATACTGTGGAATATTGTAGCCAAAGAAACGACATTTCCATGGAAACAAGTAAGAGGTCCTTCTCCAGGCCAAATAAGAGTCAGGTTTGTGGAGATGCAGTAAGGACACACGTTTTTTGATGCAATAAACACAAAAACTAAATGCAATAATTATTTTTGTTTTTTTTTTAAATCAAATACAAAATCTTGAGGTAGCCCTTAAAGATACTGATTGAAGTGAAATTCTAAACAGCCAAAATGTAGAAAATGGGTGCAACATTTTTTGTTCAAAACTCGACAAAATCATAGCACCATTCAGGAAAAAGGGAAAACAATCCAAAAAAAAAAAAACAAAGAATGCGCTACCTTGGATAGACACCGAGTGTATAAAAATAATGAAAGAACATATTGCTCAAAAAGCTTTGAAATCTGGTCTGGCAACGGACAGACAGAAATTCACTGTAACTAGAAATAAAGTGTTAAGCAAAATACGCAAAGCCAAAGCAAATTTTTTCATAAAAGTTATTTCCTTTTGCTTCATTTATAAGTTATTTGGAAACAATATTAAACTAACAGAATCATATTATCGAAATTAAAATAAACAACATCCTTCTACAAAATCCTCTTACTATTACCACCGAAATGAATCATTATTTTATTAAATCTGTACATGAAATAACCCAGCAGTTTGCACCAACAGAAACTCATAAGAATCCCTCCGTGAGTTCTAGTGACTCAGCTTTTAAAATTAAAGAAATATCTGATGGAGATGTGCTTCGCATTATTAATTCTCTTAATTTCTCCAAGGCAAAAGACACACATGGCCTAGACACACACTTTTTAAAACTGCACAAAGATGTGATAATTACACCAGTCAAACATCTGTTGAATCTGTCCTTCAGGCCTTCAGCGTGGAAATTGGCAGTGGTTTCTCCAATTTTAAAAAGTGGCAATAAGTCTGAGATGGCTAATTATCGCCCCGTTAGTATCCTCCCTGCCATCTCCAAAATTGCTGAGAGACGGGTGGCCGAACAATTAAATGAACATCTAACCACAAGCACTACACCTTTGCACCCAATGCAGTTTGGTTTTTGTAGTCACCATTCCAGAGTCTGCAAATTGTTTTTTTTTGTTGAAAATGTCAAATTCTTCTTGACAAACGTGCATATGTGGGTGCAGTATTCCTAGATTTTAAGAAGGCTTTTGACATGCTAGGATTCTTGTATCCAAGTTATCCCATTTTAATTTGTCTAAAGAGGCTTTGCATTGGTTTGAATCTTATTTGTCCCACAGACAACAATGTGTTTCCCTCTTTAAATCGCCCTACCTTCACTGTCCAACAGGGGTCCCCCAAGGTAGCATTTTAGGACCTATTTTATTTAGTCTTTATGTCAATGACCTTCCGGAAATGTGTCCAAATGTCAATGTCCAGCTGTAGCTGATGATGCTGTAATCTTTACACAGGTCAAAACTGTACAAGAAGCTTCAGAAAAGTGAACATCAGCCATGACACAAGTCCAAAAGTTGGTCAAGAACTCATGTTTGCAACTCAATATAAAGAAAACTGTCTGCATGATGTTCAGTAAAAAAAACAACTGAGTTACTGCAGTCCAGTGTCTTTCTGGACAGGGTGGAACTCAGTCTCGTCAAAGAGTTTAAATACCTGGGATTGACGTTGGACCCGACATTGACATTTAAGAAACACATTAAGCGCCTCACAAAAACTGTTAATTTTAACTTAGTGAATTTTAGACAGGCAAGATCCTTTATGAGTCTATATGCGGCACAAATGTTTTTACACTCCATGATTCTGTCTCATATAGAGTTTTGCAGAACCACATGGCACAACACTCAAACCAGGTGAAACACATTTGAAAAAAGCTGTAAAAATATTGGACAAGAAACCATTCTCACTTCACCACTGCACTGTTTTAGACAAGTACAACTTGCTTCATTTTAATAGTTTTGTTCATTTCAAATATGGATGTTTTGTATATAAAGTTTCTGTCAGTGGGAACTAGGGCCACGGCCCGGGGGAACTGTGAGGTCCCACACAGACGCACAACATTCAGACAAAGTGTGCGCTCAGTCAGAGGCACTAAGTTCTGGAACATTCTCCCATTATCAATAAGAGAAACTCCAACACTGACACTTTCAAATCACACATGAAACAGGCTAAAGGAAAACCAGACACGTGGACATTTTTAGTGTTTAACTGTTGCTATTGTCACTTGTTGTTTTTGCTGTGGCGTCACCTGCCGAGAGACGACAGATGGAAATGAGCATTTTTACTATAATCTGTCATATTTACACTGCAATGTTGTAGATGTTCATTAGTATGCACTGTCCCTATTAAATAAATGTCTAAATAGCGGCATGTCAGAATAGCAGAATGTGACCACATACTGACAAAACCCACTTTTAAAGACGAGACTTTAAACACTCCACTTACAAAGAAGTTCATACTGTAATCACAGCGAGTGGAGCCACCTCTGATGCTCCAGTAACTCCTGCTAATGCAACCACCGGGAATGACTCATTGAACAGTTGTTTGATTTTGGGCCTATTGCCAACTTCATTTTCTCTAATTGCACTTGCTGGAGTTGGTCTAATGGGGAATTCAGTGCATTTGTGTAAAGCCTAAAATCCCAACAGCAGTCGCCTCGTACGCTGAACAAGATCAATGATTTCGCCAAGAGAAAGTTTGAAAATCCAACAGTGGTCACCATCAGACAAGCAGATTAACCAAGAACTTTCCCCAGACAACTTTTTTCTTCTTTTAATACATCTCCGATTCAATTATGTGTACTCTAAAGCCACAGTGTGTAACTTTTTTACCCAAAATATAGGCCAAAGTGAAAGTATGTTTTTCATTTTGGTTGTGTTTATTGCATTGTACATTGAAAAAAGCATGTGTCATATTCTGAGTGGGCTTGCATCTCCACAAACCTGACTGACTCTCCACCTACTTGTTTCCCTGGAAATACTGGCTATACTATTCAGCAGTATGGCATCACACTTATCTACCTCCACGGAGAATGTTCCGAAGTATGGTTTAAACTTTCTGTTTTCATGGAATCATGCATGTGAAGTACCACCTCCGAAAAGTTACGTACTGTACCTTTAAACTAAATCAAGTTGCGTTAGAACTGAGTCGGATTATTCTGTTGTTTTTCACAGAGCCCATGCACACACGCGCCGCCTCCCTGGAGCGGTGTGCTGCTCATTATTTTGACTCGTGTGTTGGTGACAGCAGAGACGTGCTGAGCTCAAGCAACATCTGTTTGTCTTACGTGGGCCTTTTCCAATCTGAACTAATCGACTGTTCAAAAAGAATCATCACTACATTAGTTAATTAACAAAACGAACCAGAACATGTGTCAATCTTATGAGAAACATCAAATATACAAGGACCCTTGGCCTAATCTCAGTGATCTATGATGACAATGATGTGGATAAATTGATGAATTCTTCCATATATACAACCATTTAGACAGAAACATAACATATAAAGCTCCTAACAGTTATAGTAAAAAAAAACAAAAAAAACTGCGTGTTAAAATTAGATGAAAACCAAGTTTAAAAAAAAAAGAAATTAACAAATTAAAAACAGGGTAAAGTTTTAATTAAAAGCTAAATTAAAAAGATGTTAAAAACTGAATCACTCACCGTGAATTTTACTGTGGACTCTTGGGCAGTGGTGGATAAAGTACTTAATTTTGTTACTTAAGTAAAAATACAGATACAGGGGCAAAAATTTTGTAAAATTATCACATGAAAAAATTACTTAAATGAAACTATTAAAAGTACCTGTTTAAAAGTACAAATATTTTATTGAGATTTATTTGAACAATTAAAACATCAAATGTGGTGATTTTGAAAAAGAATGTAGCAAATTTTAAGTCATTCAATAGGCTTCTTAATTTTTCTAGCTTTGCTTTTGCTCAAAGTTAGGACGTTAACTCAAATGTGCTAAAAGTACATTTCAGCAGGTCATATAAGCATAAATAAAAGTACTTTTTACTTTTCAGTCCACATCTAAAATGTAGTAGAGTAGAAAGCACAGATACATGCTCTTAAATATGGTGAAGTAAAAGTAAAAAGTATACACCGTAAAATTTACCCAAGAGTTTGTTTTCATCCCTGACAGTTTCAAATGCTCCCTGCGGTCTTCCTCAGAGTCACGTGATGTTACTGTAACACCTGTGTCACAGGATATAGTATGAATACTATGGGACACGGTAATAAAATGGTAATGAGTGGTAATATGGGCTAGTGACCAGAAGACTAGAATCCGACTCTAGGAGGGAGCGACAGGAGGCTGAGGGTGCTTTTGGGTTGGTACCATATATTATATAACAGTGATTGACATACAACATATAACATAGACAGTTCAGTGTGAATGGCCATTCAGTAATATACAACAGTTCAAATATCAAGATCAACCAAGGCACAACAATAGACAATTGAATGCAGCATATATCGAGAGTCCAGCAATTGTAGTTGAAATCAGCGACACAAAAAATGATCCCAGCCCACACACACAGTTCAATGGAACCCACATCTGGGTTTGACCGGATGGGGGAATGTGTGAGAGTCAGTGGGCAACGGGTATGTGAGTGCGTTGGGAGAGTTTGTGGGCTGCAAAGAGCCCCCTACCGGCCCGGCAGGAGAGGTGCGACTCCGCAATGCTTCAGTAGGCTCTGTAGGCTTGAGGCCTGCTCCTTTCAGCTCGCCATCAGGGGGGTAGAAACCTGGCCTGGGCAATAGGACCAAAGTTTCAATCAATAAACTGTAACTTTAACCCAAATAACTAGTAGGCTACTATGATCTCCAGTGTGCACACAATAAAAGTTAAAATAGCACTAGTTGCACTATTAACAATTTCAGTATTCAAATGTTACAGCAATACATTCAATGGTGTTCATATTTGGTATGAATAAAAGTACATTCATCTCATAAGTGCTTTGGTAGCTACAACTGTCATTAGTTAACATTAGTTAACAAAGACACTTAAAAATGCATTATACAAATAATGAAATACATATATATTCTCATACATCATAGGCTTTAGACAGTTGGCTTTCAACAAGTCTCATTTTGTAACTTGCATTTGACAAAACACAGGCATAAAGCTGGCAAATGAATATGCTAACCGCAACCATAGAAATGAATGGGAGCGGCTAAGCTAGCATTAGCATAACAATTAAGGGGCGGTAAAGGTACAATATAACTCAGTAAATGTCAGGCAGAATTAACTAATAAATAGCGAGGATTAACCAGAAACTGACCTGCAGCTCGACTCTCAACCGGCTTCCAACAGCACCTAACTCAGACTGAATCACAGCGGCATAATAAACTCACGCGATTGGGCGCGCAGCTCACGTGACCGTGTGATGTCACCGAGAGCGCAACAATGATTGGTTTAGTCAGCCCACGTGATCTTGTGACGCGGAGATCCCGCAAGAATACAGAAATACCGCGAGATTTGAATACAATACTGAGAGATAGGCGCAGATGCAAATAGAGAAAGGCATATGCTTACAGGATTTGTCACCTGGATTACATTACTGTGAAGTGTCCGGTCAGCTGATTTATACAGGTTTGGCGCTGGAGGCAGGATGACAGCGCCATCTGAAAAAAGGACCTAATAAATTATCGGAAGACCAACTGAACCTCATTGGCCTAACTTTCAAATCTATCCTGATCTCTCCTAAAGGAAGCCAGTGCACAGACTTCAGTACTGGTGTAATATGCCCGCTCATCCTGGTCATCATCAGCACCATGTTGCAGAAGTTTAGAGCAACCGCAGTGGAGCTGTAGTTTTTTTTGTTTTTTTTTTTCGTTTTTTAAGACCAGAAAGGAGAGCATTACAGTAGTCAACACGGTTTTTAATAAAAGCATGCATTAAAGTCTCTGCATTGGCTTGAGATAAATGGTCTGACTCTGGCAATATTTTTGAATGATAAAAATCAGCTTTAGTGACAGACCTAATGTGAGGCTCAAAGCTAAGCTTATTGCCAAGAATAACACCTAAACTTTGGACCTTCTCACGGGGGTTCAGTGAATAGGTTTGGAGCTTAGCTTTAAGCCTCTCTGAGCTTCAGGCCCAATAATTAAAACAATGCAGTTAAAAAGGGTGTTGACTGGGTTTAGGTCATTATTAGACACGGCAATATAGAGTTGAGTATCATCTGCGTATCTGTGGACGTATTATTGGAAATGACAAAATAAGTTACCCATTTAAAAACAATTTTCTCTAAAAATTGCTTAAATGTCAAACAGGGGCCTGTAATTATTGAGCAGAGTGGGATCAAAGTTAAGCAAATAATTTACAATGTTAAGAACTTCTTGGGCCAAAAAATTGAAAATTGATTTAAAACGGTATGTGGGGATAGGATTTAACAAACAAGTGGCTGGTTTTAATTGTAAAATGATTTTGTTAAAGAGTCACAGCATCAGCCACGGCAAAACCCTCGAGTGTATTCGGTATAAACAAGGACAACACAGTGATTTAAAGAGGGAGTATTATACTTGGATGGGGTATTAACTACTAACACATAACATATTTAGATCATCATGTTACCTTTGCTCCCCAGGCTAAGTCACTTCACCTTCAGAGTGACATCACAACACGGTATAACCAGGGTTAAAAATCCAGTCCGGTTCCTTTTACCAACCCCAATCCACCCAATCCAGTTCCATCCATCTAGTCCAATCCGGTCATGGTTTTCCATCCATCTCTCAACTCTCACACATCACTCACCACATGGTTGCAATCAGCCAATCACCAACTTGAGAGGCTATATTTAAACCCCCTGACTTCTCTCCAAGTCAGTTGTGTGGAGAGAGGCCAGGGGAACAGCTGCTGCAGGTCAGTCTAAGAAACAATTTGCAATTTCTCAATCTCCTTCAGAATCTGATTGTTAAAAGAAATGTCAAATTCTTGTAGGACCAGACCCAGACTTTTGTTGCCTTGTGGTGTGACCGATTGTTTGATGTGTGCAGAGCAACTACTGAACTGGTGAGTGTAACCCTATCACACAAAGTCATTAGGTAGCATTAGCCACCCCTGCTAATGCTAATGCTAATGCTAATGCTTGACATTGTTTACTTTGTGTGATGTGCTTTTTGATATAAATTGATGAATGCTAATGCTAACTAACTAACTAACTAAACATTAGCATGCTAATGCTAATAATGCTAACAATGCTAACAATGTTAACTGCTCTTTGGCTTGAGGCTAGTCTAGGATGATCTCTTTTGTGATTTAAATTGTTATATAGTTTCGATGGGTGCTAATGCTAGCATCGCTTTAGCTTTTGGAATTTTATTACCTCTAGTGTACACTTTGAACTTGCTATTGATTTGGGCCCTGTTGTTAACAGGCCAGGTGCCCTTTATTGGATTAAACTATGATGGCGCGCTAGATCAGCCCGGAGAAAGCACCGTTCCTGACGTCTGGTCTGGTAGGGGGCTGCGGCCTGTTTTTCCTCCTCTCTGGACAAATTCAACCTCCTCAATAACCCAACTGGACATTTTGGGTGGTGTGTTTCCGTTTATTTACTGTCATTCCTCCCGCAAGGAATTGCAGCAAGGACGTCAGTGGCACTGCCACCATTTTTATCGTGAACTGAAACCTCATTCCAAAAACTAGACTATTTACTTGATTATATAAGTGTACACGCGGTGATCTATAGGCTTTGTTTGACCAGAGATGCCTTTTGTTGGTTTTGATTTTCACAGTTTACCGGTGTGTGAGCGGACAAATAGAGCTGTGTGTTTCTGGGCATTTCTTTGTTAAACAGTGCTCTCTGTGCTCACTGAACAGCACAAAGCAGGTGAATACTGCTTATGTGTACCTTAGCCTATAGTGTTACAATGAAAATGCAGAATAAAATATCAACATTCTTAGTGTGTCATGGTGAACAGCATATACTACAGCTCCAGAGGCTGCACTAGCACTGATTCATGATTGGCTGCAGGTGCTGGGGTTTAGTGACTGTTTTTGGGTTTAAAGCCGACATATTGTGCTTGTGCGTGCTCTCGAGTTATAATCTACAACACCCCATGCACAAATCAGTCTAAACAGAACTCCAAGAGGGTCAGTGAGAAGAAACTACTATAACGTGCTTTAAGCAGATTTGACAGAAGAGATCTGCCTTAAACCAAATAGTTTTGAGAAGGGCCTAGCTTGTTTCAGGAGGTGCAGAGCATGTCAGATTAGTCATATAAAAGACTAGATTAGACTGGGATTATACTGCAGCATGTGCATTGTGCAGGGAAATGACATGCACAGAATCAAGAGGAAACTGGAGGTAATAAATAAATAAATAAAAAAATAAATAAATAAATAAAAGTATGTTTATTCGATGTACCCAGGACTTACTGGGACTTCTGGCCCTTGGATTGATTGATTTTATTTAAAGGAACCGTGTGCAGCTACAGGTTTTCAGGCACAACAGCTGTGAGAACTGAACCTGTGTCTCCAGAGTTTTAACCTGCAGACAGAGACACATCAGTCAGACACAGTTTCTCAGTCTCAGTTTATGGACAGGGTCATGTGAAGCTCAGAACCTCCAGAATTCACTGCCTGAACTGCAGAGGCTGAACTAGCACTGGTGCTGGGGTTTAGGGAGTGACCGTTCAGTATTTCAACATTGAAACTGGCAACCCAAATGAGAGAGTCATGTGACACTCATTCTGCTTTCTGATTGGAGAATCAAAACACCAAATTATAACAAGCAAATTGTCCATCATGTCCAATGTTTTTGTAGTGGAGAAAACATCAGCATTACAGCTGTTATCAGTAGAACTACACTGCTCAAAAAAATTAATTCTCACAAAGATTTCAATGTGAAAAAATATGCTGGATATTTAAACAAATATGCACAGGGCAATGTCTTAGGAACAAAAGGATGTCACCTCTTTTAATGGAAATACAATGTTCAGCCTACAGAGAGCTTCATTTTATAGAGAACCTGAAAATCAAAGTGAAACAATGATGTGGCAGGCTAGTCCATTTCTCCAATTGAATTTCTGCAACTCAAAATGCTTCTCATTCTCTTGTTTGACAATGTCGTAGCATGCTCCTAATGAGACGATGGATGATGTCTTGTGGGATGCCCTCCCAGATCTGTATAAGGGCATCACTGAGCTCCTGTAGAATCTGAGGAGCAACCTGGCGGCATCTGCTGGCCCAAACATAATATCCCAGAGGTGTTGTATCGGGTTTGAGTCAGGTGATGAAGACCATTCAGTTGTATGAATCCCTTCAACCTCCAGATACTTTCTGCAGAGTCTTGTCACATGAGTCCGGGCAGTGTCGTGCATCAGGAGGAACCCAGGACCTACTGCACCAGCGCTGGGTCTGACAGTGGGTTCAAGGATTTAACAACAACGACAAACTCTCAATCGATCCTATTCGTGAATCTAATGTTTAGTTTTTATACACTGATAAATGACCCAGCAGTTTTTTCCTTTTAACCCTCCGTACTGGCCTGTCTGAACTTCATCTCACATATATCCTTCAATCTTCTGCACATTCACTTCAAAGTTCTCCTCACCTTCAATGCCCTCCACAAACAGGCCTCCACCAACCTCTCAAACCTGCTGCACCCACACACTCCGTCCAGCTCCCTCCCTCCACTTTTCTCTATGTGACTCACTGTTTTTATCTTTCCTGTATTATTTGTTTAATGCTCTGTCGGCTGTTTCAATATTTGTTTTGTAAAGCGTCTTGAAAAGCGCTATAGAAATGAAATGTGTGTAATTTCCATCTCATGATATTAGGTTCTGTTTGAACTTGTGCTGTGGAGTGAGGTCCAGGCAGAACAGTTACTGGACATACACGTCTGTCCGTGCATTTAAGGTCATAGTGAACAGTCTCCAGAAGTGTCCAGTATCTCATAGTTACTGGACACTCCTCCAAAATGTTCTGAAACTGATCTTGAAACATCTGGGAGAGAATCCAATGTTACCACAAGTGTTACTACTTTGGAGTTACTACCATGGCTTTGTTTTAGCATCTACGGTACAGCGCTCAGAAAACTCACACAGATTTTGCCCAGTAGGGAGGTTTTCAACCAGTCTCAGCTGAAGATATATAAATAAATGTGCCACTAACAGAAATAGTCTGTGTGAGGATGAATAAGGAGTGAGGAGGGTTGTGCAGGCGTCTCACAGTGTGGTGAACATTACCAGTCTGTGGAGGACATTGCCCTGGACTTCTCTGTGGTTCTGCTGGGGGAGCGGCACCGGGAAAAGGGACATTGGACGGATTGACAAACTGATCCGTAAAGTTGGACACGTGATCGGCTGTGAGCTGGAGACATTTGTCACAGTGAGGGACAGGAGGACACTGGACAAACTGCTCTCCATCATGGACACTCCTGCTCACCCACTGCACCAGACTATAGAGGGACAGAGGAGATAATACTCCCTACAACTGTACAACAACTCACCACTGCACCAGACTATAGAGGGACAGAGGAGATAATACTCCCTACAACTGTACAACAACTCAGTCTTAAGTAACAGATAACCTTATGCCCTGTCAATCAGCAGAGTATTTACACTGTCGTTCTTGTCTCGTTTATAGCTGTGATTTTATAGTTTATTTTATATTTTATTACTTATTTTTCTATTTTATTTTGACTTGTACATATGCATTTATTTTTATAATTATGTCTCATTTGACACGTGTCTCTTGCTCTTTTTTACTACACCATCTATTTTTGTTACTCTCTGTTATTATATTATATTGTGATGTTTGAGCTGCTGTGTCCAAATCATTTCCCTTGTGGATCAATAAAGTTTGTCTAAGTCTAAATCTAAGTACCAGTGGAAACAATCAAAGAGGAGTAGGAAGTAAGATAAGTGAAGGCAGGACCCTCCTTCACAAAGCTGGATACAGGTCTTTCCTCGCTTCCTTCTCCTTGATTCCTCTCCTAAATTCTGCAGGAAATGGGTGAGGAAGCCCCGCCCACAGTAGAGAGACAGGGAGGAGAAAGGATATAAACCTCACTGAGACCAATAAAGTTTGATGACTTTAGATGTCTGCCTCCTGAAGCCTCCTCCAGGTTTACTCCTTTTTTCCCATTTTCCTCGGGACGCCACTTGATACGACACATTTGACTGACAGCTGAAAAATGGAGGATCAAGGAGAGGAATCAAGGAGAAGGAAGCGAGGAAAGAGAAATGAGAAATGAGGTGCAACAGGTACAATTTTCTAAAGGCAACAATAATAATGAAAAAGAATAAACTCGGGTACAGTTTATAAAAGGTGGTTTTAATATGTGCATAACAAAAGATCATGGTCATTTAGGAAGCTATAAACGCCCTTCGAAAAGGCATGAATCAAACACTCAGAAGTAATCATGATCATTTCCGTGACGAGGAAACGCCGCAGCAGTGGCATCCCAGGGCCCATCCGGGAACCTCACAGTTTGGGAAGAGGCACTTGAGGCTCGTCTGCATTTCTCATGTCCTCCAGACCCACCTCATCAATGTGAGTTTGTTCGAATTTAAGAAAACTGCAGTCCTCAAAACACTTATAATCACAGTTTAAACCGTACAGTTAGTTTGAAAGGCTCCTGAGCGTTCCACACAGTCTCCTGATCAGGCCATCACACGTCTCATCCCTCTACAGCGGACGTGGACTCGTCTATTTTGTAATGTTCTGCAAGATTTAATTTCCTCACTGCACAAAGCCCCGCGGACAGAGAGGAAATAGAATACACATCATAAGAGCCGCTGTGCGTGGAGGTCAAACCAAATGAAATTATGTCAAATTAAGGGTCAGCCTACTCCCTTAAAACTCATTTATCTGCTGCTGCACCAGCACCAGCACAGGGTCACATTTCCTCCGTCTGTAGGAGGTATTTGCCAGGGCTGGAAAGTAACTCATCACTCGTGTTACTGGACTTTTTTTGAGTAGATTTTTACTTATAATTACATATAATATAATGAGCATACTTCTAGCCATGTAATTGTAATTAGCAGTATTTAGATCACCATGTTTCCTTTTATATGTTACCCTCTGTTCTCTGCAATCAGCATACACCTACTAATGAACCTACTGCACATCATTACAGGTTTGTTAAGTTATAGTATATTATTTTGAATCCTGCTCCATCCAGAACAAACCCAAAACAGTGCATTTATTCTCCCCAAAAAACAGGACATTTTAAAAAAGGACAAATATGAGAAAAGGCGTGTTGGTAGCAGCCTGTCACACTGTACCTCCACGATGAACACAATCACAGTCACATTTCACTGGGAAAAAGAAGTACAGGTAAATCTAACATTTTAAAAGTTAACTTGAGCAAAACGGTGTACAATACTAGTGTCACTCAAATTCATTTACAAAAAAAGACGTCTTTATTAAGCTGGCAGAAATGAGACTAAATGTCTGTTTGTAGTGATTACAGACAGAACACATTTGACCTGGAGTCCACAGAACAAAAAAGGTTTGACAAATCCAGAGTTAAATGAGCGACTTACCAGACCAGATCTAAAATTCTGCACCCATTTCTGGCCAGCTTGTTTGTGATGAACCAGGTCAAAGTACATTTCCTGTACATCATGAACTATTCCCACTAGCATCAGACACACCGCGCCTTGTGGACATCTCGTGCTCCCAACTGGGCACAGACTTAAAGTGAAAGTGGGACAGGTGTTAAAATACAATGACATAATTAAGCATATTTAAGGTTTTACTTCTGAGAATGCACTGTCAACTATTTTGGACACTGCTGATGACGATGTCGGGATAGTCAGTCAGTTCAGTGCTAAGTTGAAGAAGCCCTGTCAGTACATGATATTTAAGATTTTTTTTTAGAAGTGAGTGTGGCGACGTTACTGGTTCTGCACCTTTAAGTGCAGAGCTGGGGTCACACTGCGCCCAGAGCCTGAAGCACCTGCTTTGTGAGAAACGCTGTACTCATGAAGTTAAACTCCATCAAAGCATGATACGCTTCAAGAGTGGTCTCTTAGAACAGGGACCACTGGCTTTGGACACTATTGTTTATCAGGACATCAGTCTGAAAGAAAAATATGCACTGGGTTCTTTAAAAATTAAAATCTTTTTTAATTCTTCTGACGTAGCCAATCACTGCTGCTAGAGGTTCTAAAAAAATAAAAACAATAATGGAGAAAGTGGGCGTCCTTGTGATGTGAAGTGATGTTAGACCATTTGTGATAACCTTGGCTGTAGGTGAACTGTAGAGAATCCTTACCCCTATCTAATTACTGAAAGACTCCCCAAAGCCAAACCTCTCCAGTGTGGCAAACAGGAAGGTCCAGTCCACCCTGTCAAAAGCCTTCTCTGCATCTAAGGATGGTGATGGTTTTCTGTCATAAAATTGACCAGTGGATTAAGTCGACTTGTCTGTGGGTGTTGATGGATGAATGTCTTCCTTTAATAAAACCTGTTTTGTCAGGGTAAATGATCGCGGCTGTTTCTGTTCATAATTTTGCGTGTGTCTACGATTGGACAGTTGGAAAACGTTGCATCGACTAGGACCGGCTGGAGCAGCTTACGTCACCACACGATTTCTGGGGAGAAGTGCTTGATAAGTCTCTGTCTTTGCATGGGACAATATCTGGCTTCGAAGAGGTTTTCCTGTTGTGTTCACCTGGCGCCCCCTGGAGGCTGCTGTGATGCTGAGGGACACTTTTGGCTCTTCTTCTCTTAAAACTGTCCTGACACAGATCTGCTGACCCTCCCTGACCAGTCCTCCTGTGAAACTGAGACCTTTGACTGGACACAAAGACCACTGAGTCGCACAGTGGACACGAAAACTTGAATTTCCCTCTGAATCAATACAGTATCTCTCTCTCGCTCTCCTTTCTATCTTCATGGAGACCAAACCAGATCAAGTTACAGGTCAGGTCTGTGGAGAGGCGACCATGCTCACAGACTGAGCCTAAATACGCAGGGTTTTAGTGTGAATGAAAAAAAACACAGCTCCAGGTTTGTTTGTGACGGGGAAACTACATTAGAACAGAGATTAGAAAATATGGGCCCTTTAAACTTTGACATTATTAACTCCTAAACAGAAGACGACTGTTCACATTCGTCTCAAACATTTGTCTTTCTTGTTGGACACACCAGCTGTCTCCCTCATCTCTACAGTCCTGTTGTTTTGCGCAGTGCGGTCGGAGCAGACCTGGTCGTAGGTCTGATGAGATGTTTGAGAACATGACCCTGCACCTGCTCACAGACTGTGCCTCGTCTTACCTCAGATAAACCACAGCAATCCTCAGTCCAGGCCCTGGATGGTAATATTGATATTATTAAACGTACAAAACAGTAAAAAAAAATGAAAGACAAGACATGCATCTACAGAAATAGAAAAGTTTTAATGTTATACTATGGAACATTCCAAACAAAAAATGACATCTCTATACAAACAAGCTGGAGACAAACCCTACACCAGAATAAAACACCTTTAAATAAGGGGGGATTATGCAAAATGGACTTTTTGGATCTTTCTACCTGCTTTTAGATGTCATCCATGCATGTTTGAGTTATCTAGCGATCTCTTCCATGCCCTGTTCAAATCCTCTTCACGATTAGCTGTAAGAAGACGCTCCCACACGACAAGTCTCTATAAATATACAAAAATATGATACAAAACAGTTGTGATGGGGTTCTATTCCTGGGTAATGGCGATGGCGTAGTCAGAAGGATTATGATTATTTAATTTAAAAAAAAGTTTGAAGAGTTCTATATACAAGACCGTGAAACAAAAAGGTATTTACAATATTTACACACAACAGCAGAAATATGCTTCATAAACCATAAACTCTACAGATTATTACCTTTTGTGTATAAATCCTGGTGCAGACTGACTGAGGGAGGGAGAGTGGTCCTCTTTTATCCACCAAGACATTCCCCCCAAACTAATTAACACAAAAATACTGATTTCAACGTTAGAACCCAAATTAACAATTATAACAAAAAATATAAGAAAATACACTAACATACATTGTACAACATGGCCATGTCTCTGTTACTCATCACTCCTGAAAATGTGTCGTTTTAATCCATTTTGTGGTCTTGAGTTTTCAGCCCATCTGTACTAAATCACCATGGAAACCACTGTCCTCCCAGAGTTAGGTCAATGTAAAGACTCAGTACAGGAAATGTCAAAGTCTACTCCAACTGTGTCCATACAAAATGTCCTGTGTCCATACAAAATGTCCTGTGTCCATACAAAATGTCCTGTGTCCATACAAAATGTCCTGTGTCCATACAAAATGTCCTGTGTCCATACAAAATGTCCTGTGTCCATATAAATAAGTCTGTGTACTTCTGATGCTGTTGTATAGTATCTATATCTGAAACATTGGCCTATAGCCACACGTTTAGCTCAGTAAATGTTTGCACCAAGAACCATATGGACTTAAGATTAATCCTGGTCTGTACATTTGAAAATAAAACTTTTCTAATTCTAATGATATTTTCATTGTTAGAGTTTTCATTATTATTATTGTTATTATTATTATTATTGTTATTATTATTATTATTATTATTATTATTATTATTATTATTATTATTATTTAAAAAACAAAACAATAAACAAACAAATCTTTGTGTACTTTTTGCTCTCCCTCAGTATGAGAAATCTGAGAGAAATCAGACTTCACTCACATCAGACTTTACTATTTACATTTACATCATCTGATAACTCCAGAAATCTGATCACGATCATGTTGTACATCCTGTCCCCACCTCCTGCTGAGTCCAGAGGACAGTCTCCTGTCCTCACCTCCTCCAGAGTCCAGAGGACAGTCTCCTGTCCCCACCTCCTCCAGAGTCCAGAGGACAGTCTCCTGTCCTCACCTCCTCCAGAGTCCAGAGGACAGTCTCCTGTCCCCACCTCCTCCTGAGTCCAGAGGACAGTCTCCTGTCCCCACCTCCTCCTGAGTCCAGAGGACAGTCTCCTGTCCTCACCTCCTCCTGAGTCCAGAGGACAGTCTCCTGTCCTCACCTCCTGCTGAGTCCAGAGGACAGTCTCCTGTCCTCACCTCCTCCTGAGTCCAGAGGACAGTCTCCTGTCCTCACCTCCTGCTGAGTCCAGAGGACAGTCTCCTGTCTTCTTTAGATTGGACATGGGAGCCAGCAGCCTGAAGTTGCTCAGATGTTTGGTGTGTTGGGTGCTGGTTTCACACAGGAGGGGCCATGTTCTCCTGGGCCCCTCACGTCCTCAGAGTGAGGATAGGTCCTATGAACCCTGATCAAACAATCAAACAATCAATCAAACTTTATTTATAAAGCACTTTTCATACAAAAATGAAAATAAATAAAATACATAAAACTACAGATAGTAAAATGTGAGGCTGTGAGGCGAACCAGTTGAGAAAGAACCACCAGAGGAGCCGTCTACACCAGAGGAGCCGTCTACACCAGAGGAGCCGTCTACACCAGAGGAGCCGTCTACACCAGAGGAGCCGTCTACACCAGGAGCAGAGAGCCGTCCATCGCCACCAGGAGCCGCCACAGGGCCCAGGGGAGAGAAGAGGCCCAAGCACCATCCCTCCACCAGGGCACAGGGGAGAGAAGAGAGGAGGCTAAACCGGTGGGTCTTGAGCCGACGCTTAAAAACATGAATGTTCTCTTTGGCCCTGAGGTTCTCCAGGCGGCTGCTCCGAGGGCTGTAGGACTGGAAAGACGCCGCTCCGTCAGTGTCTAACAGTTAAAACACTTAAAAACTGTATTAACTATGTATCTGTCTAGCAATTTATGAAATATTATATCATATTTTTGAGCATCAGTACCAAAATAGATTTTAATCTGCCTACTTCTCATTGTCATCTATAAATAAATCTGTGTATGTGCATGTGTGTTTGTGTGTTTGTGTGTGTGTGTGTGTGTTTGTGTGAAATAAACCCCCCGCTGTGCCCTGCAGACTGAATGAGTGAATATTTGATGTGGCCGGTTTCATGTTCTGACATTAAAAAGTCATGAGAGCACCGGCTACACACACACACACATGCACACGCACACACACACACACGCACACACACACACACACACACACACACACACACACACACACACTCAGGTGGGTCTATCCACAGAAAGTTAAAGACATACTGCGGAACATTCTCCATTTTTAATGCCATACGGTGGAAGTTTACAGCTAAATGAACCACACACAGAAACGAGCACAATAGGCCAAGTATGAGTCAGGTTTGTGGAAATGCAAGCCCGTCAATGTAATAAAAACATCTACTAATATAACAAAAAACATGGTTTTCTTTTAGTCTACTTTTTTGGCAAAAACGTGACATACTATGGCTTTAACAATCACGTCTTTGGGGTTGAATATTCACATTTAGTTATATCAGTTCAAATGTGTTCTGCTCTGCGTCATTTCACCTCCAGTCTCTGAAGGGCTGGTAGTTGCAGTAGTTGCAGTAGTTGCACAGTAGTTGCAGTAGTTGCAGTAGTTGCAGTAGTTGCAGTAGTTGCAGTAGTTGCACAGTAGTTGCAGTAGTTGCAGTAGTTGCACAGTAGTTGCAGTAGTTGCAGTAGTTGCACAGTAGTTGCAGTAGTTGCAGTAGTTGCAGTAGTTGCAGTAGTTGCACAGTAGTTGCAGTAGTTGCAGTAGTTGCAGTAGTTGCACAGTAGTTGCAGTAGTTGCAGTAGTTGCACAGTAGTTGCAGTAGTTGCACAGTAGTTGCAGTAGTTGCAGTAGTTGCAGTGGTTGCGGTAGTTGCGGTAGTTGCAGTAGTTGCACAGTAGTTGCAGTAGTTGCAGTAGTTGCACAGTAGTTGCAGTAGTTGCAGTAGTTGCACAGTAGTTGCAGTAGTTGCAGTAGTTGCACAGTAGTTGCAGTAGTTGCAGTAGTTGCAGTAGTTGCAGTATCAGCAGTAGTAGTAGTAATATTAACCTTACATGTAACGTGTTAATTATACAAAGCACATGTGGGACTGTAGTTTCTAAAGCCACCACTAGGGGTCACCAAAAAGTGTAATTTTATCGCAGTACTGCCAGTCTTCAATATTTACACTAAGCCTGTACATTTAATATCAAATGTAAAACAATTACTGTGAAGTATTTTATTATCCTACATTATTCATCAAAAAGTGAATTTTAAAGCTACAGTGTGTAACTTTCTGGAGGTGCCACGTCACAAGACAAAGAAACAACATTTCCAACAGACGGGTCCAGACCAAATACGAGTCAGGTTTGTGGAGGTACAAGCCCCCTCACAGTAAGGATACATGAATTTTTATGTTTTTCAGTGCAATAAAAACATCCACAATGAAAAACCACGCTTTTATCTATTTCTGGTTTTGGCGAAAAAAGATGAGATGCACTGCCATTACAAACACAAGTTGATACTATTCAGAGTACTATAGCAGCATACTTTTAGTCCTACTTGAGTAATATTTGCATTGAAGTAACAGTACAGTAACAGTGCTTCCTCTTCCCAGTGTAAGTTTTATGTGACAATATGAAAGGATTTGATTCAGTTTGTCTCATTTCTGAATCTGTCCTTTGAAAAGACCAGATTTTGTGCATTATTTCATTATAATTAGCTTTTGTCACTTTAGACTTTTACTTAAGTAAGAGTACTGTTACTTCAATAGAAAATGTACTTGAGTAGGAGTAAAAGTACGCTGCTAGAAAAGTACAAATGCGTTAAAAACTAAAATAAATTAAAGACAACTGAGTAAATGTAACTGAGTACTACCCACTAGTGTTGGAGTCGAGACCGAACTAATCGAGATCAGGACCAGTCCGAGACCACAGGGTCCCGGGACCGAGACAAGACCAAGACCTCTGAGGGTCGAGACCGAGACAAGACCAAGACCTCTGAGGGTCGAAACCGAGACAAGACCAAGACCTCTGAGGGTCGAGACCAAGACAAGACCAAGACCTCTGAGGATCGAGACCAAGACAAGACCAAGACCTCTGAGGATCGAGACCGAGACAAGACCAAGACCTCTGAGGATCGAGACCGAGACAAGACCAAGACCTCTGAGGATCGAGACCGAGACAAGACCAAGACTTTTAAAGGTCGAGACCGAAACAAGACCGAGACCACAGCCCATAGAGATCAAATCGAAACCATTGTTGTAATTTTCAACATTTATTTGTATTTTATAGTTATTTTGGCACATTTATATCAATGTTTTTATTGATCTATCTCCATTTGATCTGATTAATGTTAATTTAAGATTAAAATAAGCCAAGCAAACTGTACTGCACTTAAACACCCCTTTTTTGGACCCTGACCCACAGTTTGAGAACCCGTACCCTGTCGAGTGTCAGACCTTGAGACAAGACCGAGTCCAAGCGCCTTCAGGACCGGGACAAGACCGAGTCCAAGCGCCTTCAGGACCGGGACAAGACAGAGTCCAAGCGCCTTCAGGACCGGGACAAGACAGAGTCCAAGCGCCTTCAAGACCGGGACAAGACCGAGTCCAAGCGCCTTCAGGACCGGGACAAGACCGAGTCCAAGCGCCTTCAGGACCGGGACAAGACCGAGTCCAAGCGCCTTCAGGACCGGGACAAGACAGAGTCCAAGCGCCTTCAGGACCGGGACAAGACCGAGTCCAAGCGCCTTCAGGACCGGGACAAGACCGAATCCAAGCGCCTTCAAGACCGGGACAAGACCGAGTCCAAGCGCCTTCAAGACCGGGACAAGACCGAGTCCAAGCGCCTTCAAGACCGGGACAAGACAGAGTCCAAGCGCCTTCAAGACCGGGACAAGACAGAGTCCAAGCGCCTTCAGGACCGGGACAAGACCGAGTCCAAGCGCCTTCAGGACCGGGACAAGACCGAGTCCAAGCGCCTTCAGGACCGGGACAAGACCGAGTCCAAGCGCCTTCAGGACCGGGACAAGACCGAGTCCAAGCGCCTTCAAGACCGGGACAAGACAGAGTCCAAGCGCCTTCAGGACCGGGACAAGACCGAGTCCAAATGCTCTCGAGTCTGAGACGAGACCAAGACCAGTCTCGAGTACTACAACACCTCTAAAAACAGTTACTGCAAAGTATTTTATTAGCCTATATTTATCCATCAAAAGGTGAATTTTAAAAAGTAACCCAACCCATGTTCACTTCTTAACTACAGAACTGAACAGAGCAGGTTACGCACCCCAGACTTTGTAAACACTGGGTGCATTGTCATTATAAACTTGTCTAAACACAAGTCCAATTTGTCTTTCTGTTCTAACATCACCGCCATTTTGACTGACGTGCCCTAGTTTCCTCACCCTCTCCCGCACTCCTCTGTACCTTAGACCTACGCCGTTACCCAAACAGAAGAAAAAAAAAAAAAGCCCTCCGTAACCCCATGGCACCGCGTTGTGTCACCGCGTTTTACAGCCGGCGGGCGTGTTACCTCGTCGGACTAGATTCCACCTGCGCAGCTCACCCCCGCGCTTCTTCATTAGCATGAGAAACAAAGCCTCAACTTCTCCCAACAATACATCACTTTCTTCGGATTGAATTTAGAAACCTAACCCGGATACCACAGCTCTCCGAACCTGTAAATATTAATAAGGAGGAGCGCGCACCTTGGTCTAGAGTGGCACAAACTCCACTCAAAGGATCCATTCTTCTGGCTTTTACGCACGGCCAGTTCGCGTCCTGGGGGCTTCCCAGCGGGGATCGAGCAGCACGCGATCATGGTAAGGATCATTCTATAAACTTTTCAAACTTTGTACACGTCCTTTCCATCTGATAATTCAATTTAGAGCACGTATTTGCCCAGAGATACATATAGCATTACTTTAACTGTTTTGTTTGGCTGTGTCTCTTGCGTAAACACTTACGGAGGGCACTGGCATCCACTTTGCGATACCGAACGTTACTTTACACCGCAATAGCCGGTAATAAGTTGTTGGTTAGTGTGGTGTTGACACAAGGTGAACCAACTCCCTCACCGTAGGGCAAAAGTGGTTAGTGTTAAGCGGCGTACGTGCGTAAAAACGTAATCTATTGTCGTGTACGGCGTCTTTGAGCATTTGGAACATGCCCGGGCGAAATGACGTGCGGTGCGAAGTGGAGAGGGGTGAGTGAAGGGTTAAATGCTCCATGGAAGAGCGGTGGGGCCTGGGAGAGACGTACGGAAAAAGTGAGACGTGCTGCTAAAGTCCGCGGTACAGACTTGGAAACTTAAAAAGAGCGAAGCAGAAGTGAATGAAAAACTGTGGAGAGAGAGAGAGAGAGAGAGGGAGAGAGGGAGAGTGGGAGGAGGAGGAAAGAGAGAGAGAGGAAGGAGAGATAAGAGGAGGGAAGAGAGAGAAGAGAGAGAGGAAAAGAGCGGGACAGACCGACAGAAGGAGAGCGAGAGAAACGTTAGTTTGGAGACAGCCCCTGGTGCGTTTACGGGACTGTGGGGAAAATAGGGATTATGTGTGCAACAAGTAGGCTAGTTTACATGACATTAAATAATAATAATAATAATAATAATAATAATAATAATAATAATAATAATAATAATAATAATAATAATAACCTAACTTATAGTATCAATAATAAATAATAACTTTAAGTAGAAAAGGTAATAAAATAAAATAAAAAATGCATAAAAATAATTCAATGAACTCAAAAAGAAATTTAAAGTAAAATTTAAAGCACCAGTTTGTAACATTTTAGCTGAAAAAAAGCTTTTTTTTTTTTTTTTGTTGCTTTGAAAAACGTGTCCTTACTGTGAGCGGGCTTGCATCTCCACAAACCTGACTCTTATTTGACCTCCTCCTGCTTGTTTCCTTTGACTTTAATCTTCCGTTTTGCATTAAACTTCTCAATCTCCGTGGAGAATGTTCTGGAATATGGCTTTAACTTTCAGTTTCCATTCAATCACACAGCTGACTTTCCTCCTCCAGAAAGTGACATACTGTACCTTTAAAGTATGGGTCAAATGATTAAATGAAATGGTGCTAATTAGCATATTTTTTCATGTACGCTTCATTACTTTATATATTAGCTGCAAAAGTCATCAACATTAATATAAGCTCTTCCATAAAATATAAATATATATATATATATATATATATATATATATATATATATATATATATATATATATATATATATATAAATCTATAATATTATATAACATAAAAAACCAATAGCCAATAATAATAATACATTATTATTATTATTATTATTATTATTATTATTATTATTATTATTATTATTATTATTATTGCTTTAGAATAATCAGCTGCGTATCGCCGTAGTTTAAGATCGAGTTCACTGATAAAAAGTGGAGCTGATTCCTGGTCTCATAGTGGAAATACTGAAGTGTAAAATCCATAGTACATAACCTCAGAGCTCTCAGCTGTATAGTTACAGTATAGTCATGTGTATATATATATATATATATATATATATATATATAGAGAGCTGAAGGTTCGCACTCAAAGGGGTCTGACCTTGTCGTAGAGCTGATATGGAACACTGCTCTCTCCTGTAATACACATTGTATCTTCATGAATGTCCATTTTGTGTAGAAATGAGTAGAACTGTCATGTGGTTTCTCGATGTATAATAATAATAATAATAATAATTACATAGATTTTTCTTTTTGAACACTTTATTTAAAGATTTTCAGTTTAATGCATGAGTATATAAACAAACATTTCGAGTCAGAAAGTCTCAGGCACACACATGTTTATTTATTTATTTTTTTAGTTTATTTATGAGACAGGGACAGTGCACAATCCACATGAACCTTAACAGGAGAGATGCTTTGTGCAGGTTGTAGCGCTAGAGTTCGTTTTTTTAGGTTTATATCTAAATATCCACAAATCCACAAATCCACATTACAGCCATGGGGCCAGTGGCATGTCGCATACAAATTAACCTCAAGGATGTGGAAAAATAAGTTTTAAAAAATAAAACAAAATTTAAAAAAAGCAAAAAAATAAATAAATAAAAATATATAAATAAATACATAAATACATTAGACACACTCCCCACTCGTGTAAATGGTAAACCCTCAACATACATAATAAAGGGTGTCTTATGGTACTTATTCAGTGAACCCCGTAAACTATATCTTAAGTACTCCATTTGCAAACACATCAGAACCTCCCTTTTGGGTTGTGCATCCTTCCACTTAGTTGTATTAACCTTCGAGCCAAGCGAGGTGAAAAAGCTCCAGCATTTGTTTGATAAGAGGTTAGGCCATGTTGAATAATGACAAAGACAATAGTCCCGATATTATTTAGCACAGACGGGGGGCAGCTAATATAAAACTGTTCCACTGCAGATTTTTCTTGTAATATAACATGGTCTTGGGTGTAATCAGTATTAGAAATGATCGGGTTCCATATTTGAGAATTTGCCTTTCCAATATTTCATGACAAAGTGCAATGTAATCAATAGGAAAAACTGTCTTTTGCCCTTCCATTCTGGTAGTATAACACCATTCCCATTCTAGAAGCTGAAAACCACCACTACAGTCCAATATATACAAATATGAATAAACTATGTAGGTCTAGGTCTCTATAATTTGGCTCCAAAATGGCTCAGTATACATGCATTTAATATGACAGTAAAATAAATATACTTATTTGCAATGTAGTATGTATAAAAAGTGGCGTTATTGAATTGTTCTCCTCTAAATATTAACGTCCACCCCGTAAAAGTCAAAGATAATGTCTGGGTTCAGTTATTCGGCTCTAGGGATGGGACAAGATCTCATCCCCTGATATACAAAAATAAGATAAAGTAGGCTTAATACTTTGTTCTTTTTATAAGGTAAAAAAATATATATATATATATCACATTCAAATCTCACATCAGTATTAGGTTTTGGTTATGTTGTTTCTTTAACTCTATTCCAAGCAGATGTATTTTCCTTCTTAAATCCAAAAATGCATTAAAACGCCTTTCTTTCTTTTCTTTTTTTTGTATCTTTAAGGGCCCTGTATTTATTTTATTTTATTTTATTTTTATTTTATTTTTTTTGTGACATATACACTCATTTTGATTTGAACATCTCTTATTTCTCTGAAAATTGTTTGCAAATTTAAAATATTTGAAAAAATATATCGAGTGCTGCTTACTAAACACAAAGAAAACATGACCACTTTCCTCTGGTTTGTAAATACTTTTTCGCTTTCAGATTTTGAGAAATGTAAGTTGATGATCCATATTTACCTGTAAATCTAACTAATAAACCATTTTTACATTCAAACAATCGGCTTTTGCTAAAAGAATTTCGTGCGTAATGATGGCACAGCTTTTACGCACGGCCCTTGAACTCTCCATGGCTGCGGTGCGTGGTGCGCTCTGGCCCCTCCCTCGTCCTCTCGGTACAGTCATAATATTACAGTGAGTGTCTAAAGTAGCGCTCACATGTGGCGCACAGGGATGCTGGACTCTCCAAGAGCGCATCCAACGCTTCCAAATGGACTTTTACTCACTTTAACGCCAAATCTCGCGCTATTTCACCTCAAAACGGAATTTTCCTTCTCGCAAACGTTGGGTGAGTTTATTTTTTTTAAGCTTTGAAACTTTTTGCGTAATTTTAGTTCATTTTGCACTTCAACTTTTATTTCAAACAAATCCTGTGGCGCCTTTGACTTTTCTCTCGTTGCTTTTGTAGGGATTTTAGCGCTAAACCAAAAATCATGTTCTCCTACATAAAGAATCTGAATGATATGGTGTTTTCTACGGTAAGCTAACGTCTCTGCGAGCTGCATGTCGTTTCTGGGCTGCTTAAATAGAAATCCGGGTGCATGGCGTGGTTTGGCCGTGTCCAGATGGCCGTATATAGTGCGGATAACGCGCAGGTCTTGGCCGAATTAACCTGTTGACTCCCCGCCCCGCTGCAGACCGTTGGTAGCCTAAATATTTGCACTACCACGTGGACTGGAGCTTTCCATATTTGCCTTGCGCATGGGTTATGGCTGCTGTCTGCCTACTAAAATCATCAGAGGTGGGTAAAAATGTATAAAAGTTACACAAAAGTACAATTCAAGTTTTTACTACAAGAGTACTTTGAGGGATTACTACAAAGCTTTTGTAAGTCCAGGCTTGCTTTTTTTTGGTACAGATTTGTGCAGATTTTAGTCTAGATGTAGGCGTGATTTGGTCCAGGTCTCGTCCTGGTCTTAAACTGGTTTAGTTTTGGGTTTAGTCCAGATTAAGTACTCATTTGTTAGCTATGTGGTGAATGTAGACTTACTAGTGTGAACATAACTTAATAACAGTCTGGATTTAACGTCTGATATTCAGTTTGAAGTTAAAACAATAAATACTGGATGGATTTGAGATATTTTCTTAGAATAGACAAAATGTTAAATAAAAAAAAGTTATTTTACTAGCTTTTGTCAAGTGTACACATACTCCCAGTCGGAAAAGTGACCATGACTTACACAAAAGCAGTAGTACTTCAAATACTGTCAAGTGCAAGTAAAGGTATTATGTGTGAAAACTACTCTAAAGTGCAATTTCTTCAAAAAATACTCAAGTAAATGGGATTACTACTACCCACCTCTGTACTGTACTTACATGGGCTGGTGTTGTGTGACTAATGGTATTGCCTGACTGACATATTAATACTGTAGTACATGTTTGGAGTGTTGGATTGCGTATTTTCTCTTATATAAGGACTGCACAAAGTGTTCTGAAAGTCTGTGGTTAGGCTCCTCACGGTAATGTGCACGCTTCAGTTTATTTCAGTTTATTTCCAGACAGATTCGGTTATTTTCTGTGAGGTATTGCACATAAAAAAGACAGAAATGCAGTACTCACAAGAAGTAAAAGACTCATGTGCATTTTGAACAATTTAAACAATAAAATGTGTTCAAATTTGCACAGGCCCCGTATTCAAATTTGGGATTAAACTAAATCAGGACCAGACCAGGATTAAATCAGGACTAGACCAGAATTAAACAAGGACTAGACCAGAACTAAATCAGGACTAAACCAGGATAAAAACAGAATTAAACCAGGACTAGACCAGTACTAGACCAAGACTAAACTGGGATTAAACCAGGGCTAGACCATGACTAAACCAAATCTCCATCAGGACTAAATCAGGACTAGACCAGGACCAAACCAGGACAGACATGAATCCAGTTTTAAAAACCTACTACTTTGCTTCATAAAATCATTAAAAACAAAAATGTAAATGTAATTTTAATAGGATGTAATAATATACTCAATGTTTACAGTCACATTAAAGTAAAGTGGTATTTTATTGTCCAACAGTGAACGTTTTTCTCTGTGATGTTGTGGTTTGAGTTCCTCGATGACTCATGTACTAGGTGTGTCCAGACAGTACAGAGGATGATATTTCAAAGTCCTACCTTCTGGCGTAATCGGGGTAATTAAAATTTTATTACTTAATTAGCAAATATACCGTGGAAAAGCCGCGAATACATGTCGTTTAGTTCCCCGTCCAGTCAGAACGGCACGCTTTGACAAAACTTTACAAAGACCTGGAGCTGTGATTGACAGGCGGATTAACCAATCAGAGAGTTGCATGGTTCAGTTGTGTCAAAACAAAACATGGTGGTTTAAAAATATTAAACAGGAGAAGAAGGATTAGGATGTGTTCAAACTTGCACACGGACCATTTTCACATTTGGGATTAAACTGGGACTAAACCTGAAATTTAAAATGGATTAGAAAAGGAGTAAAGCAAGACTAAACCTGGACTAAATCTAGACTAAACCATGAACCAATATGTCTTCATAGAAAAGGAGAACTTTAATGCTCTGCTGCAAAAAATAGAAGGCAAAAAAGCAACAACATCCCTATGGAGACCAGCACTAGTGTCAAAATACAACTTCAAACTTTGGTTCTCTAAGGAATAGACTTGATACTCAATACCGATTCTGATTTATAGAATGTGATTTTCCACATTAAACGGTAGAACTTTCTTCAGTTGTGTCAAAACAAAACATGGTGGTTTAGGAGCGAAAAATACCAAAAATATTAAACAGGAGAAGAAGGATTAGGATGTGTTCAAACTTTTTCAAATTTTCAAATTTGGGATTAAACTGGGATGAAACCTGAAATTTAAAATGGATTAGAAAAGGAGTAAACCGAGACTAAACCTGGACTAAGGCTGCGTCCCATTCCTCTGTCTTACCCCGTCCCCTTCCTCTTTATCTACGTCTTTGTCTTGCTCCTCGATACCGAGCTGTGAGGGCTCGGGGTACGAATGTTCCCCTAAGAAATGGGACTCCACTCGATTACCGTTTGCTTCTGTTAAGCAAATTGACTTCACACTGATTTCACCTAAAAAGTGCCACGTCAAGGATTATCGGGGACCTCAGCTCGACAAAAAACGAGCTCGTTTATACATGAAAGTTCGATGAAAACGATAAAGTCGGCTAAACAGACATTACTACAATTAAAACCACAACAACAGTTCACTAAAAGTAACGTAGAACATAAGTGTCAGAATTGTAAACCTGCTAAACTGTTAATTGATATTTACAACTGCTGAAAATACTTACATTTATGAGACTCTTTGGCTGGTCGATGTGACGCTCCATCCTGATCCCAACACCTGCCTGAGCTTGTAGGCCGACCCCTTCGTTTCAAGTCTGGTCCAGAGCTTACTTCGTTTCAAGGGGTATGTAGCCCGAGGTCATGGCCCTAGCCCGTGATCAAAATTAGAATCTAGACACCCCTTGCCCTCACATGAACGCACAAAACCAAGGGGTAGGGGTAAGACGAAGGGTTAAGACAGAGGAATGGGACACAGCCTAAACCAGGACTAAACCAGGAGCCAATATGTCTTCATAGAAAAGGAGAACTTTAATGCCATGCTGCAAAACATACAAGGCAAAGTAACAACATCCCTATGGAAACAAGCACTAGTGTTGTCACAATACAACAACTTCAAACTTTGGTTCTTTACTAAGGAATAGACTTGATTCTCAGTACCGATTCTGATTTATAGAATGTGATTTCCCACATTAAACAGTAGAACTTTCTTTTCTATTCCTGTGTGGTCTTATATCTGTGTAATCTTCAGTGATCCATGGGTGTTTTCTAATCTATTTGCTCTTATACTTCTGATCCTTCTAAAGCGATTCAGGAAAGGTTCATTTCTGTCCTCTCCTGTGTGAATGAGAGTTTTTTAGTATCAATACCTGCTCTAGTATCGATACTAGTTTTAGTATTGATACTTTTGACAACCCTACAATCAGGCAGTGGACCCCCGACCAGGAAACAGTTTACACATCGCCCTTTTGAGACGGAATATTTTGCTTTCTTGTATTTCACTGATGGTTTTTGTGTGTCAGATCCGTCCCCCACAGCTCTTTGTAAACAGAACATGTCATTACATTCCTGCTGACTCTCTCTGGGCCTGGGAGGACATCTGAGCCAAACAGTAATTACCACTCGCAGATATGTAACACTCCCGCTCAAATTATACTCCATATTTCACTTGGATCGCATTGACAGGGATTCCAGTGTTTGCGGAGGTTTTATGTGCCGAGTAGCTTCATTACACAAGCACGTTTCTGGGAAAACTATTACAAGCTTAAGTTTGCCCAAAGTGTCACTCATTTATTGTGAAGTAAAGCCACAGTATGTCACTTTTTAGCCAGAAACTAGACAATGAAAGCGTGTTTTTGTTGCACAGAAAAAAACATTATAAAAACACTCGTCCTTTTACTCGCATCTCCACAAACTTGACTTACTTGGCCGCTTCCTGTTTGTTTCCATGGAAATGTTGTTTGCTTTGGCTGTAAACTTCCACAGTATGACATAAAACTCATCTCTTTCAATGGAGAATGTTCTGAAGTATCGTTTTCATCTAGGTGACGCGATACCTCCAGAAAGTTACATCATATCATTTTAAAGCCACAGTATGTAACCTTTTAGCTAAAAGATAAACAAAAATAAATGTTTTTTTCAAGCCATGTTTGTTATTGCACTTTACTGTTAATGGGCTTGACTCTCCACAAACCTGACTCTTAATTGACCGGCTTGTTTCCATGGAAATGTTGCGTTGGTTTTAACTATTGCCATGAAATCTGTGAAAGTTCCAGAAAGTTTACGTTAACCCGTGATACATTTAGTTATATTTGAATAAAGCGGCTACTTCTGTTTGCTTTATTTACATTTGATTTGCATAAACCACAATTGATACTGATACTAACTTAAAGCACTACTCTGTCTTAAACTCTCTAATCTGATCTTTATTTCAACACAATGTGGCCAGAAAGTGCTGACGTGGTTGGAACGACAACAGGTCAGCAGATTTGTGATTTGTGCTGTTAAAGTGAGTCACCATGGATCTATAATAAGAACGATCGATTAGTCCGAGCGAGATCGATTAGTCCAGGTGCTGCAAAGAATTGTCCCGTAGAGCACAATGTACCTGACCCCTGACCTCTGACCTGACCGTAGAGAACAATGCTTTTTTTGTGAAATCAAACTGCCCGTGTTCGGCTGACGGGGCATCCACAGCTTTCATAAAGATCGGACATTGTAGGATTCTTCTGTGCCTAAAAGCGCCTAAAAGTTAGATTTGTAAGAGTTAGTCTAGCCCGCCCTGAGCCTGCGCCAGCTCCGCTCTCGCTCCGATTGGTCAGAACTGCACTTTACGACGTCACACTTTCGGCGGCGTGAGGTCAGTATTCAGGAAGTAATGTGGAAGTAAAAATCAGAGCACAGGCCAGTGAAAACAACACAGCGCCACCTTGGATTCATCTTCCAGATCTCATTCTACTTCTATGCTCTCACCTCACCTCACATGGGGGGGTCTGCATGTATGGCTATGGAGGAATGTTCAGCAGTTACCAAGGTTACACAATGCACGCATTAGCAAACACAACTTTTAGATAGTCTGAATCCTCAAGAAAAAAATGTAAAATGGATTTAAACAGCACATTTTCGGGAGCCTGCGATCAATACGAGCTTTCATGATTAACTGAAAAACTGTTGGCGAATGTAATAAGCTGTAATTTTCTTCAGTGGGACTTGTTGAACTGCACAAATCAGCTCAACTTTTGCTACAACTAAGTCAGTTCTTCATGGTTTCACTGCATTAAAACAAAGCTCAGATTTAAGTCGAGCTTGAGTAACAGAGCTTAAGACATGGCAGAACCTCCAGTTAGCGTCCCACCCCAGTGAACGTTGATGAAATCAGCTGCAAAGTACAAATGATGTGCTGTAGGAGTAAGGCTCATTTATATAAAAACGGGACTCCCCTGGCAGCTTATGTAATAAAACGTGTCCTGGGTTCAGTAGTTTAATTCGTGCACAAACTGCTCACACAAAATTAAGCTTTTATCATCCGTCACTTTGACATATTTCCCTTTTTGCAGCGACATTTCACAAAGGCTAATGCATAAATCGTTTTCCTTATTGTCAAAACAGTTCCGTATCCACAAAACCAAATTCTACCACTATAACCCCTTATTTAAATGTTCTATATTGTGAGCTTTTAGCCATGTTCTAAAGCTGTTACCTCCTCAAAAACAGACCTGGAGTTCTGTTTTGTTTCATTCCAAAATCCAAATGGTTCTAGTGAAGTTTAAAAACACATCGGAGCACTTCCTGTATTACCACATGACATCACAAGGTGGAACGGAGTGTTTCTTTTTGAGAGAAGACCTAAATATTCAGGATTTGTGTCTTAAACGTGTCTGTTTGTGATGAGGAAACTAAGATAAGATAAGATAAGATAAGATATGCCTTTATTAGTCCCACAGTGGGGAAATTCCAGTGTTGCAACGCACAGTTCAAGAACAGCAGGAAAATGGAACATGCAATAAAACAAGATAATAGATAATGGCTAAAAAAAAATAATAATTTAGAAATAGACTTAAAGATAGACTCTAATTTTGTTCCAGTGGAGCAAAAGTATAAAATACAAAATATAAAATACCAAAAAAAAAAAAAAAAAAAAAACTACATTAGACATAGATCAGAAATAAAAAAAAACAGAAATAAAAAACAGAAATAAAATAAAATACTTCTCCAATCTCCAAAATACGTAAAATAAAAAAAAAATAACTGCACAAAGCTTCTATGATTTAGTTTTTTCTCTATATTTTCTTATTTTAAACAACACAAAGTCTGACAGGCCTATTGTTAACCACTGTGTTTAGAGACAAGCTATAATATGTCTGTTCTTTATCAGAGTTAAATAAGCCGTCCATTCTGTCAGAGTTTTCTTTCATTTAGTAAAGTTTCCCTCTGTACGTCTGCAGTCTGTGTCATCAGCTCTACGACTGACTCAGAGGCAGTAAACATGTCAGAAATGATCACGTGGGAGGAAAACAAGGCAAACGTCTGAAACATCAGCAGTCAACAGTAACGCATTTCATCAAAAGAATTGTCTAAAACTTCTCTTGAGCCTTTAAAAGTCCGTAAATTCGTCCTTACTTTGTCTTTTGACTCATAAATGGAACACGATATCGGCCAGCTGGTATCTGGGGGACTTTTGACCGATACCGATACCGATATTACACAATCAACGTGGAAATGAGCTGATACGATACTGATCTGATCTGATCGGTGCATCCCTAGTTTTCTCTCACTGTAAACTAACAAATGACACTTTTATTTAGTTTTTTAAAATACTTTATTTTCTCAGACAAGATTCCACAAGCATGTTTTTCTTTGTTACAAGTTTATACAAAATATTTATTCTTTTCCCCATTTCCCCTCCAACGTTGTACTACAAATGAATAGAACCACTAAAAAATAAAAATAAAAAATAAAAAAAGGAGAAAAGCAAATATTTAAAACCCCAGTATGTAACTTCTTGTCAAAAAATAGACAAAAATAAATGTGTTTTTTTTTCAGAACTGATGTGTTTATTGCTTTGAAAAACATGAAAAGTGTCCTTACTGTGAGCAGACGAGCAGCAGACAGCTAGAGTCTTATTTGGCCTGAAGTATTTTCCATGGAAATTTGGCTATAAACAAATTAAAATCTGTTTCCATGGACACATACAGTTGATGTTCCACCTTCAGGAAGTTACATACTAAAAATAATTCAAACTTCTTTTAGTCACATTCGGTTACCGTTTGTTTAGTTTAGTTTGTTTTCTCCACATTTTTTCATTTTTATTTTTAACCACACACTTTTTAAACTCACATTTCTCCCTGTTCCCTCTGCTCCAGTCTGACAGCCCAGAGGAGCAGCCCGGCGTCTTGGGTCGGATCGGGAGCTGGTTATGGTCCAGAAGTTCCATCGGCTCCTCTGAGAATGCCTCCCCCCACAGCCCCAACTGCCCCGAAGCAGCAGAGCAACCAGACCAGAACCTAACGGACGACGTCTTCTACTCCACTCAGTCCCTCCTGAGCGCAGACGGCCACCCCAGCGGGGAGGAGACAGCCGAGGACGAGTGGGAGGAGGCCAGCAGTTCATTCGAGAGCGGGAATCTAACTTCCAGCCACCAAAACACCAAGCACTTGTCACATTTTTCCACCGAAGTCTATGGGAAATCTGACAGCGATCACACCCAAGAGGGGCAGGCTCGGGCAGGCAAAAAGCTGCATGTTTACTTAGAGGAGACTAGCATTTCTGGAAGTGCCGGCCAAGAAGTAGTTAGCACAAAATATGCAAAATGTTTACAAGTTCGACCCAAAGCGAAAACTTCTGTTAGCTTGGACGCAGAGAGGAAACACAGCTACTCCAGCGCGCTAGTGGGAGTGAATTTAAACTCGCAAAAAGCTGAAAATTCCGAAGTAGGGGACGAGATGGGGCGTAAAAATGCCAGGAGGAGGTATCGCAAGAACTCGCAAGGAGATGAGAAAAGCAGCGCGACTCAGCCAGACAGGGTGTTGACTGATAAAGATAAGGCTTTGACCCAATCCCAGAAGGCCAAAAGTCCCAAGTCCAACGCGACAAGCCATGCCCCCGAAACTAGCCCCGCCCCCTTACCTGAACTGAAAACCCACTCTTCCGGTTCGCAGTGTTTGGAGAGTGGCCAGGGCAGTGGCGCACTGGCATGTGGAGGAGCAGCCGAGGAGGAGGTAAAGATGGCGGACAGGGAGAACCTGTACAGAGTGGAGAGGAAAACGGAGACGCCAGAGTCCAAACGGAGGAGCATTAAGGTCTCCAGGAGCGAGGTGAAGCTGTTCCCCAAAAATGTGCCGCTGAGAGCTGAGCACAATCTGGTGGTGGTGAGGGAGCAGCAAGAGGAGACGGCAGGCGAACTCAAGTAAGCTTCAGTCACACTAAGACAAGTTAATAAGTGGTTGAATAAAGGATTTGATTTGAATATATTTTGACTTTCACTGCAGTGACTAGGAAAAGTAAGAAAAATCTTGTCTATTTACATGTGAAATAAAAAAATATAAAGGGCTAGAGCCAGATTTTTTTTTCTTTTTGTATTTAATGTCAACAAAATGAGGAAATAAATGTAAACAATTGAATTTCTTTTTCTTTTTTGTTGACATGCTGGAGACAAAAACAAAATAAAAATGTACAGAGAAAACTACAGCATCTACAGGAAAATTCCCCTAAAAAAATCAGATTTCACCGCATTTGTTTAATAATTCAGACTGTTCTGTTTTGTCAAAATTTTGTTAAGTAGAAGATTGTAAAGTGCGGTGTGTGTAGGTGGTGATCATTATGTCCCTATGAGAGACGACGCATTTAGAGAAAACAAACTTTGAAACGAAACGATAATGTCCCATATAATTCTGTGGTACAAGCTGATCCAGTGAAATTACAAGGGCTTGGTGCAGACTGGCTGTTGTTTTTGTTTCTGCATGAAAGCTTCTGCGCTGAGAGAAACAAACCAAACAGACCAAAACAAAACGACGAAATGCAGCGTCTCCCCTTGATTCAAACTGGATTATTTAAGGGTGTGATGAATGAAGGGGATGGATCGATGGAAAAAGTGTGAAATGTCTCGTTTCACTCAAAATAAGAAGAAAAAAAATAAGAGACGGTAAAAAAAATACTCACATAAAGATAAATACTACTACAAGATGCATACACAGCATAGCAGGCGTAGCACTACTAAGCACTAATTAACTTAAAGCTATATCTTTTTTTTTACATTGTTGGCTTTCATGGGTTTAAAAAATGTTGAATTCAAATTTCTGTAGTGTTAATTTACATTTTGATTGATTTGTAATAGAGTTGCTTTACCTTATACCTTATATCAGCTTTAATTTTACATGTGTATTGTCATATTTGGAGGGAAAGTCTTTAAATATCTCCCCTCAGGGATATAGAAATGTTACTTTATATAAAATAACTTGATTTCAGATTCTTCATTTGAACCGATTTTAGATTTGTTTAGTATTAGAATTTCTGATCGGTATTCAGTATGGATGTTTTCATATTTAAAAAAAAAAAATATTGAAAAAAAAAAAAAAAAACGACCAGAAAATTATGTAAAAATGCTTAAAATAAATAATAAAAATAAATAAATAAATCAAATCAAATAAAACTGAATTTGGCATAGGTATTCTTATTAAACGCATTGTTAAAACTATATGCAGATTTTGAGTTTTTGCAAATAAACTTAAAATGTGAAGTCACTACAAGATTAAATATGAGTGGTTAGCCAAAATACCTTTTTATAATCTATTTGTATTTTTCTATTGCGTGTGAAACAAATGAGTAGTAGTTGCTTGCAAGTTGATAATTAACCACGCTATCTTAACCATTTTTTCACCTAAATTCAGTATATTTACACTGCCAGTCAAAGGTTTGGTCTTTACATTTACTCCTTTCTCCATTTTATATACACACGAAAGACATGAAATATACAACGCAAGATGTATAGGATGATGTAGCGAAGAGAAAAAGTTAAATAACTCAGTATGTTTTGGATTACAGATTCAGAAGTGGCCACCCTTTGCTTTGCGGACAGTGCAAAGGGTCGTGTTTGTGTGAATATTAATAACCATCGTCTGTTGGTGTGGCTACTGTCAACATAAGCTCATAGTGGTATTCGATGGACTTATTTAACCTCCTGAACCACACAAATGCCAAACAGACGCAATAACAAGATTAACCTGAAGATTTCCGTGAATCGAAAGTAATCTGGGCACGGTTTTTAAAATTGTTGTACCGTATTGTGCTAAATGAACTCTTGTGAGCCTTAAGCCATGTTAAAATTGTTACCGCCTCAAAAACATACCTGGAGGTGTGTTTTGTTTCATTCACACACGTCTGAGTAATCCTTTATTATTCATAATGCTCTGTTCCACCTGGTGATGTCATGAAGCGGTAGTTTTCCAGTGATCAGAAAATAGCCTAATAACAGCAACAATTTGAATTCTGTATTTCATTTTCAAGTCTAAAATAAGATTGCATTTTGTTAAAAGATTTAAAATATAGATACTTAAAGCTGCGCTGTGTAACTTTTCTATCGGAGGGCTCGCTGCTTGTCTCCATGGCGATGTCATTGCGTTGGAATGTTCAGTAACACCAGGCCAAGTTATAGGTCAGATCCGTGTAGAGGATTGTGGTTTTTCAGCAATAAAAGCACATAAAAGTCAATAAATGCAAGATAGAAAAGTTTAATGATACAATAAGGAACAATTCCACATTTTAAAAGGTAAAAACTAAAATTTAAATTATGAAAACAGCGCGTAATTAATTATTAGACACTGGGTCCAGTCTCTACTTGTCTCTGTCAGTGCAACCAAGTGCATTTTTTGCTTTCTGGTCATTTTTAAGCACCTTTTTCTGTATATTGGCAAAATAAATGACAATATATTCCTTTCTTTACTGTTGCAGGGATCAAATTGGTCAAAAATAGGGACATCTGAGACATTTCTTACATAAAACTGAGACAAATCACTGGTTTGAGATAGATCTGTGGGACAGGAGACACAGGACTGTCCCAGGTAAATAAGGACATCTAGGGACACCAGATTTTCAAAATTCAAAACTGAGACACACCCGGGTTGGGACGGTTTGTATAAATAAAATTGTGAATTGTGGATTCTTGCGTCTGAGGGACTTCTGACGCTGCATTTTTTTTTTGCTTTATTGTCATTTGCAAACATGGTTTTCTGTATTTTGGCTATGGATGCTCCTCTTTACTGTTGTCAAGGATCTGATTAGTCAAAAATGGTGATAGTCCTGTTTTAGTCCTGGTTTAGACCTGATATAGTCCTGGTTTAGACTTTGTTTAGATCAAATTGGTCAAAAATAGGAAATTTCTTGCATAAAAGTGGGACAAATCACTGGTTTTGTGTAAATCTGCAGGGACAGGGGACACAGGGCTCAAAATTGGGACTGTCCCGGGTAAACAGGGACGTCCGGTCACCCTACCCTAGACAAGACAAGTCAGTGACGGGCCCAGAAACGTTTCATAGGGCACCTTTTATGGATAAGAGCGTGAGCTTTCTTCTTCACGTGTTATTCTGATTCACCTATTAACATAAACATTAATATGAATTCCTTTTTACTGTAATTATGGCTGGACACATATTTAGCTCTTATTAATTTGATGATGTCATTGTTGGGTGGAAAACAACAGGTGTAGCTGTTTTGGTGGCTGAGTCATATGACAAAGTACACCTCTGCCTATTCTAAGCTGTCTTTGAACGCACAAATCGACATATTAAAGCTGTGTGATATTTTGTAAAGATCTGCCCTTGCAATTTTGTGACATTTTTTACCGATTTTAACCGTATCAGTGTGCGTTATATTTGAGATTGAAATCTGAACTGCTAAACAAAATGACACAGGTTACATTTCAGATAGGGATGTACTGATCTGATACTAGTGCAGAGACTGAAAATAGCACTTATTTCTGAAAACAAAAAGAAAATAAAATGATCCAAATGTGTTTCGTCGCTGTTGTTTATCTTGCAAGTAACTACAGAAGAGATTTTGTGTGAATAATAATCTCCTTTTACCAACAACGACCAGGAAATAATCTTATTACATCAATATTTATGTCCAACGAACTCGATATCCAATCCAGCTAAATTTTAACTTAATCATCTCTGTTTTTATGAGCATAATGTCTCTGTGCATTGTCCCTCTCAAATAAAGACTAAACTAAACTAAACTAAAAATAATAATAATCAGTCAGCTTTTATATACACCAACTCATTCTCATTTTATTTTGCAGATTAAATGAAGACAAGAAACCTGATGACAAGCCTAAGCCAGTTCCAGGCCGACTCGCCGACAAAATCAGCATTTTCGAGAACCAAAAACTTGGAATTCCCGGACAGTTTCACACCCCGAGAAGCGCGGACGTCTCCCCCATACGAAGACCAGCGGGGCGGCTAAAAGGGGAATTTGCTTCGTCCAGATCGACTGAAAGTTTGGAGAGAAAACGATCTAGTTCGTCTTCCCCTCCCCGCGACAGAGTTATGACAATTAAAGAGCGTGTCAGGAACTTTAATGAGGCGTCCAATACGATGACGACAACTAGCATCTCAAGAATTCATCACAAAGTGCCTGCGTCCAAGTCACTGGAGCTACTCGACTATCCGGACCAGCCAGATACAAATGAAAAGGCAGTGGCTAAAGTGGTGTTGCAACTGAACGGGGGAAATGCTAAAACAAATGAGGGTAACTTGAAAATACAATCTTTCAAAGTGACGGAGAAAGAGGAGATAACCAAAGCAAGTGAAGTGAACGATGTAGTTGACGCTAGCAACGTGTCGCCTAGGACAGGGTTGAAGACTAGACGACGGAGAAGTAAAGAGCTGGCAAGTCCAAAGAGTGAAAAGAAAACAATAGAAACAGAAGATGGGCGACAGACTGACCAAGATGGCGTTAAGAATGTCGCTATGCAGGTTTCTGATAGCGCGTCGCAAACATCACGAGATAAAGTTAGCAAAGATGTACAAGGTGCAGTAGAGAAAATTGGTGAGAGGGTGGCAAAAATGCAGTCTACACATAAAATACCAGAAAACATGTCTGTAGAAACTTCCAAAGTGTTGGCATCTAGTTCTAAGCAAGAGTTAGAAAAGGAAGATGTACAAAATAGTGTCGCCAAAGTTGGTGAAATTAGTTCTGAAAAGCCATTTAGAAGAGACAGAAAAACTAAAGTAGACTCCTCAAAAGGTCAAGAAGAGGTTGTGAGTTCAAGTCCTCAGCTAAGCCTGAAAGACAAAGAAAGCAAAACACTGGCTTCCGGGGAGTTGGAAACAAAATCTAGTGAGAAAAGCCAAATCAAAGCAGATGAAAAAGTGAGTTCAAACAGAGGCATGAAACTGCGAGAAACAACTGAATTACATGACAATAAGAGCAATTTCTCTACTAACACCCAGCCGAGAGACGAATCAAAGGAGGAAAAAGCTAGCCTTAAAAATGATCCTAAAATAGTGCTACCTGCAGTCAAAGGAGGAACTTCAATACACAAACAAATAGCTTTTGACAAACAGGAAAATGAACCTGCGGCTTCACAGCTCGCAGACACAACAGCGGAATTGGACAAAAGTACCGGAAATAAAAAGTCTCCTATTAAGCAGATTTCTTCAAGTGATACTGGCAAAAAGCTAACAGAAGTAGCATCAATGTTGAATAAAGAGAAAGACAATTTAACACAGAAATCTCCTAAAGAAAGTAAACTTGATTCACCCAGTGTTAAAGCACTAAGTGATGCTACAAGTGGACGGGAAAAGCCTAGTGACAAAACTGAGGGCACTACAAAGACTACAGACGTAGGACCCTCAAATGAAGTGAAAAAACGTGTCACTAAAGTAGATTTGTCTAAAGAGAAACAGGAGGATGCTGCTGGTACAAGTGCACAGGAAAAGTTAAGTGGAAAAAATGAGGGCACTACAAAGACTACAGACAAAACACTCTCAAATGCAGTGCAAAATAGTGACACTAGCATTGGAAATAAAGTAGATTTGACCAAAATTAAACAAGATGTAGAAGCAAAAAGTGGACCAGAAAAGCCTAGTGACAAAAATAAGGGCACTACAAAGACTACAGACAAAGTAGCCTCAATTAAAGAGCAAAATAGTGTCACTAATATTGAAAATAAAGCAGATTTGGTTAATGTTAAAGAAGCGATTACAACTACAAGTGGTCAGGAAAAGCTAAGTGGCAAAAATGAGGGCACTACAAAAAGCCCTAATATTGAAAATAAAGTGGATATGGCTCATGTTAAACAGGAAATCGCTGCTACAAGTGAAAATAAAAAGCAAAGTGTCAAAAAGGAGGCGACTACAAAGACTGCAGATATAGAACCCTCAGAGGAAGTGAAAAAAAGTGTAACTAATGTTGAAAATAAAGTAGATTTGCCTAAAATTAAACCACTTGTTGAAGCAACAAGTGGAGAAGAAAAGCCAAGTATCAAAAAGGAGGCGAATACAAAGACTGCAGATATAGGCCCCTCAAAAGAAGTGAAAAAAAGTGTCACTAATGCTGAAAATAAAGTAGATTTGCCTAAAATTAAACCCGTTGTTGAATCTACAAGTGGGGACGACAAGCCAAGTGTCAAAAAGGATGCGACTACAGATATAGGACTTTCAGAAGAAGTGAAAAAAAGTGTAACTAATATTGAAAATAAAGTAGATTTGCCTAAAATTAAACCACTTGTTGAAGCAACAAGTGGAGAAGAAAAGCCAAGTATCAAAAAGGAGGCGACTACAAAAACTACAGATATAGGGCCCTCAAAAGAAGTGCAAAAAGGTGTCCCTAAAATTAAAAATAAAATGACTGATAAAGAAGATATTGCTTCTGCAAGTGGACAGACTGTTCAGAAAGCAGAATTATCTGATAAAATGCCAGAAATTAATATTGACAATAAACTACAGTTGCCTGAGGTTGCTTCTGTGACTGAATTCCAACATGACAAAAAAAACAAAGCACTGTCAGTGAAGTCAGGTGAACCAGCTACAAAGGAATCCCAGCTAGCAAATACACCCTTTAGTTTACATTCTGAAAAGGATGTGGCCAGGCAGGATGGCAAAGAGGAGAAAATTGCTCACTTGTCAGTCAGCAAAGGCGAAACTGATACTTCTGCCAGTCGTAGTGAAACAAAGGAACCCATTGACCAAGATCCTGCTATTTTACCTAAAAAGGACCAGGAAATAGCCAGCCAAAACACTGCCCCATTCACAACAGGAACACAAGATCGTCTCAAGATTGGAAAAGAGAGGTTAGCATCTGCAGTTTTACCTGCCACCGTTCCAATAGATGAGAAGTTAAAGACGGGACAAGATGCGGAATTGTTTACTACATCTAAATTACAGAGCAAGTCAGGGGCGGAGGTAGCAGTGGCGGGTTTAATAAAGTCAGAGGTAATAGAAAAAGGCGCGGAATGTGTTGGCAAAAACAGCAAGGGAGAAGTAGACAGCACTACAGCACAAAAACTAGATATTAAGACAGAGAGGTTAGGGCAAGAGGCCAGAGTTACCAGGCAGGATGAAAAAAATGACAAACTGGAAACTGGGCAAGAAGTGAAAAAACAAGAAAATGCTGCTAAGATTTTACCAAGTAGTACATTATCATCAGTGGAGACAGTGGGGGTAGAAGACAATGCAGTTTCTGTCGGAGATAATGATGGAGAAACGCACAAAGGCAGACTTACAACTGGGCCCACAACGCTGACAAAGCCTACAAAAATCTCTGGAAAAGAAGCTCTGCCAAAATCAGCAAGCGAGACTAAACCGCAGGCTGAAAGTATAACTACGGAAAATAAAAGTCAAAAAGGACCTGATGACTCAGCCCAGAAAGCCCAGCCTTCTGGTGCAAATGGAGGGGTGGTAAATGTAGCTAAAAATGGCAAGTTTGAAGCTATGAATAATGTAGAACAGGCTTGGAGCAGAGATAAAACTAGTAATCTTGACAACAAAAAGATAGTTAAAGACGTGTCAGAAAGCCCACAAGTCCCAAAAGATTTAACCAAACAAGCCGGTGGTAGTGGAAGTGAAATTCCAATAATGGACAAACTTCTAGCTAATGGCGGAGTCAGTGTGCTGTCAAAAACCCAGCCACTTAACGATGCACCAGCTAGCTCTAAAAGACAAACTTTTAAACCATCCCCAGAAGCTAGTAATATCCTGAACTCGTCTTTAAAAAGGCACAACTTAACAAAAGGTAGAAGTAAAGACGACTGGAGCATGCCGCAAAACCACAATACCCCGTCTAGCTGGCTGGACGTGGACTTCCCGAAACAGAAGCTAAAAGTGTCGACCGAAGGGAAGTTAACGTCATCAGGGAGTGAGAGCAACCTTTTGGACACGTCTGCGGATCTTGACGACGAAGATTTTGTGGAGAAAATTAAAAAGCTATGCGCGCCGTTTTCGTTACCGCCGAGAAAACATAACCCGCTCAGAAACCCGCAGCCTCCCTTTGCGATGCCAGCGATCAAAGAAGACAGATTCGAAAAGACGTTTGACCCTGATGAATTTACTTTTGGATTGAGAAAGACAAACAAGTTCAGTTTCGAGACGCCGAGTTTGCTGGCAAAGCTTCAAACTCCGGAGGGAAAACCTAGCATAAAACCGGCAAGAGCTAGTTTAGCCGATCGGAGCATGTTGTTAAGTGGATTAGAATCACGCTATCGAGACAAGACGCCATCTAAAGACGACCACGAGGAGGCAAAGGACGAAGCCAAGGATGAAATCAAAGTGAAATCGCGTTTGGAGGGGAGCTGCGTGCTTAGCAGTCTGACCACGTCCAGTTTTAGGGGCAAACTCAGTCAGAGTCAAACCCAGGCAGAAGGCACTAACTCTGGGAATGTGTCTCCAAGCGGCAGCCCCCAAAACAACAGTCCCCAGCAACTGGTACCGCCCCCCCCTTGTCCAACAAAAGCTAAACCGGAGGCTCGCAGCAAGAAAGAGGAAATCCAGTGTGCAGAGGAACTTGTGGAGAGTGACTCAGGCCCTCCGCTCCTAACGCTTAACCAGATCAAACTGCCGGACTTTTTGGAGAAGTACCTCCCCAGAGAGGCGAAGGAGCAGGGGCAGAGGGAGCCGGGGAAACAGCAGCGAGCTAGCACAGAGGTTAGTGTTAAAGCTTTGCACAGATGTTACTGCAAATACCTACTGCAGCTCCAAAAGTGAGCACGCTCTGTACAAAAGTTGTAATTTAAAAGTGAATGCATTGGGGTAAGTCAGATGATTCTGCAAAATTCACAACATGTACACAAACTTTGAATGCTACTGCAAAAAGTTTATAGCATTAAGCAAATTGGGAGTAGTTCAAAACAATACGGCAATGCACAGTTACAGTAGTTTGCGAGACTTTAGAACAATCATAATCCACTGCTTGTAGACACATGTTCTTCTTAGTGCTACTGCATTTGTAAGTGTAATGCAGTTTATTTAAAAGTGACTACATTAGGACGAGATAATACTTCAAAATTAGCTGATTTTAACCAGTCAGAACAGTACACAAACTCTGAATGTTACTGCAAAAGGTTTAAACTATGGAACAAGTCAGGACTAGTCTGCTTAAAACAAGATTACTGCTGAATACAATGCAGAATTACAATTGTTTGCAGTGCTTTAAAACCTATTGTTATAATGCCACATGCCCTTCTATGACGTGCACTTCTGTACACATGTTTTTGTCAGTGCTGCTGCGAAATTGTACTGCCAAAAATAGCCATGTAGTGTAAAAAAAAAAGTTGTAATTTCAAAGTTAATGCACTGGCAAAATCTGATAATCTTGCAAAATCCGCTGATCTTAAAAGCGCTGTGCCGGATCTTAAAATGTGAAAAACAGACCTGGTTCCTTTTAATCGATTAACAATTTAAAACAAAATATTATATCTTTTGAATGGGAAAAAATACTCAAAATGTTGCATGTAACAGGAAGATGACCACCCATGAATATGCAGGTTACTGGTCAGATCAGTAGGGAGGCAAGCCCACTCATAGTAAAAAGGCAATGTACAATAGGTACCTGATGTTTTTCCATGTATTTACAGATATAGCAGCGAAGTGATTTGAACCACTGCAAACTATAGTGCAACATTAACAAGTTAATTTATCAAAACTAAAACTAAAATGACTCAAATCAAGACCAATTTCAATCCTCAACTTCCTTTTTGCAGTGTGTACCGGTGTTGTACCAGAACAACAGAAGTGAAACTAGTATCAGGAATGTTGAGGAATTTAAAGAATGCCTCAAACACACACACGCACACACACACACACACACGCACGCACACACACACACACACATACACACACACACACACGCACAAACAAACGCACAGTGTTGAAAGTAGCGCTGTCATTAACTTGGGCTTGGTAGCGTTTTTGAATGACAAACATTTCCTGTGTGGAGAATCCTCTGGGACCAATCATAACTGTGCATGCGAAAGGGGCGGGCCTTATGCAGTGCTTTAGCTTTCTGATTGGTTGAAAGTCAGGTTTTGTTTGTAAACTCTAATGTACGTGCGGGCACCACCTCTGTTTTGTGATTTCAGAGAGTTCAGAGAGTCCTGTGTTACAGCCAATGTTTGACAGATGGATAGATGTATATCACAAACTGTATATCACAATACAAACAAATCAAAACATAAATAATTATCCTAAAATAAAAAAAAAAGAGAGAGAGAGAGACATTAAATTAGAGAGAAGAGTGCAGAATGAAACCTTTTCAGTCATACGCAGCTAAAAATAACAGTTTTGAGCCTGGATTTAAACAGAGTCACAGTAGAGTCTGTCTCACATGTTCAGACTGTTCCAGGTTTTGGCTGCAGAAAACTGAAACTCTGACTCCCCGTGTTTAGTCCTGAGTCTGGGCACCAGCAGGAGGTGGGTCCCTGAGGTCCTCAGAGTGCAGATGGTTCATATGGCGCTAACATGTCAGATGAACTTTGGTGCTCGGCCATGGAGAGACTTGTGCACAAGCAGAGCCGCTTTAAAGTCTCTGAGCCACAGGGGGCAGTGCAGAGACCTGAGCACAGGACGCATGTGCTTGTACTTCCTGGTTTGAGTCAGGACCCGAGCTAGGACCCCGGTAATGAGGAGCAGTCGTGTGGGGTCTGCAGGCTGTGAGGAAAAGGTGTGTTTTTGAGCCGTTTTTTGAAGGTGCTTAGTGAGTTCCAGAGGTTGGGGGCAGCCATGGCAAACGCTCGGTCCCCCAAGATCCAACGTCGTAGAAATTATGATTTACATAGTGTGTCCAAACATTTGACTGGTTGTGCATGTTAGTGACAAGCTTCATTATCGAGCTGTGTTTATCCAAGCTCACCACAGCAGATTAACTGTGGTGGCAACACATTTACACTTAGTCAATAGAAAGTTGTTTTGCAAAATCAAACCCAGCAGTTACAACAACTGCAAAATACAGTTAGTCACAGAGGTAAAGTAACAAATTATACATGTTACTGTAATTGGATAGACTTTGCAGGTAATTGGAGTAGATTTAAAACTTGTACTTGTAATTCAGTATAATTCTAGCCATGCAATTGCAAAATGATCGGCTACATGTAAAATCATAGAAGACAAACACAGACAAACATTACTGCACTGGCGGCTCTGATTGACCAGAGCTCAGAGAATATATGGTTTAAAACAACTTAAATCAGCTTTCAACAGTTAAATTAAGCAAGTTTTATAAAATAATGCTTCTAAATTTCCGTAAAAAGTAAAAAAAAACTAGTTTTGCAATGCAATTTTTCATGCATATTTAATATTATACACATACAGCAGTGCTTGTATTTGTAATGAAGTACATTTTTACCCAAGATACTACATAGAAAATACTTCGACTACAGATGTATTACTGGATGCAAATGTAATGTGTTCTGTGTTTGTGTAGGTGGATTCTAAAATGCCCTCAGTGAAAGAGGAGGCACAGAGCTCACCGGGGGAGCCACCGGTCCACCCACAGGTATGTCTGAAACCACTGAAACATATTCACTTCAGTTTCATTAAAAGCTCTCTGGTTCCAGGAAATGTCTTCAGTGTAATAGAATAATGAAAGTCTAAGATTTTATTTGGGGTTTGTTGATGAATTGGGATTGTGGAGTAGGCAGGGATGTGGAGTAGTGGAGTAGAGTTTTTTCTGAAAGGGCAACAACAAAGGAATTAGTGCAGTGAATGATATTGGTAAATAGGGATGCAACCATACAGTTTTCCCACGATTCCAAACATATCTCGATCCACGAGTCGCGATACCGATTTGATTTCAATATATTTTAAGACGTGACGAAAAAAAAATCTCGTGATTTTTTTCTGCTAATGAGTATAATATAATAACACTATGATGCTAATGAATAGAGGATTTGCACCGTCACGTGACCCCCATAGCAACGGTAACTACGCCGCCATGACACCGGGCAGGCGACTGACTTCAGTTCAGTAGCATCAGAGAAACATGGGCAGGTTTTCTTGTGTATTTGCTGGTCTAGCCGTTCTGAAAATTACACAACTTTAGTACTTTTACTTCAAGTCGAGTAACATTGTTGTCATGGTTCTGTGTTCAGGCTGCAGTGAAGAAGCCCACAGTCACAGAATCGACCCAGAGCACGCCGAAGGAGCTGCACGTCGAAAACAAGGTACCTTTAATTCTACCGCAATAGTACTTTTACTTCAGTACATGTGTTTGAGTTGTTAGTAGTAGTATTCGTCTTGTTTGAAGCAGTAATTGTACTAGAAGCAAGTGAAAGGTAATCGTTTTCTTTCAGAAGCCACAATTAATCACTTTTTGTTGTACTATTGTCTGTTGTACATTTTGTAGGATAATTGTGAGAATTTTAGCAGCAGTATGTACTCAAGTAGAATAATATTACTCAAGTAGAAGTACTGGTCTAAGAAATTACACAAGTAAGAGAAAGAAAAAGGTTTGGGAAAAGTACTCCTCAAGTAAGAGTAACTTTTAGAGTAACTGTCGGGATAAAACATTACATAATGCACAAAATGACACAAAAATGAGACAAACTAAATCATATCAGAAGTTTTTGTCACGTGTAGACTTACTCACAGTGGGACGAGGAACCACAACTTTTACTGTTATCTCCAAAAAATATTACTCAACCAGGAATATGCTGCTGGAAAAGTACTTTGTAGGCTGTACTTTTTTTCTTTTGTGTGATACATAGTTGTTGTAAAAGAAGATTGAATTCTGTCTAGTGCCTAAGAGACTTCTTGTTTTGGTTGAGCGGTGAAACATTCGCTCTCAAACTCTTTTGTCCAGTGACAGAATTCAATTTTCTTTTACAACATAACGAATTCACGACTGAGGGATTACAAACATATAAAAGTAGCTTGTGTTGTTTACTTTTAATTATTCAACAAAGTCCAACTCTTAGGACAGTCACAACAATAAAAAACGTACAGTGAAATGACATATCTGCTGTTTTGAACAAGAAGTTAAAGCCACAGTTAAAAAACAAAACGTAAAAAAAACAAAACAAAAAGAGCATGTTTTTTATGTTTTTATTGCAATGAAAAACCATTAAAAACACGTGTCCTTACTGCGAGCGGGCTTGCATCTCCACAAACCTGACTCTTATTTGGCCTAGAGGAGGGCCTCCTTTTTGTTTCCATGGAAATGTTGTTCCCTTGGCTGTAATATGTATTTGAGGCTGTTCCCAAGTATGGTTTTAACTTTCTATTGAGTCTTGCAGGTGTCGTGCTCTCTCCGGAAAGTTACATACTGTACCTTTAAATGGAAAAGTACAGTGAAAATTTAATAGTGTTTCTAAGTTTAGCTCAATTTTACATAAGTTTTCCTAAGTTTTAGCTCAATTTTACATGTTTTTCTAAGTTTTAGCTCAATTTTACATAAGTTTTCTGAAGTTTTAGCTCAATTTTACACTTTTTTTTATCTCTTTCTTTTCTTTCCGCTTTCTTTTCTCTTTCAATCTCACTCAATGTCGGTAAAATAGAGTAATTTACAGTTTGCTTATCCTGTGTGAATGCGCTGCAAGTAACACAGAGGTTGGGCGGTAATTTGCAAATTACCAGACGTCCCCAGGTTGTACTTATCCTGTGCGAATAGGGTTTAATTCTGTGCTTCACGTTTATAAGACTGTAAAAGTGCAACATCTTTATCAAACATAACGTAATAGCAGTAGTTTTGTTCGTAGACACTTCTTCATCCTCTCATTGGGAAACAGATACTAGACAAATAATGGCTAACGTGTGTAATCTCTTGGTGTTGTGTTCCAGGTGCCCGTAAAGATGCCCTCTCCCGCTGGTCCTACAGAGGAGCTGAGTGTGAAGAGCGCGCTGAAGCTTCCTGCTTCTCTGACCAATCATTTCTCTGGGATTTCTCCGAAGGACCAGGCCCCGCCCCCTCGCGCTCCGCCCAAGAGGAGACTCAGCAGCAAAGTAAGCGCTGCACAAGCTGAACTCATAGAACGCTCACTATATTCCTCATAATATATAAATGGACATAGCTAACCCGCTAGCCGCTGAGTTCCAAACAGGAAGTGAGCACGAGCGCACGTTCAGCTCCATCGACTCTGGCTCCAGTTCACATTGTATTCTCACTCCATAACATCGTTCATTTTTGTCTTAAAATGTTGGTTTTAACCCACGCTACATAATCCTGGGGTTTATTTCACTATTTTGTCCCTAAATCAAGATATAAACATTAATAATTCCTTGTTGTTTCCTTGTTGCTCCCGCTAACGTTAGCAGCAGGTTTGATTAACAGCTTCCATGGCTTGTTGCTAAGCGGGAAGGGGCGTGTACCTTCAACTACCTCGCTCCTGATTGGCTCTCATTAAAGATTCACTATGTAACTTAAGATCATGATTTGTTACTGTGAATGTGAGTCACCTCTCCACAGACCTAATCTGTAATCTGGCCTGGAGATGGATACCTCTCTGCAGCAGTCTGGTGTTTGTGTGGAGGCCAGAGTGTGTTGTTATAATGCTCCTTACACACAGATGTATTGAATCTTGACAAAGCCTGAATCCCCTGCGGACAAGGCACCGCCGCTGAAATCACGTCTCTCCTGAGTCTGCTGCACTGAACACCAGCCTGGACTTTTAAACATGCACTCACTTTGAGCTGGAGGGTCAGGGTCTACTCCTGTGGGCTCACCACCTGCAGAGGGGTTCATAGGGGTCTATGGTGCACAGAGTAATGGGCAGCGTGCTGCCCCCGCGACCCAGCCGGATTAAGCGGGAGAAAATGGATGGATGGATGGATGGGTCAGGGTCTAGTCCAGTTTTTCCTGGTTTAATTAAGCAGGACTAAATCAGGACTAAGCGAGTTTCAAACCAGTATTAAACCAGGACTAACACAGCACTAAAAGAGGACTAAACCAAGACTAAGCGAAGACTAAGCCTGGACTAAACCAGGACGAAGCCTGGACTGAGCCTGGACTAAATCTAGACTAAACCAGTTCTAAACCAGGACTAGACCAGGACAAAACCAGGAATAAGCCTGGACTCTAAAGCAGGACGAAGCTTGGACTAAGCCTGGACTAAACCTGGACTAAACCAGGATTAAACCACGTCTAGACCAGGACAAAATCAGGACTAAGCCTGGACTAAACTAGGACAAAGCCTGAACTGAGCCTGGACTAAACCTGGACTAAACTTGTACTAAACAAGTACTAAATGAGTATTAAACCAGGACCAAACCAGGACTAAACCAGGATTTTGTTGGCCAGTGTAACATAGTTAAAATAAATATCGGTCTTGGACTCCTGGTGTCTGTTTGTATTTCAGGTCATGAATTTTATCAAATTCTAGTCTCCAGTTCTATTAGAAAAGAAAATGAAAGTACATCTTCTGACTTGAAACTTGCCTTGCTTGTCTCCATGGAGATACATACATTAATGCTATACTCTGGAACATACTTAGTTACGCTCTGCTTTTCATCCTAACAAAGCATATTTTTTTGTGTATCAGCGTCTAACTCTTGATGATTTTGGAAAACAAATGATTTAAAAGTTTCTGACAAGCATTATGGAGATTCTGAGACACAGGGAGGGCATCTGGCACACAGGGAGGGCATCTGGCACACACGGAGAGGATATTTAACAAACAGGGAGGGCATCTGGCACACAGTGAGGGCATCTGGCACTCAGGGAGAGGATATTTGACACACAGGGAGGGCATCTGGCACACAGGAAGGGCATCTGGCACACAGGGAGGGCATCTGGCACACACGGAGAGGATATTTAACAAACAGGGAGGGCATCTGGCACACAGGGAGGGCGTTTGACACTCAGGGAGGGCATCTGGCACACAGGGAGGGCATCTGACACACAGGGAGGGCGTTTGACACTCAGGGAGGGCATCTGGCACACAGGGAGGGCATCTGGCACACAGGGAGGGCATCTGGCACACAGGGAGGGCGTTTGACACTCAGGGACATTTAGTAGCAGTTGTTGCAGTAGAAATAATGGCACCTGTAGTTCATTTTAAGTCACTGAGTAACACATTTCCAGTCCTTTACCCAGCTCTAAAATAATCTCTCTTCAAGTACTAGAATAGTATTTGTCTCTCCTGATAAATTTGTCTTCGCTATCGGAACGTCCCACGTCAAGATTTTCAAAACACAACATTTATTTACTTATTTAACCTCCGGTAATACCCCGCACCTGCCACTTCTGATAAACAGCACCACTGCTGCTCGGGCTGCGGTTTGAATAACAATTACCCAACGACAAAGACTGCAAATGTGTGTTCTAAAATGTCCCTGAGTCTCCATGGGGTCTTATTCTGTGTAAAAGCTGCTAACCCTGTAGTTTAGCGCTCTATAATCCTGCACTGAAATGTCCCTGTGTGTCAGATGCCCTCCCTGTGTGTCAGATTAGACTTAGACGTAGATTTAGACTAACTTTATTGATCCAAAAGTGGAATTATTTGGACACAGCAGCTCACACAGTGAGAGATACGGGCCTACATTCATACCATACTCCATACTCACCCTTATGTGACAGATAATACTCCCTACAACTGTACAACAACTCAATCTTAAGTAACAGATAACCTTATGTCCTGTCAATCAGCAGAGTATTTACACTGTCGTTCGTCTCTTGTTTATAGCTGTGATTTTATAGTTTATTTTATAGTTTATTACTTATTTTTCTATTTTCTTTCCACTTGTACATATACATTTATTTTATTTTTATAATTATGTCTCATTGTTATTATATTGTGATGTTTGAGCTACTGTGTCCAAATAATTTCCCTTGTGGATCAATAAAGTTTGTCCAAGTCTAAAATAATATAATAACAAAGAGTAAAAAATATAAATCGTAATAATACATTCTAAATAAGTAGCAAAAAGATAGCAAGAAACAGGCGTGAAATGAGACATAATTATATAAATAAATGTATATGTACAAGTCAAAATAAATTAGAAAAATAAGTATTTAAAAAAAAAAAGAGTTAAGTCGTATATATATTTGGGTATATGGATGAACGATCATTTCTGCAAATATTTGTTTGCTTTTCACAATTCTTCACGGTGCCGCTCCTCCTCTGAAGGGTTTCGTCTCATCGAGCCCCCAAAAAACATCTTAAGTAACACACTCATCCTCCAGAGAAGAGCGCACCGTCCGCAAATGTAAGAGCGCACTCACCAAATCCTCTTTTCCCTCTGTCGCTGTGAGTCACTGCAATAATTTGAGTCATTGTGTTGTGAATGATCAGTAGAATGTAGAGTGTGTGTGTGCGTATGTTGGGCCACACACTACAGGAGAATTTGCCCAGGTTTGGCTGCAATTTGCTTCTCACCGAGTTTGTGGAGGCGTGACCCGACCTTTTGTCTTTGTGTGCGATTTTGAAGCCTCTGCGCTCCTCGTGTGTGTGTCTGTGTGACTCATCAGCAACGGGATCAGGGGCAGACGGAGCGACGGACACAGAGGCGCAACATACAAACTCGGGATATAGTGAAAATAATGAGAAGACTTTATTCCTCACATCTCGTAAAGTTGTACATTTAAACTGCAGCATCTCATCCGCATTATCCAGAGAATTTATCCTCTGTAAATAATGACCCCAGTCCACAAACCCGCTCTGTGAATCCAGTTTTCTGCGTTCTTTAAACGTAAAAAGTCCAGAGTGGTTCCTCACGTGTGTCTGTTACATCCACAGCGACGGATCGAGGTGAAGCTGCAGATTAGCAACAGTGACTCTACTTCCTGTGGACTTTATTTTTGATGCTTTAAAAATCCTGTATCTGAAGTTTTGCTCCACATTTCACAAATAATAATAACACGGTTTTGACTTTATCAGTTCTGACGACCTGAGCTCCTTAATCTGAGCTCAGGTCGTCACCGGCGTCGCTCTTCCTCCCAGTTCCTCTTCACTGTCCCTCGGTGCCTCACTGAGCTGAAAATCTGCCTTTTCCTACGCAGCACCATGGTCTTGGAATCATTTACAGAAAGATCTTAAATTCGTCACTTGATAAGTTCAAGAAAATTGTAAAGACTGTGTGATTTTCTGTTTTGTGTTTATTGTGTTGCTGCAACCTTGGCCAGGTGTCTTGAAAAAGAAATTCTGAATCTCAATGGGACCTCCTGGTTAAATAAAGGTCAAATAAAAAATAAAAGCTGCTAGCTTTGTAGTTTAGCTCTCTACAAGCATGTTCTGAAATGTCCCTGTGTGCCAGATGCCCTCCCTGTGTCTCAACTCACTGGTTACTTTATTTTACTATTAACTATTTACTGCGGATTAATCTTGCTGCTGAATCTACTCCTAATATGACAGTGCCTCGTGGTTAAGCGGTCGCCTCCTTACCAGAGGTTTTGCAGTTTGAATCTGGCTCTTGTCATTTCACTTTCTGTTTACAACAATTGGTGGGTGGGTAGTTGTCATTCAAATAACACAAAAATAGTCGTTCTGAAGACTTGAAACATTAGAATACCTGTTTTTATTGTATTTTTTTAACTACCCTTGTACAATCCTTTCACATCTGATTTTTGAACTTCATCCAAGGCATCCTCAGGCTCATTTTAGCAGAGCTCTGATGGACTGGTAAAAATGTTGAACAGAATATCACGGTTTGACAATACTGGCCAATATAAAAGTCAATATTGACCATCCCTAAAGGTGCACTGTGTCACTTTTGTGCCACCACCTGTTTTCATAGCGATTTTATTGCTTTTCCTGGAATGTTCCACAGTATGGCAAAATACCAGCACTACCTGTCGTACTTGTTGCTATGTGCAGATGTTATGTTTTGTCATCATGTTTTATTGTCATGTCTGTAAGATGTTAAATGTTCACTGTGGGACTAGGGAGCGCTGCAATTTCAAATCCTGTATGTTCGACCTGTACATATGGTTTTTGACAATAACGCTGACTTTGAAAGAGCCAATCAGGAGCGAGGTTGGTGAAGGTACTCGCCCTTTTGTTTAGCAACGCTGTCAATCAAAGAGTGACCTCGGAAAAGGAAGGCGCCTGATTGGTCTGTTATTAATGCTCATATCTTCATTTAGAGTCAAAATAGTGAAATAAAATGACTGGATTGTGCAGAGCAGGTTATTGTGCACATTTTAAATCCAAAATAACAAGCCTGACAGCAGCAGTTTCTGAGACAGGGGCGACGGTTTTTCAATACAGAGTGAACTGGAGTCGATGGAGCCGGAAGCACGTCCATGCTCACTTCCTATTTGGAACGTGGAGGCTAGCGGGTTAGCTATGTCCATTTATATAAACAGTCTATACCTGGAACTTGGCCTGGTGGCAGCGTTTACTTACATAGCTCTATAGATGAATGTTTAATGTCACATTCACTGCAGCCCCGTATTAATTTCAGTTCATTCACGTTCAACCTCCCAAACAAGCACTCTAACTTTATATTCTGTGTGTTCCTATGCGGAGATCTGAGTCTGAATGATGAATATTGTCTCTTCTCTGTGCAGATCAGACCAGCCAAAGGATTCCACAAGAGGCCCGGGAAGGTAACGTAGGCACAACGTTTCCCCAATTTAAACAGAAGCAAGATGGTGCAAGGAATTTGGCAGATCTGCATAGGACATCTGTTAGTCATACGCTGTTCTGGGGTAAACAAAGCATTCAGGAGGTTTGGGAAAGAGATGGACACAGATGGGAGTAATTACAAAGAAAATGCAGTTTATTTCAGCCTAAACTATTGGACTGAGAGTAACAGCTATAGGGGTGCAGCAATCAGTAAAGGTTTTAGTCCTCAAGACGATCAGAAAGCAGAATGAGCCTCATATAAGTCTCTCATTTGGTTTGCCAGTTCAATGCTGAAATCCATTTGGTTTAAACCTAAAATGCCTCTCTCTGTTCTGAACGGTCACTCCCTAAACCCCAGCACCTGCAGCCAGTCATGAATCAGTGCTAGTGCAGCATCTGCAGCTCAGGGAGGGCATTCTGGAGGTTCTGAGCTTCACATGACAGTAAGAGAATTGTCACTAATACACTTATAAATAATACACTTGTAAATAAAAATCGTCTCAGCTTAGAAGCCTTCAGTCACTCTACTTCAGTCTTTATTTGGTTTGGTTATTTTGGTTTATTTTGGCTAAATATTCTCAGTGCACAATAGAAATAATCGTTTGACTAGTTGATAAATGGAAAAAAATAATTATTGACTAATGGACTACTGATATAACCAGCCCTAAACGAGCTTCTGATTATGTTACTACTGTACTATCACTACTACTTATGTTACTACTACTACTTACGCTACTACTTGTGCTTCTGCTACTGCTGTTAATACTACTGTTCTGTTCATACTTTTGCTGTGATTACTGCTATTACTACTTAGTTTAACACTTTTTATGACGTCGTTTGAGGCCACTTGGCAGCGTTTTACTTCTGTTGTTATGGCTTTTTCCATGTTTCACTGACTGTAGCCACATTTCCACACACAGTGAGTTTACGTGCGCACAGCCGCCCCACTGCCTCGTCTATGAGCCTTAATGAGTGTGTGGACCTGCTGCTGAAGCGCCCTGCGGGGACAGAATTATCTTAACCGCTAAAGTTTTCTTCTAAATAAACATAACAGTTTAAAGCCCAAAGGAAAAGTGCTGCCGAAGCCAAGTCAGTTTTATTAAATACAAGAACATGTTAATAATAATAATAATAATAATAATAATAATAATAATAATAATGCTCAAAGTTATGGAGTGTCTTTATTATCAAATAAATATCACGCCATTCACAAAGACATTTCTTGGTCCAGAAACAAATATAACGACATTCACAAATATAATTCAAATAAATGTAACAACGTTCACAAAAGCATTTCTCGACTCAAAAGAAAATTCACAAATTTCAGTGCAGTTACATTTATTTGCAAACCGATGAATTCACTTTGTGAATGTCGTTATATTTGTTTTTGGACCAAGAACTGTATTTGTGAATGGCGTGATATTTATTTGATAATAAAGACACTAACCTCTATACAAAGTGCCTTTACAGTTGTACAGTTGTGTTTTCTTCAATCTCTCCACACCAAACCCTGGGGCCTAAACATGGCCCCCCACTCAAGTCAATGGGCCGAGCTCAGTGACGTCTCCAGATTTAGTGGAGTCTCCTGATTAGCCTTTAGCAGCGAGGTACTTCCGGTGGCTCTCTGCCCACTGAACATGTGCAGTAGTGCTCTTCTCTCACACGAATGCACAAGAGCGTGCACAAGGAGCATGAGCTAATGTATCACATGACCACTTTGACCAATCAGAGCCAGAGTAGCTAGAGCGGCACTAGAGTGGAGCCTAAGCTAACTATTAAAACGCTGTTTTTAAGACAACTGAAGGATTTTGAGCTGAGAAAATATGCACTCTGTGGGAAAAATCCTTTCTGGGCAGGAGGGATTTTTTCACTGTACCAATGAGCGCTAAGCAGCAGTACCCTGTCCAGTTATTTTAATAGATCCATGCTCCACTCTGTGGTGGTCAGATACTATTGTATTGCAGCTGCCCTGGGGCAGATAGATGGAAGTGAGGCCCTAATCTGCGCCATCAGCCCCTCCTACCACCACCACACACGTACCAAAGTACCACACAAACGCACACACACACGTGAAGTAACAGTACTGAGTAACAGTACTTAGTAAACGTTTTGGTTTTCAGATGTGACTTGTCTCATTTTTGTGTCTGTTCTTTGAAAACACCAGATTTTGTGACTTATTTCACGTTTTGTCCTTCACATTGTTTCCACTTTAAATTATAAATCAGATGTCACGTCTTGACAGTTACTCTATTCTTACTTGAGTAGTTTTCCCAAATGCTTTTTTACTCTTACTTGAGTAATTTCTTGAACAACTACGTTGTACTTCTGCTTGAGTACAATTAACTCTTACTCTCAAGTTTTTTGACTACTCCATCTCTGAGAAATGATCTGGACCTCAGCAGACAGGAGTGCTCTTGCTGTGAGTTAGCTGGAGTTTTGGGAGATTGACAGTTTAATCATCCTTTTCATTTGTGAAGATGGTGTCTCACTTTATTTCTGTCTCTCAGTGCCAGACTGCTTAACCATGCCAGCGCAAAAAATATTAAACCGATAATGAAATTTTATAAAAGCGACTGAGCATTGTCATGTCTGTGTAAAAATGAGACAGTTAGTGAAAAACGTCAGGGCCCCTTTTGCGCACAGTTTCATTCTTCAAAGCTGAGTGAGTTGGCGAGCTAGCCAGAGCAAGTGAAGGAAATGAGAGTACAGATGAGCTAACTGTTATATTAGAATTTACACACGGTGCCAAACAAAGCAAACAGATTGCTGCTGATTTGAATCTTGTCAGGTTTGAAGGTTCTTCTTTGTGTTCAGTCCAAGTCACTGCTGCTGGTGCTAAAACCCCATCCATGTCTTATTATCTCAAAGCTGTGAACATGTTCTTAAAGTCAAGCTATGTCACATTTTCTGTGGAGCTTAAAAAAGGGCTATGGAATAACCAAACCTGCCAACACTGATAACAAGTGTAATAATGGGTGTAACCCTGGAATATTGTATTTTTGTATGCTATGGACTCATATAATAGTGCTATGTAGAAATGGTAAATATGTATTTTATAAAATGATTTTTGTGGCGCTGCAAACCTAATTTTTTGCTCTGTAAATGTGTGTGTGTGTGTGTGTGTGTGTGTGTGTGTGTGTTGTTGTTGTTGTTGACTAATTGCATTGTATAATTTATTTCTGTAAGTTAGGCACTGCAGATATAAACCTGCCATTTTTTTTTTTTTACACTACCAAACTGTGTACTTTTAAATAGCATTATCTACTGTTCCTAGTCATTTTACATCACTTTGAATGCAAACTAGGAAATCTGTAGTCAAAAATAGTCTTCTGTTCTTAGAAAGCATCATCATTATCCTCGGAAATTCTATATTCACAAATGCAAATACAACAACAGACAAAAAAGAAAGTAATTTAACAGCATTAAAACAAATCATTAACTTAAGGACTTTACAGGACTTTCTTTTCTGTAAAGTCCTTAAATTAATGAGTTAAGTTAAAGTCCTAAAGTTTAATGCTGTTAAATTACTTTCTTTTATTGAGTCAAGCAGTTAATATGAGAAGCCCTAATTATGTTTTTTGCTGGTTTTCTTTATTTTTTTTTTCCTTTTCCTTTTATAAGTTGCCTATTAATTTGTCTTACTTAATAATAATAACAGACAACAATAAATACAGACAACTGGCTGCAGGGGCTGAGTTTGAAGTGTGGTAGTCCTGACCAAGACCAGCAACAAGATCATGGAGATGGGTCCCCGGGCGCCTGAAAGATGGGCTGCCCACTGCTCCTGAAAAAGGATGGGTAATGCAGAGGACAGTTTCCCTACGGGGATAATAAAAGTACTACAAAAAAAGAAAACACACAGTTTAGTAGCAAAAAAAAGTTTAGTGTTTAGTTCCAATTTAAGCAGCTCTATTTGAAATGTGGTTTAAGTGTTGAGTCCCACTTTCTCAAATGGCTCCCCTCCCTATGCCCGAACACTGAGTTTTGCTTGTTCCCGTGAAGGGGGATAGGGGGTAATTGAAAACAGGAATTTTCTGGATACTCGCGCCTTGAACGCAGGACAAAACAGGAGTCACGTTGCTGTTGCTCGACCGAACCGTCCCGTTGTGTGTGTGCAGATGCTGCTGTTTGAGAAGGCTCCGTTTGAAGGCCAGGTGTACGAGGTCCACAGAGATGTAGAAGATGCCACGTCCATGCAGCTGTCTCCTCTGGTGTCGGTCAGGGTGGTCAGGGGATGGTGAGTACAACACTATAAACACTAGAACAATCACAATACAGCTTCAAACCCCACGTATTTGATAAGGACGCCATAAGTTTTGCTTTTCTTTGTCATTAAAAAAAAACCTAGACAATGATTTATCTAAAACTGATCAGGTTAAACATTAGTGTTGATTTTAACAAAGTCCTCGATCTGCAATATCATCAAAAGGGTGCTTGGAGATGTTTGTGAGACATATAGTAGATTATTTAAAAGCATCGTACCTATCCATGGGTGTCAGAAAAATGACAAATTAGGACAGTTGGCATAGCGATTAACAATTTAAAACAAAAAATGCTCTCTTTTGAAAGGTAAAAAGTCCTTAATATAGTGCTGCAGTAATAGTTGATATTGATGGTTAAAATTATGTGATCTTGATAGAAAATGTGGAGAATCCCTCAGTCGTCCAGGTAGAATCCATGGCAAAAGGAGTAAACAAATAGGTGTGTTAGTCTCAGAGTAATTTCATTGTATTTAGCTCCTCCCTTCAGGCAGATTTAAGGCAGTGTCCACCAGCGTCTGACCAGAACTGAAGAAGCAGCTTGGATGAGCTGAGAAATGTATTCAACCAAATAAACTTTTGTCCAGTTGACAAATTGAATTTCTCCTTTTGCCTCTTGATAGAATAGTGAAAATACAGTGCCGCTAACCAAAAAATCGTGCTCAAGATCTGAAGATGGGCCCCCACTGCTACTGACAGGCTTAACCCTGTGCAGTGGCAAATGCAAAGGATCAACATACTTACACCTACAGGAACAAAAAGTGTATCTTAAACTCATATCTTATACTTATTCTTAATGTGAGCGGGGCCCCCTTTCCACAGGGCTGACCTGTAACTTGGCCTGGTGATGTCAACTTTTTAATGCTATACTCTAAATGTTGTACATTTTTATTTATTATACTATTTATTATAGTGTATATCAGTCCATTATTTTAAATTTGCTCTATATACTCTTTGTATATTGTAACTTTGCATAACTCCAAAACAACTGTGTTATTGTTTTCCATTTTTCAATATAACTCCTAACCGCTACCGCACAGAATTTTAACTCCAGTCTAGTGAAGTCTAGTTGAGTCATTTTCCAAAAGTCTCTTTGTCTTCTTATTTTTATCTTTCTATTAAAAAAAACAAAACAAAAAACAAAAAAAAACACAAACACAGCTGTGACACATAGATAACAATAAGTCAACACCAAATTTTGCCCTGCACAAATACAACAAACACAATAATTGGCGTTCTCCAGGACGGCTTTGGCTCCTTCTACCTGTGGATTTGAACACGCGGAGCTGTAACCATGGCGATAAAAGATTATTTTCAGACAGTAAACATGTTTTTCAAAGTGTCTGGCGCATTAAGCATTGTGTAATTTCTTTAATATGATGGAATATAACATAGACCATAAGTAGATAAGGCAGCCATGGTTGTACTAATTGTGTGGTTTGGTTGGATTGTGCCTGTGGTCAGTATTTATCATAGTTTTCCATCGGTTAAGTGGCAAAAAAAAAGTTGAAAAATATAACAGGAAGTACAAAATCCCTCTGCCTGTGTCATCAACACAGAAAGCTCCATATGAAATCAATTTATCCACTAGGAAGGACTTTTTCTGGCAATTTAAACCTTTATTTAAGTGAAAGTGTTGTCATTTATTTGTATTAGTCTAATCATAGCTATTGTGTAATTAACCGTAGTTGTAGTTCGTTTGCCCTTGTAAACATTGTGGTTGCTAGGTAACAGTTATGGAATTACCACCACGTATGTCATATCCGACGCTCATGTCCAACCAGGAAGTGAAACTATAAACGCTGTGGATGTTCTAATGTCGTTTCCTCATCGCAAACAGACCTGGAGTTGTGTTTTGTTTCATTCACACATGTTTAAAACACAAACCCTGCAGATTTAGGCTGAATTCTTCCCTCAAACAGAAAATACTCCAGCTTGTGATGTCACGTGGTGATACAGGAAGTGCTCCACTGTGTTTTTAAACTCCACACACCTTCACTAGTACCTTGTGGCACTTCACGACCTCACAAAGTGGAACAGATTATTAAATTAATCAATAGTCTCTGTTAAAAGCCTGAGAGTAAAAATGGGTCTTTAGCCGAGACTTAAAACACTCCACTAGGGGGAGCTGTTGGGATATGGGGGGCAGAGCGTTCCAGAGTTTGGGGGTGGCCACAGAGAAGGTCCCGTCCCCCCGGTTTTAAGTCTCAACTTAGGCCCAAACGAAAAAATCTTAAAATAAATTCTAAATCGAACAGGAAGCCAGTGCAAAGACGCAAGGACTGGCATGATATGTTCTCGTTTTTTGGTTCCTGTTAAAAGTCGTGCCGCGGTGGTTTCTGGACTAACTGCAGAGGGGAAAGTGCGTTTTGAGAGATGTCCGTGTAAAGTGCGTTACAGTAAACCAGACGTGATGAAATAAAAGCGTGCATGGCCTGTTCAAAAAGATTAAAAGATAAAAAAGGTCCGACTTTGGTGTATGTGGGTGAGTGGTTCCTTGCTGTAAAGTGCTCTGAGTGTCTTGAAGGTGGAAAAGCGCTGCATAAAACTGTGACCACCATTTACCGTGACATCTAAAACGTCTTCAGGGATGTTTCTGAGGGAACAATGTGATAGCACGGTAGATATCTCCAAAAAGTCCACTGTGCCTGCTGTACTCCCTCTTTAAAAGTCACTCTTTCGTGAATATGGTAATTAAAGTGTCGATGTCAGGGGCACAGTTTTTGATGTCGCGTTTCTTTGGTGACAAAAATGCGATTACTCAACTCAAAACAACATGAAAGAACAAGTTTTTTTTAGCTGTAGAAATGAATGAATCACCAAAGCTGCAAATACTAAGATGAAATGTCCTTGTGTCAGCCCCCAGTTTGAGTCATTTACAGGATGTGCTCATGTTAGATGTTAGCTTAACTATATTTATATTATTTTACTAGCCAGAAACTATTCAATATGTTATGCCATTTGTACATTTTTTTTTTTTTTTTGAGTGAAATGTATCTTTCCTCAGTATAGATCAGACCTCAGTATATTGTATAAGCAGCTCTTGAGGTCAAAACATGTCACCTGCACTGTCTGCATGTTCTTATTAAGGGCTTTATTCTCGGATAATCAGCAATTATTATTAGCTTTACCATCACGGTAAAACTCTGGTCTCTGAAAGTTGTGAAAGTTCTTATAAACTCATCGTGGCGAATAATTAGGATGCTCAGAATGCGTGAGGAATAACTTTGGACCACTACAAACTGTTTCAAATGAACTAGTTCTGTTTTTCATATTTGTAACACGGTAAAACAGGAACAATGCCTTTAAATAGTGTTGCATAAATTATAACATGTTTTACCTAAATTCAAAATCTCGAAAAAACAAGGCCACATTTTTAGTAAAATGTTAAAGAGGGGGGATTATGCAAAATTGACATTTTGGAGCTTTTCATCAGCCCACGTCACCCCTGCTCCCACACGACACTTCTCCATAAATACACAAAAACATGACACAGAACTGTACAGTTAATGCTTTGTTCCCGGCGAATATCGCATTTTCAAAACAATAAAAGGGAACATGGTGACCTAAATATTTTACGTGTTAAATATAATGTCTGTTCAAACCTGTCAGATGCCCTGTAACCCTGTGTGTGTGTGTGTGTGTGTTGTGTCCACAGTTGGGTCCTCTACGAGAAGCCTGGGTTCCAGGGCCGCACCATCGCTCTGGAGGAGGGCGTCCTGGAGCTCACCAACGTGTGGGCCCAGCCTGGTCCTGATCCTGGTCTAGACCCCGGACTGGACCCTGGTCTGGACCCACAGGTGCCGTTGCAGATCGGCTCCATAAGGCTGGCTGTGTCTGTAAGTGTAACTACAATTCTTCACCATCTCCTACATGAGCTGAGAATAAGTAAATGTAAAATAAAATATCTGATGTTTGCTGCTCTTGTGGCTGACCGGCTGGCACACTTTCACATTTTTAATGTAATATTTGGGGAATTTGACTAAGAAGTGCAACCTCACAGGACAGAAGATAAGGGCAATTGGAAGTTTGTTTTTCCTGTATCCATGGCGACCCTGCATGATACAGAGGAGAGCGCAGGCGGCTCACTTTTGTCCTGAGGGCTGTTACTCTCTTCAGCCCTATTCACACAGGGTTAGTTTTACCTATGGAGGGCTGTAAAATTTAAATTACCCCACGACGTCTGTGTTTTTTGTGTACATACGAGATAAGCAATGTCAGTAAACTACCTTTTTATGGACTTTATTCTGGAAATTTTGGACTGATAAACACACAGTAACAAGACGAGAATATTTTAATCCATCATGTTGCCAACGCTGCTTTTATTTTCAGTTTGTTTTTAGCACCTGCACTGTAGTGTGGCACACTGTGTTACTTACTGCACTAATGCGATCACAATGACATCCACACCATCAGATTTTTCATAAAACATTTTTCATAAACTCGCTCTCTTTTAATCCGTTCACACTGTACAGCCCCTCCATCCAAACTTTGCAGCAAAAGCTCTAAACTTCTCTGCAGAGGCTCCATGCTGCTGATCCTTGGTTGCCATGGACTGGCTGGGTCTTTATCGCAATTTGATTTATGTTTTTGAGTTTTTAATTGTAGAAAAATACAATAACTGGAATAGAGTATAGTCCATGGAAAATAAATATTGTGGATTTAGTTTGTATTTGGTCTGAAAATGGGCCGTAGAGACGTTTTCAATCACTGTGAGCTTCAACGCACAGACGAATTCCAGCAGGTAAAATTCCGGGGAATTTTTACAGACATTTTTACACGTGGACGAATCGCACGGGACTAGAAACACAGATGACATTCGTAATTATTACAATTTACAAAGGGACCCCAGGTAAAACTAATCCCCTGCAAATATGGCTGTATTCTGTAAGATCTTGACTTTAAACTGAGCTGGTCAGAATTCTCAAGTAGAGTTTGTTGTGTAACTGATTTGTTGACCTGGTTTTTCGTTCATTTCTCTGTATTGCCTGGGCCTATCCATGCGAAGTAAAATATAATGCAGTGCCTGGGGACCCTTCTTTGAATGTGTCGCTTGGTTAACAAACAAACCAACTGCTCCTCTTTGAATAATAATGTTTTTATTTGTCCAAATGAAAGCTCCTGGATCGTCTGCATGTTAATCAAACCATAAAGATCTGACACCGGGCCGGGCTGCATGATACATCTGAATATGAGAAATACTCAAATCACAAAGTCTCTAAACCTTGAGCCGGTATGACGTCGCTAATGAGAACTGAACGTCCTTGTAAAAAGAAACACTCTGAGCCAATATACATGAATAGTCAAGTCACATTTTGTTTATTTCCATTTTGATTTTATAAACTGTGCTCACGCGGTAGCCCTGATGTTAATTCTCACAGCTTGAAAACTGACTCTTTTCGCCACGTGAAAAACACACCTGGAGTTGTGTTTTGGTTCATTCACACGTGTTTGAAAAATCCTGATTTATTACTCTGTCCACATCTCTAAAGCTCAAAATGTTCCACCTTGTGATGTCATGAAGTGGTAGATTTCAAGTGAACAGCTCCTTTTACCGTTCTGTAGAGATCGGCAACTCCAGGACTGAAATGATCCAAATGATTCTGGTGAAGGTGTGTGGAGTTTAAAAACACAGAGCACTTTCCGTTTTATCACATGACATCACAAGGTGGAACAGAGAGTTTTCTGTTTGAGAGAAGAACTCCTAAAGCCTAAATCTGCAGGGTTTGTGTGTTGAACATGTGCGAATGAAACAAAACACAACTCCAGTTATGTTTGTGATGAGGAAACAGTATAAAATAGATTAGAAAATAGAGTAATATAGGCCCTTTATAGACCAGACAAACTGCTCTCCATCATGGACACTCCTGCTCACCCACTGCACCAGACTATAGAGGGACAGAGGAGATAATACTCCCTACAACTGTACAACAACTCACCCACTGCACCAGACTATAGAGGGACAGAGGAGATAATACTCCCTACAACTGTACGACAACTCACCCACTGCACCAGACTATAGAGGGACAGAGGAGATAATACTCCCTACAACTGTACAACAACTCACCCACTGCACCAGACTATAGAGGGACAGAGGAGATAATACTCCCTACAACTGTACGACAACTCACCCACTGCACCAGACTATAGAGGGACAGAGGAGATAATACTCCCTACAACTGTACGACAACTCACCCACTGCACCAGACTATAGAGGCACAGAGGAGATAATACTCCCTACAACTGTACAACAACTCACCCACTGCACCAGACTATAGAGGGACAGAGGAGATAATACTCCCTACAACTGTACAACAACTCACCCACTGCACCAGACTATAGAGGGACAGAGGAGATAATACTCCCTACAACACCAGACTATAGAGGGACAGAGGAGCTCATTCTCCAACAGGCTCCTACAGCTCCGCTCAAACAGTGAGAGATACAGGACTACATTTATACTATAATACTCCCTACAACTGTACAACAACTCACCCTTATGTAACAGATAATACTCCCTACAACTGTACAACTCAGTCTTAAGTAACAGATAACCTTATGTCCTGTCAATCAGCAGAGTATTTACACTGTCGTTCTCGTCTCTTGTTTATAGCTGTGATTTTATAGTTTATTTTATATTTTATTACTTATTTTTCTATTTTATTTTGACTTGTACATATACATTTATTTTTACAATTATGTCTCATTTGACACGTGTCTCTTGCTCTTTTTGTTACACCATCTATTTTTGTTCCTCTCTGTTATTATTTTATATTGTGATGTTTGAGCTGCTGTGTCCAAATCATTTCCCTTGTGGATCAATAAAATTTGTCTAAGTCTAAGTCTTTAAAAACAAATATACAGCAAGTCATGTTACTAGTCAAGTCTAATGTCCACAATGTGTACTGTGAACAGAATAGTACTTTTTAAACATATATTGCAAATCTAACTACAGTCACAATTACATTTTTTTTCTGTTTTCATGGATAACCGAGTCTCAGGTCCCAGTCTGGTCCATCTCTGTTCAGAATTTACCTTTTGCATTCTCATGTTGCTTATCCCGTCCACTGTTGTGTCTCCTCTCTAGGACTACAGCGTCCCACACATAGACCTGTTCACAGAGCCGGAGGGGAGGGGCCGGGTCACTCCTTACCATGACGACACCATGGAAACGGGCTCGTTCGGCATCCCCCTCAGCACCGCGTCCATACAAGTCCACTCCGGCGTGTAAGTGCATCTTTACTGGACTGACCTAGTTCTGGTTTAGTCCTGGCTTTGTCCTGTTTAGTTTTTACCAAATCCTGACATAGTTCTGGTTTAGTCCTGGCTTTGTCCTGACTTTGACCAGGTTTTGTCCTGGTTTTGTCTTGGTTTAGTTCTGGTTTAGTCCTGGTTTAACTTGACTAGATAACCTGATTAGATGAGGACTAGCTCATCTAATCCTGGTCTAGTACAGGTTTAGTTCTGGTTTAGTCTTTACCCAGTCCTGACCTAGTTCTTGTTTAGTCCTGGCTTTGTCGTGGTTTTGTCCTGTTTGGTTTTTACCCAATCCTGACATAGTTCTAGTTTAGCCCTGGCTTTGTCCTGGCTGTCCTGGTTTAACCTGACGTAGTCCTCATTTAACCCTGATCTAGTTCTGGTTTAGTCTTGGTTTAGTCCTTACCCAGTCCTGACCTAGTTCTTGTTTAGTCCTGGCTTTGTCCTGGTTTTGTCTTGGTTTAGTCCTGGTTTAGTCCTGGTTTAACTTGACTAGATAACCTGATTAGATAAGGACTAGCTCATCTAATCCTGGTCTAGTACGGGTTTAGTCCTAGTTTAGTCCTTACCCAATCCTGACATAGTTCTGGTTTAGCACTCAGTAGACTCCAGTACATTCAGAACTCTGCTGAACATAAGACCTGAGGGGGACAGGACCTTCTCTGCGACTGACCCTCTGGAACTTCCTGCCCAAACACCTCAGAGACTCATCCACACTCCCCATGTTTAAAAAAAGCCCTGAAAACTCTTTAAAACCACCTTTCATTAACTTATTTCTTTTGCTTGCCTTTGTTGGTCTCTTCATCTAAAGCGTCTTTGAGCGTCTTGGAAAGCGCTAAACAAGTGTTACGTATTATTATTATTATTATTACAAGAGTCAGTTTTGCGTAATGTAGGATCTTTTTAAAATGTTTCTATCATGACAAAACTATTACAGAAAATATACTTGATACTCTAATTTAGCAAATCTCGTAGATGCTGTTTTGCTCACTTAGTTGCTACATCTGAGTTTATCATGTTGTTCAACAGGGACTGCCCAATTTATTTTTCTCAGAGACTTTCCAAGAAAAAATGAGTATTAAAAGTTTGAAAACTCAGGTCTAATGAGCTTAGTGGAACTAATGAAAGTTTCTGAAACTTTACAAACCACGGAGTTATAAAATCAGACTTATTCTGCTGTATGGACTTTTCAGAGCTTTTAACCATGTTGTAGTTGTTTACCCTTTTCATGGACTCACCTGAGGTTGTATTTGCGTTATACAGACGACTGAAACTCAAAAATTAACAGGATTTATTGGGGCAAAAAGGTGCTGGGAGCTGGGTCAGAGGCTGAGGCGGTATTCCGATGTGGGTAATGTCCAAAACAGGGTTGCCGAGGATAAACTGACGGTCTGGCAGCGTGTGGATGAGTGAGTCAGTTCTTTGTACTGGAGAGGTTGAAACTTGATAAGCTCTATTCACGCTTATGTCACAAAACCGAAAGACGTTTGGAAACATGCGGATGACGACTTTCCTTTGGGCTCTGTTGGCGACAATAACTCTGACAAAATCTCGGGAAAACTGAGAAAATGGCCCGGTTTTCTTCATCTCGATCTCATTGTATTCTTTCATTTTTCCTTTTAAAAATCACCTTTTAATCTGTGTATTATAATTTGTCTAATTTAATCATAATAATAAAAAAAAGATATCGTTGTAGCATTCCGTTATATTCGGCAGATCAGCAGTTCCAACCAGCTGCCTGTAAGTGACACTGAAGACACGATTAGAGTCCCGTCCCCCATGAAAAGCTTTGGCAGGTTGTGAAGACGCTGCTGCTGAATCCACGGTTTTATTGTTTTATCACATGCCCAGTGTCGGAAACTACACCGGAAATCGTCATCCGTCATCCCAGTTATCTTTAATCGCTTATTTACCGGTGATACACGTAGGATTCTGCAGTGTTGTGTAGTAATTTTTTGTACATATGAAAAACAATCCACTTCTCGCTTGTTTGAAGTGCAGTTTTCCGTAAGATTCGCCAACAACATGCGGCGCTTTGTTGTGATGACGTTTACGGCGACGTCAGCTCCCATTGGGCACTGCAGTTTTCTACTTTTATTAAGTCGTTTTAGATGAATATTGTGATTTAAAAAGTCCAAATTATAACAGAATGATCCTCGGGTGTCAAAGTATAATTATAGACCACACACAAGCGCGATATGTGTTCTTTTAAAGTATTTTGGCGAATCTTGTGTTTTAAATGTGCTTTCAACCACATTATGGAAATTATTCACCACATAGCTGAGTAGCGATGCCTTCAAACTCTTGATTTTTGAGTTTTTTGAAAAGTCAATGGGCAAAATGTTGGGAAAATGAATGGAAAAAGAACCAGAGTGGACTTAGAAGTGGGCGGGACTGTTGAGCTCCACTGTATCTGAAATTATACTTATATGTTTTTATATTCTACTTTTGGTTAACAGTTTAGTACCTAAAGTTGAATTTGTGCAAATCTGGGGGTAGCAGACAGTGGAGACTCGATGGAGAAGTTTTCGGTTCAAACTGAAAAGTGAAAAAGTTTGTGAACCACTAACTTAAAGTGTGTGAGTCAAACATAGATGCAAAAAAACAAAAACGCCCTTCCCCCGTCCCCTCCTCTCAGCACTGGATTCCTGTGGTGTAGCGACTTGCCTGGAGGTGGGTGTGCGCCGGGGGGGAGAGGGCCGGAGCTCGCGGCCCAAATCGAGCCTCTTGCCCTGGTGCGTCTGCGGAGGTCTGAGGTGGAGCAAAATGCAGAGTGTAATTACATGGCTTATCTTTTAGCACCTGCCTGTAGAGGTGGTGATATTAAACCAGCATTTATTTTGTTTATAGTGTTGTTTTTATGCATCCAACATGTGCTAAAACGTGCAGATTAAAGGCGCTATACTTGATTTTTATTGTCTTAAAAATGTGAAAAACAGAGCTAGTTCATTTGAAACGGTTTGCAGTGGTCCAAAGTTCTTCCTCGCTTACCTTATGAATTCCAAGCATCCAAATTATTGACCACGATAAGTTTATAAAATGGAAGTGGAGTATGGCAGTGACGGTAAAGCTAACAACACAGGCTCCCTGATTATTGGACAAAAAAACGGCCCTCAAGACGACCTCAAGAGCTGCTTATACAACACATCTGTACTGTGACATTTTGCTCAAATATATGGGGTTAAAAAATGGTTACAGGGCCTTGTAACCGTATTTTTATAGTCTCCTAATTATCAAATTTTACTTTTACAATCCATCCAAAACGTGCTAAAACAGGCCAAGCACTGCACGAAACTGGACAGTGAAATTAAACACAAAAGTGCAGTCCTTGTTTGAAGGATGTTTTTTTTTTTTTTTTTTGAAAATGTGCTAATAAATAAATAAAGTCCATACTGTAATTTTTCACATTTTCAGAACCGCAATTTTAATATTACTTTGTAGACAACGTGCTGCCCACATCAGCGTACTGTAGGTTTGAGGTTAAAAGGTAAATACAATAAAATACATGGCCATAAAATTAAAAGACTACGAGGTAAGCAGGTGACGCCACTAGGCCAAGTTACAGGTCAGATCTATGGAGAGGCGAGCATGTGCATCAGCTACCAGAAATGAAACACAATGGCAGTCTTATATAGCACTCTAAGAAAATATACTGTGTACTTAAAAGCTGGAACTGAAAAGGCAAAGCAATAACAAGATAAAAAGAAGATAATAGCCACCAGAAATGTTACACAGTGCGCCTTTAAAATATCACTCTTGTACTTCTACTATTTCTCATAAGTGTCTTGCCCAAGGAAACAACAGCAGGATTCATTGTCAGTAGGTGAGATCTTATAACCAACAGTACGCAATGAGCATTTAATTCATTTTTGTATGAACAGTTTTGATATAAAGGGCTTTCTCCTTATTGGCCAGTACTTGTAGTGTGCAGTGTTGTCAAAAGTATCGAAAGTCAGATATTAATCGGTACTAAAACTAGTATCGAAACTAGATATGCATTTGAGCAGGTATTGATACTAAAAAAGTCCCATTGACAGGACAGAAATGAACCTTTTCTTTAGAATGATCTTGAGCTGAGGGATTACACAGATATAACACCACATGGGAATAGAAAAGAAAGTTCTACAATTTAATGTTGAAAATCACATTCTATTGGCTAAAGAAAGAGTGTTCTGATACAAGTTTTATGGTATCCGATCTGATACTTGGACTTAGTGATATCAACACTAAGACTACTATTTTATTACAATACAAGGGCAAAAATAAACCTGCTAAAAGGCTATCTCTAAAGAAAATCTAGAAGAATAAATGAGATTTTAAGAACTAAGTGTTAAGACTCAAATATATAATGTTCTTGATGATGTAGTGCTGATTTAAACACTTTTACTTTTCTGCTTCGTCACTTTCTACCACAGCGTAGATTAAAACAACAGTGAGGCCTGTGAAAAGACGCTCATCCTTGGAGCACATGGCTAATTACGCAGAGTAAATAAAGTCCGAGTTCGGAGTTTGCGCTGTTGTTGCTGTTGTCGGGCTTCCGTGTCCACACTTAAGGTAAATGAAAGTATCAAAGAGGTAACACAAATGTCTTTTCTGTTAGTATCACCATGTTTTAAGTGTCTGCAGAGCCGGATCGGTGATTTGGCTGAGTACTCGAGATACCGATACCACGATGTTAATAAACAGGGTTGTTCCGATACCAATACTTAAAAAGCGCCGATACCGCACATTTTTCAGGTATCGGTATCGGCGCTTTTTAACTATTGTGTGTAGAATCCCTCAGTCATCCAGGCAGAATCCAGGGCAAAAGGAGAAATTTAATTTGTCAACTGGACAAACGTTTCTCAGCTCATCCAAACTGCTTCTTCAGTTCTGGTCAGACGCTGGTGGACACTGCCTTATATCTGCCTGAAGGGGGCGCTAACTACAATGAATTTCTCCTTTATTGGTATCGGAACAACCCTGTTTTTTTTTATTGTGGTATCGGAATCAGTATTGAGCATCGAGTTTGAATTTTTTAGCATCGTGACTGCACTAACTTCCTGCAGTAGGAGGGGATAGTTGAAGTAGGCGGAGATAAGTGAAACCGCTGTTTATTAGTGCACGAGAAGTAGCAGAAGACCTGAAAAGCTGATTCAAATCGCTCATCTCTTAAATGTGAATGAAACAAACAGCCAAACCACAGTGATTTTTACATAACCACAGGTCTTACTTAAGCCCTCGCTGAGTTAAAATTCTCCAGACAAATAAACGGGATCCGGTTCAGTCCACAGCGGGCTCTAAAGGTCAGTGCGGTGCTGTAACGAGCAGGTCTGAATATGGATGGGCTGAAGCTGTGGGCCGGGAGATAGCGAGGCCTCGGTCAGATGGGGGTCGAGCTGGCCGTGTCTAATAAAGTACATGAAACACATACATAAATACAAGGAAATGGAAATACACTGTCTTTTGGGATAACTCCTGGTGCACTGATAGTGGAATAGTGCCTAAACACATTCTTTTCTGCTGTTTTGGGTGTAGGTCTGTCACGATAATTATTATATCAACTTATCTTTGAATATATGATACATGGAACAGTTATTTTTGGGGTCAGTATGTATCATGGGGACTTTTTCTTTGTACTAACGAGGAAGTTTTTGTTCTTTTTCTGTTCTGTGGTTAGATTTGAGCTGAAAGGCGTTGAATAAATAACTTCTCTGGCTCATTCGAGATGTATCCTAGCTATTAAATACACTATCAAATACACACACAATTTCTGGGTCTGTCAGCGTAAAATAAAAAGTGAGATAAAGATAAAACCCGCTTCTGTTTCAGCTGACAGCAGACTTTTTTTTTTTTTTTTTGGCAAAACAGAAAATTCACAATTATTGAACTGGAATATTGGTATTTTCCGGTTTGTGAATTTTAGAATACATATAAAAACAAAATATACATCACTTAAGATTCTTAATTATTGAACTGGAATAATGTAATTTTTCCTGTTTTTGCTTTAGTAAAATAACTAAATGACTGATTGAATACAAAATAAATATGCAGATAAATACATAGAGTTTCAATAAGTAAGTCCAAGTCCAGTCTAAGTCGAGTCTCGAGTCACTGGCCCGTAGGTCCAAGTCAAGTCCAAGTCGAGTCTCGAGTCACTGGCCCATAAGTCCAAGTCAAGTCCAAGTCGTCTGCTTTGAACTTCATGTTATTTCAAGTCTTTAAAATACCAAACATAGCTTAGATTTTTGCCATTTGTATGACTTTTAAGCTAAACTGTACTTAAAAAGTCATGGTATATTTATATATGAGTATTTATATAAGAGATGTAGAAATGCTATTTTTTCTTTTTAAATGTCTTGTCAATATCTTAGTGTGAATCATTACGGTTAGAAAAGAAAGAATTCAGATTTAATAACCTAATAACAGTTATTTTGTCGTGTAGTCTTCACTGAAATTGAAGGATCATGTACTTTGTAGTTCCCTCTGTTTTACTGTATTGTATTGCATATTATTGTATTGTACTGCATATTACTGTATTGTACTGCATATTACTGTAGTACATTTGAGGATACCATATCACAGTACTTCAGTTACATCCAAAGTAACAAATAGAGAAGCGGGAGTATCAACTGTAAAGAGAAAAGTATTTTCTAAAAACAGATTTTTTTTAGGAGAAGCATCAAGTCTTCTCAAGTCACAGGGCTCAAGTCCGAGTCAAGTCCCAAGTCACAGACCTTCAAGTCCAAGTCGAGCCCCAAGTCATAGTCCATTTTATCAAGTCAAGTCTCAAGTCCTAAAAATAGTGACTCAGGTCTGACTTGAGTCCAAGTCACGACTTGCACGTCCCCGTCTCTGGTACTGAAGTGTGACCCTTGTTGTCCTGCAGGTGGCTGGTGTTCAGTGACCCGGGCTTCCAGGGGATGCTGGCTGTGCTGGAGACTGGAGTCTACCCCTTCCCCGAGACATGGGGCTTCCCTTCGCCCTTCGTGGGATCACTCCGACCACTCAAGATGGTGACTACTTATATGTTCTTTTAATTAAAAGTGTAGAAAGAGAAAAAGAGAAAATAAGAAAACCTTAAAAACCCTGTAGCTGATCGTTTTCCGTGTATCTGAGTTTGTCTTACCTCAGTACAGATTCTTCTTGAGGTCAAAATAAATAAATCAAAATATTATTGTCTGATAAGGTAGTGTACATTAACATGCTAGTTGTTGTTAGCATTACTGTGGGGGCAAGACTCTACTCTGATCTCTGAAAGTTGTGAAAATAATAATTAGGATGCTCTAATGCATAAAGTAAGAGAGGAATAACTTAAAAACCACAGTGTTTAAAATGCACTTGTTCCGTTTTTCACATTTTTAAGACTTTTAACTTCAGGGTTGCAACACAAAGTACGCTAACAGCAGAAAAATTAAAATATTCGGTAAAAAAATCAAGAAAATAACCATTTAAAATAGACGTTAAATCTGACGTCAAAAGCACATTATTAGTATCATTATTATCTGCATACGGCACCGTGCGTCTTTGGCCTTCGTACGCATAGAAATCCTGCTGTTTTATAATGTTTTTACGCTTATTTTGCAAATGTTATGTGATATTTGAGTCACAAAGGATGATTAGGGGCGATAAAGCACATTTAAGCAAAGTTTAAAAGGCTTAACAGCAGCGCCAATGTCCCAGTGACAGAATGGACCATGTTTGATCATGTATTATGTATTATGAACACTCCATCTGCTCTCATCATGTCTTGAATCCTGCTCTTTGTGTGTTTTCAGGGAGGATTTAAAGTGGAGAATCCCAATGAGGTCAAGGTAAGAAGCAGCCATATTCTCTGGAAGTACAACCTGTGCCCTCATAATGAAGTAAACATGTTCTAATCTATTACCGCAGCCTGTTATTAATACTAAAACCTTTTCAGAAAGCAGAATGAACGCCTCTTCACGTCGGCTTGCCAGATGCTATGACTAAAATCTAATGAAAATAAACCTAAAAGGACTTTCTCTGTACACTCGCATTAAGACAAAACCAAGCGACTTAAGGGAGGTGAGAGGGGTGACCTTTCTTATTGACAATTTCACTACGAACTAGGGACATGTGCATCTTTCTGGAGTGTGTGCTGCCTCCAGTGGCTGATGCAGTTTCAAGTACTATGTCACATCACGCAGAACTGCCCTGATTACAGACACCTGACTGCGGCGGCGGAGTTTGAATCCCTGTTTTGACCAATCACACTGTTCCTTATATGTCTTGGTCTAAATATAGTTTGATATTATTGGTCTCTACCTAAACCCCAGCACCTGCAGCCAATCCAGAGTCAGTGCTAGTGCAGCCTCTGCAGCTCAGGGAGGGAATTCTGGAGGTTCTGAGCTTCACATGAGCCTGTCCTTAAACTGAGAATGAGACAAACTTGTCCTCTCTGAAGATTAAAGGCCCTATATTATATAATTGAGCCTTTAGCCATACCTCTTCAAAAACATACTTGGAGTTTGTTTCATTCATACACACACACGTGCGTAACACTTTATTATTAGTTTTTCTACATCCCCAAAGCTCAAAATGCTCTGTTCCACCTTGTGATGTCATGGGAAGTGGTAGTCTTCACGTTAACAGCTGCTTTTACCTTGAGTTCAGTGGAGATCGGCAATTCTGGGGCTGAAATGATCCAGATGATTCTAGTGAAGGTGTATGAATGAGTTTAAAAACACAGTGGAGCACTTGCTGCACTACCACATGACATCACAATGTGGAATAGAACGTTTTCTGTTTGAGTGTTGAGTTGAGTGTGTGTTAAGCTTGTGGATGAAACAAAACACAACTCCAGGTGTGTTTGTGAGGAAAGAGAGATCAGAAATAGTGTTCAGTTGTGATTGTAGCACCTTGTTTAAACAGTAAAAGTGTTCATTTTGATGATTTCAGTGCTCAAACCCTCCAGCTGTTGTTCTCTCTTGTCTAAATCTGGTCCAACTCGGATCTCGTGTGTTTGCAATTGCACTTCAGCTGAATCCCATTATAACAGCACAACGTACAATATGAGCTGCTTCCTTTGAGCTACCTGAATATTCCATCAGGGACCCAATCATCGTGTGCCCTTTCAGAGACTCAAGTCAGTGCTATTCACAGTAATTACATTGACACACCATTTCCCTCTTAATCTCTGTGAGAAATCCTCTTTGTGACTTAAACGCACTGCTGTTATTTTGTCTCACGGGAAACCATCTCGTACGGCTCCCGTCTGACCTACGATTCCACGAAACATTTGATGCAGAACCGAAAGCATTGAGTTTCCACTAAAAAACGTGTAATCAGTTCTTTGAAACAAAATAACAAAGATATGCTAAAACATTCCACCGCCTTGTTGTTGTGTAGCTTCCCTCTGAGCCGCTGTCCTCACACAAGCCATAAACCATTTTACACAACCCTGCCTTTGTCCACACCGGTAACGATTTATCAAAGGGGGTATTTTGCAGACTTGTTTTTTTGTGGTTTCTAACATGTTTTGACTTTGTTCCCTCATTAAAAACATGCGCTCCCACACGACAATTCTCCATAAATATACAAAAACATGATACAAAACTACACAGTGACCTGACAAACCTGATGTGATGTGCGGTAGTTTCATTAGTGGGAGGCGCGCTGATTGTGTTGTGATAGCGCTCTGAAGAGATGATTTAGCACAGAGAGCAAAAGGAGGGGAGACTTAGAGCATCAAAAACTAAACTGAAATTTCTAAAATATATTGTTACGTTGTTTTCGGCGAATATAGCATTTTCAAAACGATAAAAGGTAACACAGTGGTCTAAATATGGAATGTGGTAGCAGTTAATACCCCATAGAAGTATAATACTCCTTCTTTAAGAATTTCTAACACGGTCCCAGCAGTAGGTGTGATGCTACTCATTAATTTAGCCTTAAAACTGTATTGTTTTATTAGCAGAGCCTGTCAGACGGCGGCTCTGATCGGCTAAAGTCCCTCCTCCTCCGCTGATATCAATAGGAGCCATAGCAGATTGATCTCACAGCGCTAACCTCATTAGCGCAGAAGCATCCATCAGACTTGAGTCAGGTTAAGTCCCAATATTGTGACAAGAAACAGCACTCTCATGACCACACGGTGAAATCAGAGTCACTCAGATCACCTTTGGCTGGTCTATTAGCCAGCTTTATCCAGTTAACCCTTGTGCGGTGTTGGGGTCCTTTACAGACCTGAAACATGTTCATCGTACGATTAAGTCGACTCAGCATGAATGAAATGCAATGAGTTTCTCTGCACAAATAAATGCCAAATGTTTTCATAACTGTATATCTGAATTATACATGTTTATACCCTTGGTGGTATTCGGGGTCGTTTTGTGTCCTGTACCACAAATCAAGCACAACAAAGTGGATTTTACTGTTTATTTTGTTATTTTTTTTCAAACTGTAAAGTCCCACAGACACATCCACAGCACAGAGGACGTCTCACTAAACAAAATCATACCCCACACGTTCAGATGACTGAAACAAGCTTTATTTGTGTCACAAACCCACAGTGTGTCACTCTCCCCACACACACCCCACAGACCTTCCTGTAGAAACACTGGAATATGCTGTTCACATCTTGTATCTGTGCTCTGAACACTACAGTGAACACATGTACTCTTCCTCCACCCTCCTCCCTCCTAATTATGTTTTAATGCTTTATGCAAATTTGCATTTTTTGTCAGAGTCTCCAAAAATGTCAAGTATTTCCCTCAGAATATGTCAAAAATGTTTATCAATTTGTAGGTCTTGAGTAGATGAACACGATGGAAAAAGAATATTTAAAGTGGGTCTAAAATCATGGGTCCTTTAGGGACCCAAAGGATCTCGAATGGGATTTTTATGTTGTTCAGTCCCTGTGCAAAAACTTACAATGCATTGCAAATTGAACTTTTACTAAAAGTTAGTGTGTTTGTACATCAACAAATGTTTGCTCCTGAATAACGACTAAATATGTTATGCAGTTTGCTTTTTAGATTTAGATTTTTACTTTTATACTGTTTAAAAAATGGCTCATAATAACTATTATTTCCAAAAATAAATATAAAAATCCTGTATTCACTTATTGGTCTTGAATGGCTTTACAAGAGGAAAATATATTTTTTTGTCTTTAACCGTGTGTTTGCAAAATGGATTGAAATCACGGGTCCTTTTGGGACCCTGAGCACTCAATTGGTAAATATGAAATGAATACCGTATAAAGGTTAAGTGTGTAGGACAGCTTTTTGTGTTTTTGTAATTCTGACTTGACTTGTCAGAATTTATTATAGATTTACATCAGTTAATTGCTAGTTTGTGGAGAAGAAAAAGTACAAAAACACAGGAAGTAGCTGAGAGTTGTAAAACAGAATCCAACACAAAAGGAAGGCCTTTTTTCCCTGGCAGTTTTAAGCCGTCATTTGACAGAATAAATATAGTACAGTTTATTTCTATAAGTGTGATTGTAACCACTGTGTGATTTTAGACAAGTTGTTGCCCTTGTTAACATTATGGTTGCTAGGTAACAGTTATGGAATTACCTGAGTTTTGACCAGAATTTGTAGTATTTGACTAATCATTGTATTTAGAGGATTCCTATGGGAGAAGTGAGTGAGAGAGTATTCTTTTGGTATTTATATGTAAAAAGTCAGACTAAACTCATGAATCTGTCTTTATATAAATACACTGTTTCCTAGTACTTTTTCTGAATAATAATTTTTGCATGAACTCCCCCTGCAGGTTTGTCTTGTGAGTGCAGTTTGATGCTAAATGAACATTAGTGAGTGGGATACGTCTTAATGACTCGTATGCGTTAAATGCAGTTGAGCGCGTAAATGACGAGAAGAAACGTCTCAAACTTCAGTAGCCGGACATCCACTCCATACCTGACTGATGCACCTAACCCCGCCCCCGGGAGAGCCTGAAATATGCTGAAATCCTCCAAGACACTGACATGATCCCAGACAGGACAGCGGCTCTTTCAATCAGCAGGATGTGTCTTTAGTCCAATGAGAATTTCTTTAGTCGAATACAGACCTATATCCCATTGTACAACGTTACAATTTTACTCTTGTACAGTCCGAAAGTATGAATGACCCTTGTTTCTATAAAAGTGCATTTACAGAGCTCTATTTTGATAAGTGCGTCCTTTGTGTACAGGCTGTGGTGTTTGAGAGAGCAGCCTTTGAAGGGCCCTGTGTGGAGACTGAGACAGACGTGTTCTGCTTTGGAGAAGACGACGGGGGACAAGACACCACCCTGCAGTGCGTCGGCTCGCTCAAGATACTGGGAGGACTGTGAGTACATACACACACACACACGACTGTAGGGATGTAAGAATAACCGAAATATCGTGATATCGTATCGTCAAAAGTCTCACAATAATATAAGTCTATATTGTTTAGACTTAGACAAAGGGAAATGACTTGGACACAGTAGCTCACACATCACATATTACAATAACAAAGAGTAAAAAAATATAAAAGAGTAGAGTTCGGTTGCAGCTAAACGAACCCAGTCAAGGCTAGCAGTGATAGCGGCCAAGTTCCATATTTTGAAATCCAAACACTCAACCAAAGAGCCAATCAGGAGCGAGGATTCTGTTTTTTCAACAGACAGTGAATAGGAACCAGAGTCAGATGGAACCAGTCTGCGCCCATGCTCACTTCCTATTTGGAACGCATTGGCTAACTATGTCCATTTATATATATATTATATTATACATGGATTATACACATACAGTCTATGGTGGAGAGGCAAACCCCCAACCAGAAAAGCTGCATTGTGCATCTTTAATACAACTTGAGCTTTGTGTTGTAACATTTTAGAAAAAAATATTGTAATAATGATATTTTTCTGTCCTCAGTTCAGCCAACAGATAAACACATAACAGAAACATGCATAAAAGATCGTGCTGCCTCTTCTCCAAATTGGCCTCTGATGTTGTGCAGCTCCTCTGAGCCGAGCACTGGCACAAAGCTGGTCTCCTCACAAGCAATAAAACATTTTACACAGCGTTTCTGAACTCACTGCCCTCAGTCCACAGTCTTACTCTTTCACATGTGGCATTACAGTTGCCACATCAGACTTTTCTGTGCTTAAAGGAGGTAACATTTGTCTCAGATTTGCACTCAGAAATGAGTCAGAGCTGAAAAGTGGAACGATATTTTTTGCTTGTTAAAGATGCAGTATGTATTGTTTATGGTGAAGGGCCCACCACCATGGAGATGTTCGTGCGTTGCATGGAATGTTCCATAGTATGGTATTAAATTGGGACTAAACACTTAGTCCGGGGCGGGTTCTGGGGGTATAAGGAACAGTGTGATTGGTCTAACAGGTATCCACACTTTAAACTCCGCCCCTGCAGCCCCAGAAACACCCGTCTGTATCAGGGCCGTCCTGTGTGATGTTAGTGTCCAGTGGAGGCACATCCTCAGTTTTTGACCACAAAGGTGCCAAATCTGACAAAACATCTCTATCTCCATGGAGAGTTTAATAACATACAGTGAAACATTCCAGGCAAAGTATTAATATCTCCATAGGAGCCAGCAGGTGGTGGACACACACAGTGCACCTTTAAAGAGGACACACGGCTTATCGAGTGTTTTGTGTCCGTTTGTGACAGTTAAGATTTTAGGACTAGGATTTGTAAACATTGTTTCATGTGTGTGCGTATGTGTTTTTGTGTGTGTGCGTATGTGTTTGTGTGTGCACGTGTGTGTGCAGATGGGTGGGCTACAGTGAGCCTGGCTTCGAGGGGCAGCAGTACATTCTGGAGGAGGGGGAGTACCTGGACTGTGAGGACTGGGGAGGAGCTGAGATCCTGTCTCTACGACCCATCATGGCTGTAAGTACTGTGTAGATGATGCAAAAAAACAGTATTAGCTGCGAAACGTCTTCACTCTAAAACGTTTGTCCAGTTGATAGAATTTTATTTTCTTTTGCTTTAGTTTTAGCAGTGTTTTTATTACATTTCTGATGGGGCCTTAAGTTTGTCTGTGTGGAGATGTTCTTGTTTTGTCGATAGAGGTTTAAAGCCGCACTGCTAATGTTCCAGTTGAGGTAATAAAATCTTCAAGGAAACAGGCTGGTGGTGGACCCTCCAGCAAAAATGTTACATACAGTATTGCACCTTTAATAGTATAAAGATTTTTACCATTCCCATCACTTTAAGTACATGTCTACAAACGTACATTTTCATTGGGATAAATCCTACATTTTAGATCCGTTGTTCCTTCATTCTGGTGAGACAAAGCTGTATTGTGTGTAGAGTCTGTTTCTAATGAGAGCCTCTCCATGTGGAAACACTGACGATAACAAAAACAAAAACACAACTTATAATACTGTGTCTGCATATTGCCTGCAGAACTGCCTAGACGTCAAAACATTATCTACAGTTTTCATTTTGAGCGGCAGGAAAATAACGATGTGTAGATGACAGGGCTGTGCATTTCACTGGATTGGGTCATCACAGGCCTGCACAATTATGGATAAATAATGATGAATTATGCATATACTGTCTAGAATAAGCACACAGAAATAAATTAACATTACTAACCACTGCACACTGTCATTTTTGTGAAAGTATATCTGATTTAAAGTACATAGGACTAGTATTTTTCTAACAATGCCTTGGTTTGGTGGGATAGTACCTGTGGTCATTATTTATCACAGTTTTACATCAGTTAAGTGGCAGTGGAGAAGAAAAAGTACAAAAATACAGGAAGTAGCGCTGAGTTGTAAAACAGAATCCCTCTGCCTATGTCATCAACGCGGAAAACACGGAATTTAGTCAAAGTTTTGGCCCTTGTTTACATTGCGGCTGCAGGATGACTTCGACTTATGCTGCTCGTGTCCAACTAGGAAGTAAAATAAGTAAAAACATCACCAAATAAATAAATAAAATACTAACTAAAATACTAATAAATGACGTTGAGTCTTCCTTTAGAGACTTTTGACAGTACATAGTAATTATTTCACATTAATTCTTTGAGATTTTATTTATTTTATGTTTTAATTGTTTGCTAATTTATTTTTCATATTTTTATTTATTTTTCATATATATATTTTTTTTTCATTGTCACAGTTTTGAGTTTTGAGACGCTCTGCTCTGAGATGCACGTGTGGTTTGTAGTTGTGTTTTGAGTCCACGTGTGCCGACCTGACGGGGCATCTGACTGTTTTCTCTGCTCTCACGAGAAGGCTCACCTGTCAGTCACTGCTGTTATAAGTGTTATGTTTAGAACCAAAAGCACTGGGGCTGTGAGCTTAAGCGCTAACGTGTGCCAAGTTTCAGAGACAATGTGTCACAGATAATGTTTGACACGTGGACTTTGTGTTTAACTAGTGACATTTGCTCAGTTTTGGTCTGGTACTAAAAGTGTTCTGCAAAATCCACTTTTTGGAGCTTTTTACCGTTAATATCCCTGATCAAAAACATGCCTGAAGAAGTCTGGGCTGTCATCCATAAATGTTAACTTTACAAAACAAATCTGACGCGATGTGCAGTAGATTTGATTTTAGATTGTGCTGTCACAGTGTCATAGCGCTCTGAAGGGGAGTGACTTAGGGTGGAGAGCAAAGGGAGTGTCAAAAACAAAACCGAAGCTTATTAAACATGGTGATTTAAATGTGATATGTTAGAAGTTAGACTTTATTGATCCACAAGGGAAATTACTTGGACCAGTAGAAGTGAAATCCTCCTCTGTAACAGGATTAAACATTGGCCACGTTTCCATGATGGTTTTTTTTATTCCGAATTAATTGTTCTGAATTAAATAGTTCAGAATTAAAATATTCTCCTTCGAGTTTACATGGACATAATAATTCCGAATTGAGGTGTAGACGGAAAACACGTTAAATCCGCTCAACGTCTGGGGGTCGGGAAGGGTTCTGATTGGACAGGGACACGAACGGATTTACGTCAACCGGAAGAAAACTCACACCTCAGCTGCTACCGGCTTTTTTGTCATCTCGATTTGTCGTTACGCCGCGGACACAAACATGATCCAAACTTTTTCCGCAGTCGTTCCGATGATAATGAAGCAGCAGCTGGAGAATTCTATCCTCACACTTTACGTCTGTCGCTGAGGAGGAGGAGGGAAGAGCGTCGGAGAAGGAGGAAGAAGACAAACTGAGTCAACGGCTGCTCCACCTCAGCCCACTCCCACATCCCGCTCACAAATCCAAAGAGCAGTGGATGAAAGTCCGAAGAGACGACTGGTGGAGCCGGCTCTTCCGAATCCAACGAGCATGCGCTGGACGACCAGAATTATTTTTAAGAAGAATAAACGTTTACATGATCGAGGAATAAATTAATTCAGCTTTAAAATGACTTACTTCGGAATTAAGTGTTTACATGGTCTTTTTAAAGTGGAATTAATTTTTATTCGTAATTAAAGCTCTGTAAACGTGGCAGTTGTGGTTATATGTAGGTGTACACTACAGTGACAAAAGGTTTATGCAGGTATTCCATCAAAGTGGCTTAACAAGTCCAGGCTTATCCTGAACTCCTGAACTGAAACTAGCTCCATCTCCAGCTGTGGCAGGCGACGAAAAGTCATCAGCAACACTACATTAACAGCCGATAAAACAGAGCGTCAGGAGCAGACGGAGGGACGGACACAGAGGCGCAAGAGACAAACTCAGGAAATAGCAAAAATAATGGGTATGAGAAGACCTCTTTTAAAGTTGTACATTTAAACTGCAGCATCTCATCCACATTATCCAGAGAATTTATCCTCCGTAAATAGTGACCCCAGTCCACAAACCCGCTCTGTGAATCCAGTTTGAATCGTTCTTTAAAAGTCAAAAGTCCAGAGTCGTTCCTCACGTGTGTCTGTTACATCCACACAGACGGATCGAGGTGAAGCTGCAGATTAGTGACAGTGACTCTACTTCCTGTGGACTTTGTCTTTTACGCTTTTAAAATCATGTATCTGAAGTTTTGCACCACATTTCACAAATAATAATAACACAGTTTTGTTTTGTATCTAAACTAAAGTGCAGAGCTCTGATCTTTGAACACTTCAGAGTCTCAGAGCGAGTGGTTTTACTGTCGACAGGAAACAGTTGATGCGATCTCACTCACGACTTTATACCCTGTGGTCCGCAGTCGTGTCCCGCTGCAGTGTTTGTGATCGGAGATTTAAAATCTCATCAGATTCTCCTCGTGTCTGTGGTGTGCGCTTTTTGTCACGTGTTTAAAAATCATTTAAGACTGAAAAATCTTGTAGTGGTTTAGACGTTCTTGGAGACAAAGCTAAAATAATTGTGACAGTTAGCCTGAGTGAACTATGGTTAGCCTCTTTGGTTTAACGGAAAAAAGGATTTGACGAGCCTGGATTGCTCAGATAAACCAGGCTTTTTTTTTTTTTTAACTTAAAAAAGATAAATAATAAAACAGAATACACAATACAATATACAATGGAATGAGATGGATGGTAAACAAAAAACCCAAGAGGCTGTAGCACGTGGTAACTTCCATATACTAGTACAGGCATTAGACTCTAAAACTGTACAAAAATACACGTGTTTTATGTGCGATGACGAGGTCCATTAATCAGTACAATCACAGATACACCTCAGAGTTGTGGAGTGTCTGCGATAAACCCTCCCAGACGTAGATATGACGGAGCACATCGTCCTGACTCTTTGTCCCTCTGTGTTGCAGGATTTCATGTCTCCTCACCTGAAGATGTTTAGTGAAACAGATTTCGACTCTCTGGGTTTAAACATAGACCTGACTGTCCCCGTGATAAACCTGGACGAGACCGGCTACGGACTCAAGACTCAGTCCGTGGACGTGCTCAGCGGAGTGTAAGTACTGCTGTGCTAACGCTGTCTACGCAGTGAAGTCCGTGAAATGAAGTGACGTGCATCTGTATTTGTGTTCACATTAAAGTGCAGATGACAGCTTTTCATATTTTTTTTTTTATTCTGACTAGCTTTGGTGGGATAGTACCGATGGTCAAGTTTTACAGCAGTTCAGAATGGAAAAAAGTTGATAAGAAAAGTACAAAAATTCCTAAAACGGAATACCTCTGCCTGTGTCATCAGATTGTACGTGCAAAGACACTTTTCTCTGGCATGAATTTAAAAAAAAAGGTATTTCCATTTGTTATTTTTGTCAACAACAACAATCATGCAGTTTGGATAAATCTTGGTCCTTGTTAAAGCCGTGGTACATAACCTTTTAGCTGTGAGTGGGCTTGCATCTCCACAAACCTGACTCCTCCTGCTTGTTTCCATGCAAATGCTGTTCTTTTGACTATAATGTTCTACAGTATGACGTAAAATGTTGTATTTCCGTGGAATCATGCAATCTCCAGAAAGTTACATACTGCTTTAACATTATGGCTGCTCAGTAACAGTTATGGAATTATCTCCACGTCAGTCACATCTGTGTGTTCATTCAAGTAAAGTAAAACAATAAACTTAAACAATAAACTAGGCAAGATTATTGGTCAAATCTTAAATATATAGTCATGTTTTTGTGAACCGAGTCTAACCTGCCATATACTGTGCACTTTAAGCTCGTTCCCATGCACTTGTACATGAAATTCCAAGGCTTAAGTGTCCAAAAAGAGTGAATTGCCTGAATAATGCTTTCTATAAGAGCCTAATGAATAAGGCAGAAAATAGCTGGGAAACCTAAAGAAGTTCATTGTAGCATACAGCATATGGTGACAGGGTATAATTATGGAACATACAGTTCATGTCATTATTAGATTTACAGTTTTCTTCTGAACTTTAGCCCCACAAAGACATTCACATTGACTTTCTGACACGGATGGAGGGATTTATTTTGTCTCACATATTTTCTGCAGCATAGGTTAAGTGTTTTTCTCTTAAAGGTGCACATGTTAGCAGCCCCACCCCGCTGACAGGCCCAGACAGATCCTGCAGATACACAGATAAGGAGCCACTCCCGAATTCCCATCAGCCACATGCTTCCCACAATGCAACTGTACAACTCCAGCAGTGACAGAAGTCACAGCCGTGGAGCACTTCCAAGTTTTTTAATCCTAATTGGAGTATTTTTTTAATGAACAGGATGAGACAAGAAAAATATTTTTGTTTTCACTGCTTTTGTTGGGTTTGTTGGTATTTTTTGTATGAGAAACAAGAGAGAGAGAGAGATTTTATTGATTCTGAGGGAAATTCAAGTTTTGCTGCTGCAACATTTTCACTTGAGCGTCTCAGTCTCCTTTGTGTCTCAGTCAAAGGTCTCAGTGCAGTTTAACAGGAGGACTGGTCAGGGAGGGTCAGCAGATCTGTGTCAGGACCGTTTGAGGAGAGGAAGAGCCAAAAATGGTTCATTCCCTCAAAGTATTTCTTCTGGAAGATCTTCTGCCACATTTGCTGCAACTTATGGTGTAAAAGCTTTAGCTAGCCTCTTGCACAATCTCCATGGATACGGGAAAAACAAACTGTTAATTTCACACAATCCAACAGAAAAGTAAAGATATCTGTATCCTGCTTGTGTATCCAGCAGAGGGCGCAAAGACTGCACCTGTATTCATCTGTGAATTCTCATGATTTTTGTGAGTTCACCAACAAACGAGAATCTGTTTGGCCCAGATTCGTGATAGGGCCGGAAACTGGACCAGTCACAGGACAGGATTATCAGGGTTCTCACACTTGGCTTGAAATCATTTTCCAGGATTTTTCCTGTAGTCGAAGACATAGATGTAGTAAGTTTAAGTGCTATACCCAAGTTTAAAATCACGGCAAATTAATTATACACAAAGGCAAACACAAGGGGGCGCCTGTATAAGACATCAAGACCCCACCAAGCACCAAGTAACATTTAAGAGACGTCAGGAGGTCTGGAATGTTGCACAAAATAGGTGTAATTTCCTGCATTGTGTTTGTTTAGAGGATTTTTTTTTTTTTTATAAAACCCAACTGTTCTAATAGGTGGCAGTAAAAGTCAATGTGGAGAAATTTTCAAGGACCAAACAGATCTTTTCCAGGACCTTTTTTCCTCATTTTCCATGTGTTTTCTATGTCTAGGCCAATTATTATTCGAGGTTTCCAGAATTGACGCGTGGGAAGCCTGATTATGGTTTGGATCAGAAATACAGATTTTGTGTTTTTGAAGAAGACATATTGTGCTTTTTCTGGTACATATTTATAATCTATGACACACAGGTCATTATTTTACACTTCGTTCATTGTATGTTGTGACACTGAACCAAAATCCCAGTTGTTTATTACTTTATTGTTGTTTTGTACTTAATTTTATACTCTTTGAATGATTCTGAGATTGCCATTGACATTTTTCTGAGTAATCACATTCCATTTGTGATTATTTTTCGATTTTAATACTTGGGATTATTTTCAGAACACAAAACACACAGATTTGAACTCATCAAGGAGCAGAAAATGTATTTCTGCTCCTGGATGAGTTCAGAGATGAATGAGAGAGAAGATTGACATTTGAGCTGCTACAGCAAAACAAGAATCTCATGCATTTTGGAACATGTTTGTAGAGCTCTAAACTACAGGGTGAGCAGCTTTTACACAGACTAAGACCCCAGGGAGACACAGGGAGGGCACCTGACACACAAGGACATTTCAGACTATGTTTAAACTACAGGGTTAGCAGCTTTTGCACAGAATAAGACAGTATATTTACTAGGTTGTAGAAGAAACTATTACTTTAACAGTTGCAGTCTTTGCTATTTTCTAATTAAAACCATTCAAATTTAGACTAGATTGTGATAAAAGTCCCACCCCCACAGACCCGTGCTCCATGTGCTCCTCAGCTCCAGTCACAAACATGCAGACTCCACACCTGCACTGGCTCAGGTGTTCCATAGAGCAGGTGTTTGGAGAAGAACGAGACCGCGCAAGCTCCTTCTGACACTTCACCACAAAATAGTCACAAAGAGGAATGTGCACGTCTTAAAAGTGAGGAGGAAGGGTCTGGAGGACTAAAGGGGACAGTGAGGTTCCACTTTAAAGCCCACTATGTCAGAAAATACACCATAATGCTCTGAAATGCATGAGACTTCTCTCAAATGTTAATGCTCTGGGAGAGGTTCGACTGTGAGCTGTGAATGTTTCACAATTGCAGTATTTATCTGAAAATTACTAAATACTTGGGCTGTACTTAAGTGATAATTATCAGGATAACTAATCCTAACTAGTAATGTAATCTCTTTAACCAGCTATAGTAAGAGAGAGTAAACACTTTCAGTTATTAAAGCATCGTGTACTCACAGTACTCACATTTCAAACTCGATTTCAATACTAAGGAATAGACTTGATACTCAATACTGATTCTGATACCATGATGATCATTAAAAAAAAAAAAAAAAACTGAACATTTTCAACATTAAATGGTCGCACTTTCTTTTCTATTCCCATGTGGTCTTATATCTGTGGTCCAGGTTGGTTCCATAGTGATCCAGGGGCGTTTTCTGGTCTATTTGCTCTTATACTTCTGATCCTTCTAAAGCGATTCAGGAAAGGTTCATTTCTGTCCTGTCAATGGGACTTTTTTAGCATCTATACCTGTGAAAAATGAGGATTTAGTTTCAATACCAGCTTTAGTGTTGGTTATTAGTTTCTGATTTTTGAAACTTTTGACAGCCCTATTAAGGAATGGTAAAAACACAAGCCTATATGGGCCAAAGATGCACATTTGCACTTTGAATCGAGCTGTGATCTACTCTGCTTCAGTGTAAAACTAATGTAGCCTAAAGACTCACTGGCTGCGTTTGTGATTGGCCAGTTTGTCCATGTGAACCAGCCCTGCGAATGAAGCCCTGCTCTCTCAGAACACAGCGCTCTCTTGGACTGAAACTGCTGCTTGATGTGGATCCAAACCTGTTATCGTGCTGCTATTGTGTGGTTATGTGTTTATTCATGTAAGGAGTCCCTCAAAGGCAGCGCGCCTCTGCTAATTATGGGAAAGACACAAATAATGTTATTGTGCAATGTTCGCGAGTGAGTCAGCAGCATGCATCTGCAGCCCAACTCTACGAATCTGTAAAGAAGCATATTCCAGAGTAGAAAAGTGACTCATACTTTTCTCTGATTGGTCACTTTGCCTGTGAATTCACCCTTTAGACCTGGAGGGGTTGAGACAAGAATCCAGACTAACTTCTTTGTATAGAACAGAACAAGAGGTAGTCTGGTATTCTGCCCGGACTCAGTGTGGTGCTGGCTCCTTGCCTCACTCCCCCGGGGAACTGCCCCCTTGCACATATAAAAAAAAAAAAAAAAGAATCAGCACAAACAACCTCCAAACTAGGTCTAAACCCGGTCTAAACCTAGTCTAAACGTGGTCTAAAACCAGGTCTAAACCCGGTCTAAACGTGTTCTAAACCAGGTAGCTTAGTTAGGTTAATTTATTTGCCATTTGTAGTAAAACACATTGGAAAAACTTGTGCAAAAGCTAAACAAAATGCACGTTGTTAATCTTCAGTGGGGTTGATCATTACGTAAGGGGTCGAAAGCCTTTCTTTTTTCCCGCCTGAAGCAATCACAACTTCACAAAACAATGACAACATCTGCTACTATCCTTTCACTAAACTGGCCGTCCTCTGTGTTCTTACAGCTGGGTGGTGTTTGAGCAACCAGGCTTCAGTGGAGAGAGCTTCCTCCTGGAGAAGGGGCAGTACGGAAGCCCAGAGGACTGGGGCTCAAAGCGGGCCACCGTCGCCTCCGCCATGCCTGTAGTCCTGGTGAGTCCTCCGTGGAAACAATCGTAACTGTGGTCCTGGTGGGAACTGTGTCTAAACAAGCTCTGAAAGTTAAAAAAACTGAACGCATAAGGTAAAAGAGGAATAACTTTGGACCACCTCAAACTGTTAAAAATGAAATAGTTCTGTTTTTCAGATGTTTAAGCCAGCGGTGCCCTTAACCCTGAACAGTGGAGCACATTTTGTCATGAGACTCAGTACAGTGTGAGTCATAGGCACATGAATTTGGTTAGCGCGTGTTCAGAAGAATGAGATGGAGAACATGACGCACCACATGCCCTCCCACAACATCAGCATTCACACAGAAGAGCAAAGACCGTTCATGAATTATTTTATTACGTCTGCTTGTTAATCTGCTAAACTCAAGACAGCGTAGTTAAAAAATGAAAGTAAAAGGCTTAAGGAACGTGCAATCAAAACTGCACCGAGATTGATTTGTTTTTATTTCGAGTTTGTACCAAGAGAGAAACAATAATCCTATACATGCTACATACACATTGTAAACAACAGAAAAGCACGTTTCTCAAAAAGGAGTGGGAAGAAGAAAATTATATAAAATTATATTAACCCACCTTCATGATATAGTTTAAAAAATGATGTGGTTGTTGCTCATGTACACTGATCACAAAACTTTACAAATATTTACATAAAACAAAATAAATTACACACTATGCAAACTTAATATAATTTTAACCCAATTTTCTTTCTTTCTCTTTTTTGTATTGTACTGTGTTATGTTTTACAGTTATTTTATCTGTTTGCTTTTTTTTTCACATAGGCTTAGGGAATGTGCAATCAAAACTACACACTGTATTAACTGTAAACTTATTTAGGTCACCATGTTGCCTTTTATTGTTTTGAAAATGCTATATTCACCTAAAACAACGTATTATCATGTTTCAGTTTTGTTTTTGACGCTCTGACGCCCCTTCCCTTTGCTCCCCGCGCACACAACACAATAACACAATCAGGTTTGTGTAGTTGTAGTGTATTGTTTCGTATCTTAAAAATATGAAAAACCAAACCTGTTCATTTGAAATGCTTTGCAGTGGTCCAAACGTATTCCTCACGTGCGCATTCTTATTCCTCACCTTCTGCATTCTGAGCAGTTAGCAACGATTAGCATGCTAGTAACACACTTCCTGATTATCGGACAATAAACCGCTTTATAATTAGATGCAGACAGTTGCTTTTTCAATATATCTGTACCGAGGCAAGACATATTTTGCTCAAATACATGAAAATAAATGTGGCACAGGCTTTTTAGGGGAAACACTGCGAATGTCTCTTCACTGCGCAGTATTGAACAGGAAGTCAGTTATTACACGTCTATTATTAAGTTGTTTTGGATCAATATTGAATTGACGTATGTTATAGATCAGTTCTAAGTAAAAAAAACAGATGTGGTTTCTTTAATAGCTTACATTTTTTACTATTTATGTTGTGCCAAACTTCATATTTTCTTGTTCATTTTGCTTCCAGTTATGAATCATTTTAAATCTGACCTCCTGACCTGCAGTATTCTACTCGTAAAATCAAATATTATTTTAAAAGAGACACGCTGAGGATGTTCAGACGCTGGCCTTGCGTTGGGACAAATGATTCTGCATTTCTCTCTGTGAATACTGTTTAAAATTTTTCTTTTTAGTTCATGATAAAGTTTGTGAAATGAGGTTTTAAGTGTGCGCAGACTGATTCAGAGGACTGTTATAGTGAAAGGACGTTGCTTAGTCATGTCCGTACCTGTGCAAACATAAGGCTGTACTCATTTAATTATCTACTCGTCACATTTTTACAGATAAAATACACATTAGCACAACATAAACATCTAGACAAAATGCTTATTGTATACAAAAGTAGTAATCATGTAACGGTTAAAAATATTTGTTGAAAAAATACTGCTTAAAGTGGAAATAAACACTAAATCAGTTAACAGCTTACACATACTAAACTGTGTATATGGTGTTTGAGGAGCATCGTCTGCTAGAGCTGAGCAATGTGGGAAAAAATAATCAGAATCACTACTGGGGTTTTTTTTGTTTTTTGCTTTTTTGTGTCAATAGGAGAAATTCCGGAGAAAATTAAAGATTGGAATGATACAAAATATTAAACCTAATTCACAAACAGAGAGAGACGCACACACAGAGAGAGAGACACAGAGAGACAGACACACACACAGAAATAGACACACACACAGAGATAGACACACACACGGAGACAGACACACACACACAGAGAGAGACACACAGAGAGACATACACACAGAGACAGACACATACAGAGACAGACACGCACAGAAATAGACACATACAGAGACAGACACACACAGAGACAGACGCATACAGAAATAGACACATACAGAGACAGACACACACAGAAATAGACACACACACAGAGACAGACACATACAGATACAGACACACAGAGATAGACACACAGAGATAGACGCACAGAGACAGACACACACAGAGACACAGAGACAGACACACACAGAGACAGACACACACAGAGACAGACACACACAGAGACACAGAGACAGACGCACACAGAGACAGACGCACACAGAGACAGACGCACACAGAGACAGACACACACAGAGACAGACACACACAGAGGCAGAGGGACTTTTAGTCAAATTGTGCAGATTTAAGTCAAAACTGTGAGGAGACAAAGGGACACGCTGTGGCTCAGGTGTTTTTTCCTAAACAGGAGAGAGTACCTCCTCGTCATCACCGCGCGCTCTTACTGTTGACCTGTTGATTAAAATGCGCTCGCCTTATCGCTGAGATCGACCAAAGTAGAGATCGCGCTCTATAGATCGTTTGATTTTTGACACAGCCCTATTGTCTACTTTGCCTAGTCCTTTTTGCTATTTCAGTTCAAACTAAATCTGCTACTTTCTGGTCAAAAACGTCTAAATCTAAGTGTGTGCTGCAATTCCAAGTACAATGTGACACCACACAGGACTGCCCTGATTACAGCCAGGTGTTTCAGGAGTTTGAAGTGTGGATAAGAGTTAATAATAAATCTTTATTTATAAAGCACTTTTTAAAACAAGGTTTACACAGTGCTGTACAAGCAGCAAAGAACAATACAAATAGCATCCAGAAAGCAGCAAAAACAGACAATGAAGCAAACAATTCAATTAACTGTGATAAATAAGTTAATAAAATAGAATAAAATCTAGCTAAAGGAAGGCCAGCCAATAAAAATGAGTTTGAAGAAGTGATTTCAGAGATGATACTGATGGTGCGAGCCGATAACACAAGGCCGATAACACCTCCTCCTCCAGGGATGTGGTTGTGGGTGGAAGTGTGAAAGGTCTGATTTATATTTTATCATTTGAAGGTCACTAACCATTATGTAACAGTAATTTACAAATATAAGTAAAAGGTTTGATGTGAGCACAGCTTCTCCATAAAGATACTGGGGCAGCAGTAGCTCAGTGTGGAGCGGTTTTCCACTGATCTGCAGGTTGGCGGTGAGATTCCAGCTCCCACAGATGAATGCTGTAATTGTGTCCTTGGGCAAGACACTTAACCCGCCTCGCTCCCAGTGTTTGTGTACGCTGGTGTATGAACGTGTGTGTGAATGGGCGAGTGAGTCCTTGATGTAAAAAAAAAAAGTGCTTTGAGTGCACTGAAGGTGGAAAAGCGCGATATATAAAAATGTAATGGTTAATATTATATGACCATTTCTTTTCTTCTATAGAAAGTGTGAGTGTTTGTGTAATTAATCGCACAATAATCACATACTCCTCTCTCTGCTTTCATTTACAGGAGAATTTCGAGACCACGGCTAAGTTCAAGGTTTGTTTTTGTCAGTTTATTTTTTTAAACTCTAATTGTCCTCTGACTCACGGACTCTCATTTGTCCATTTGTCATCCTCATGTTGTTCTGTTTTGCTGGTGATCAGGTGCAGCTGTTCCCAGAGGCAGATTTCCGTGGCTCTGCTGTGGTCCTGGAGGACAGTGAAGGTTCTCTGCCCCCCGGGTTCTCTGTGGGCTCCTGTAAGGTCCTTGCTGGGAGGTGGGTACAGGCTGTCTCTGGAGCTCAGTGTTATTGGGGATTTTAAAGGAGCAATCACCTTTAAAGCACTTTACTTTTTTTTAGTTTTTAACCATGTTATATTTGTCTATTTTATCATTTACTTTATGAAGTCGGACTTAGAGTGATTCATGCACGTTTGACTAGTCTCTCCGATCTGCTCCAATCTAACTCCACCGGTGGTACGCACTTCACATTTCAGTTTTATTTCCTTAATCGTGACACACATATAGGATTCAGCAGCGTCACATAGTCATTTTGGTACAGATGAATAAAAAATGCTTTAGTGTGATGTGCAGCTATTCAAAGGGGGGGCCCAAGCATGTGGCGCTTTGCTTTGGGTGACCAGACGTCCTCTTTTTCCCAGACGTGTCCTCCTTTTGGGACCCAAGAAAACTTCCAGGAGGAATTTCTAAATGAGCCCAAAATGTCTCAGATTTGAGTGGGACACTTTTCTTAGTTTTAGTGACAGTCTTTGCTCATCTGATCAGATACAATCATGGATCTACAATAAAATCTCATTGTACTTCCATGGACACCATCACCGGCGCTTCTCCAACACTGTGCGTCTAAACTCCGCCTTCGCTCCCGTGCGTCTCTCACAGTGACGGGACAGACCGCTACTGATCATAAAATGTGCCTACATTTATTAAGTTTATTATTACGAAGGCAGATGAGCTTCAGTGAAGAGGTTGGACGATCCTGACGCAGTTCTTCACGTCTCAAACTCTGCACCACCTTTTATTTGATGAACATTGACCTCATTAGCAGAGATACATTCATAAATCCCAGCTGCAAAAGTCCAGACTCAGGCGCACATAATCGTGGCGTTATGCCGCTGTACGGGAATAGTCTCACCCTCAGCAACAGTATCTCAGGATAAATACAGGATAAAACATGTTCAGACGTCCTGATAAAGGCTGAAGTCTGTGGTGTTCGTTCTGCTCTGAATCACAGACTGAAGCCTCCTGTCTGTGAGACGTGACAGGAGCAGGGCCCTGTCAGAGCAGGGGTCAGGGAACATAGACACTGTCAGGAAAATAACCCATGAAAAAATAAACACAGGTTACACTGGCTTATGTTATGGAGCCATGGCTTAGTAGACCCCAAAAATGACATTGGACACCACAGTTTTCTAACGTGGACGTCAGTGGACCTGTTTCTTTTATTAAGTCAATTTAGATAAATATTCCGATTTAAACTGTGTAAATAATGCAAATACACTCTGTGCACAGTGGCAGTTCAGCAGACCAAGCTCACAAACAAACTGTAAACAAGTAGATGTGTTAGTTTCAGAGTAGTTTCAGTGTAGCTCCCCCTTCAGGCAGATTTAAGGCAGTGTCCACCAGCGTCACGGTGGCTGAGTGGCAACACTCAGCAAGAAGGTTGCGGGTTCGATCCCCGGGTCGCCCGGGCCTTTCTGTGTGGAGTTTGCATGTTCCTCAGATGTTCCTACAGATGAAAAATAGCCGTCTGGCTAATTCTGGCATATTTACATGTAAATGTTGATTAATGTGCACTGTCCCATAAATAAGCATGAAGATTAAAGCGTCTGACTGAAGAAGCCGTTTGGATGAGCTGCGAAACGTGTTCGACCAAAAACTTTTGTCCAGTTCACCAACTGAATTTCTCCTTTGCCATCCCTGGAATGTTCCACTGTATAGCATTAAATTGACCTGCAGCTGAAGAAATCCAACAAAAAAACTCAATAGCAACAACATCTCCATGGGGAAAAGTTGCACAGTGCACCTTTAATATCTCTTACTGAGCGTATTTACATGAAGCATAAACTGGTACAAACGTCAAAGTCTTCACTGTCAGCAAAGATGAACTAAATTATGATTAACATTATTATTTTAACCTGATCTGTTCCTGAAATATTCCACTGTATGGCATTAAACATAGGTGTAATTGCATAAATCCAACATAAATAACTTTTTCTTTCAGCTGGTTGGCGTTCGAGGGCCAGGAGTTCTCCGGGAGGATGTACGTGCTGGACGAGGGCAGTTACCCCGACCTGAGGGCCATGGGCTGTGTGCACAATAGCGCCACCATCCTGTCAATGCAGGTGGTCGGATTTGTAAGTGCACCTGTAAAGTTTATTCTTTTGTGGAGGGGGGAGTTATTATGCTGTGTTCGTATTTGTACTGGTTTGTTCCTGGTTTGAGCCCAGTTTCCTGATGTAGACTTGAGTTGGTTCTGTTCTAGACCTGGTTCAGTCCTGGTTTAGTCCAGGTGTAGCTCAGGGTCTTGTCCCAGTTTTATGCAGCGTCTGTGCAAGTGTGAATGCACCAGTCATGTATTACCAAGGACGTATCAGCACCAAACCAGGGCCAAATTGGGACTAGCCCAGGACTAAACCCAAAACATGTACTATGGGTCAAATCCTGCAGCTAAGGAAGTCCTGACTAAGACTAGCTCAAGATTTGGAGACGGGCACTGCAGCACCCACTGAAGATGGGTCAACCTCACATACCTTAAGTGTACCTAAACCAACTCCAAACCTGGGCCAAATCCAGAATAAAGCAGTCTTAAAACCAGGTTTAAATCTGACCAAGCCAGAACTGAACTGACACTTAACCAGGACTAAACCAGTATTCAGCAAAATTAAACAAATCTGCAATCTGACAGTTAAACAGCAAATTCCATCTGAGAACTCTGAGCTTTGTTTCATTCACACATGTTTGAGAATTCCTGCATTATTGGTCTGTCTACATCACCAAACAGCAGCTCCTTTTTACCTTTTGTTCAGTAGAGATCGGCAATTCCAGGGCACAAATCCTCATGACGTCACAAGGTGGAACAGAGTGTTTACAGTCTGAGAGAAGAACTCAGCCAAAATACGCAGGGTTTGTGTGTTAAACATGTGCGAATGAACCAAAACACAACTCCGGGTCTGTTTGTGATGAGGAAACTACATTAGACCATAAATCAGAAAATAGCAATACCTTTAAAGCAGGTTATGTATTTCAAAATAACTCTATAACTCATGTCTAAAATAGAAATAGTCTTATCTGTGTCAGCTTTAGAAAATGTGAGGTCTTAGTGTGAACTGTGACCTCGTAAAACCATCCGAATCCAGCTGCAGCCTGAAAATAGACAGTGTGAGACAAGCCTGAGACAAGCCCGGAATGTATAGATAAATGTACATCTACAATTTAAAAACCTTCAACAATGCAGAGTGTGACGTGCTTATCGTGGTTTCAGAGGTACTCACTAGCACTTGACTTCACAGAGGCCATTTGATGCATTTTCCGAAAAAAAGCCCTATATTGGCACACATTACCGGTTTTGTAGCAAAGATTTTTCCGTGCATATATCACATAAGAATAGAAATACATTTTTGAACTACTTTCATGTCTTATATAACCCCATACCTCCTGTATTCTCTGCAGTGCTCTTACACTCTACAACACTCCTCTACTGTCAAATTACAGCTCTGTGTTACACAAAGAGGACTCTTGTGAGCTTTTTCTTGTCTGGAATGTTTCACGGTATGGTTTTAAATCTTTCTTTCATCATGGAAACCAAACCAGACCATGTTACAGGTCAGATCTGTGGAGAGACAGTCAAATCCACTGTCAGAATGCCTGTATTTTAAAGTGTTTTTGAGCTATAAAACCAGCTGTAATTGAATAAATGGTAGCAATAGCAATAACGTATCCATGCAAGGAGCAAGGTGAAGGACTCCCAACCCAAAAGTTACACAGTGCACCTTTAAGCCATGTTATAATGTTGTTTCCTCCTCCTCAAAAACAGACCTGGAGTTGTGTTTTGTTTCATTCACACGTTCGAGTAACTCTGTCTACATCTCCAAAGCTCAAAATGTTTGTGATGAGGAAACAACTTCGGAAAATAGCTTAATATGAGCCCTTTGATTGGCTGTGTTCCGTCTCCATAGCGATGTCCCCTCCTCTCTTTAAACCCGATGCCCTGCCGTGCCTGATGTGCTCTCTGTGCGTTCCTGTGCTCTGCAGGAGTTCTCGCTGCCCTCTATTGTTCTGTTTGAGCGCTGCAGCCTGAAGGGGAAGCGTCTGGTGCTGAGTGACGGAGAGGTGAACCTGCTGATGAGCGGAGGAGGGCGGCGGGTGCAGTCTGTGCTGGTGGAGGGGGGCATGTGAGTAACAATTACGCACTTTTTCTGCTGTGGTCGACTTACACATGTGCACGGTTTATATTCAGGACACTTCATTTCTACAAGTTTCACTAAGATAAACTCACTGGCCTTGTAAGCAGTGTACAAGACAGTGTTGGTCAAGTGTCCAGCCCAAGGACACAACAACAGCATGACAAATGCTCTACTCAGGGGTCAAAGTGCACTGTACAACACACACGGTACTGTATAACAACAACTACAAATATTATAACTACTACTATAATGACAACCACTGTAACTAGTACTAGTAGAACTACTACCGCTATAACTACTACTACTACTACTATAACTACTACATTATACAGGAGCTGGGAGTATTCAGCTGTGTAACTAATGACCACATGACCTATACATTTATTTATAATCTGTTTCTGATATGGATATTAGTGACTTAGCCGATACGATACCTTTGAACTCTTAATATTTACCAGAGAGAGCGGTCGCTGTTGAGCTCCATTAGACAGAGTAATAATCCTCAAATAATACAGCAGAATGTGTGAATAGACTAAGTGCTCCTGACTGGTTAAGGGTTATGGTTAAGGAACTCTTTATGGATCCTTAAGTGCTGCTGGGCGACCTGAGGCCAGTGTCAGCGTGAGTGTGAGCCTCTGTGCTTCTATAGGCCTTTTTGGCTAAGAATATAGTTTGTGAATGCCAGACTTTTGGTAAGAAGGTTTTAAACAATGGCCCTCATTCATGAAATATTCTTACGAATAAATTTGCACTTAAGGCCTTTTTACAAACATTTTTGGCATTCAGAAAACTTTCTCTTAACTGAACTTTCTCTTCTGGAAGAACAAATCCTACAACAGTGTAAGTTCTTGGATTGCGAAACATGTCAACGAGGTAAATACACGTTACTGTATTTCCTTTAAAAACACCCAAGAACTTAAAGTACATAAGACAAAATGAACAGTTTTGCTTTAAAAATTCTACAATTTTAGAATATTATTACTCTGATAATGCAACTAAAAATTCAAATTCCTCCATGATTGTAGTTATATATTTTCTTAAATTATTTCCTATAAACATATTACTGTGTGATCCAATAACATCTATGAGGCGTTTTATAGAGCCTGTGTCTGCTGGGTCTAACAGACTTTCTCCAGGCTGCAGTGAGCCTCAGTCTGTCCCAGCCCCGGTGCTCTCCATATGGGCCTCTGTCACAGCCCTGAGCCTGGTCACTGCGCTGGACTCAACACCTCCATCACCCCCTGACCCCCACGACCAGAGCGCCCTCTTATGCACCGCTACCCCAGATTGTGGAAAGCACACTGAGGGTCTTCATGTGAGTTCGGACATTTGAAATCGCAGCTGAAGCTGTAAAACATGCTCCCCCTGACTTCCTCGTTCCTCGAATTCAGCACAAATGTCACTTAAGTAGGAATTCGGCTGCTTAAGAACGCTTTGTCAATCTGGGGCAGAGTTCTCTCAGCATTTTCTTAAAGTGGAAGTGACAAATTTTTTAAAGAAACTATTCATGAATGAGGCACAATGAGTGCACAAGAATGTGTCATGAGTGCAGCCTCTGTGTTTTGTTCTGACTCCCTCCCGCTCCGAATCAGAACGTCTAAATTGGCGCTGAGTTTGTCTCTAAACTTTGAGGCATGCCCTCTAAAGTTTAGAGACAAACTTTACAAACGCAAAAGTTTTCCTCCTCAAACAGAAGCACTCTGTCTGGGCTGCACCATGTGTTCTTCTCCAGCAGAGCACAAGAGAAAGAGAGCGCAGAGGGAGAGATGGAGAAAGAGAGAGATGAGACAGTGAGCAAGAGGGAAAGAGACAAAAAGAGAGTGTGGGCTGTAGGATGTGTTTTCTCCAACAGAGCATAAGAGAGAAGAGATGGAGATAGAGACAGAATGAATTGTGCTTGTGTCTGTTATTGTCATAATCTCACCCTGTGGATCTTTATGTTACAATTTTGACATTTTATAAGTCGACATATTAACCTAAAACGACTTAATAAAAGAAGCAAGTGCGCTGACTTCCACGTTAGAAAACTGTGGTGCCCAGTGGGAGCTGATATCACCGTAAACGTCGTCACAACAAAGCGCCGCATGGGCCCCTCCTGTGGACAGCTGCACATCACACTAGAGCAGAGCATTTTTTTTACATTTGTACCAAAATGATGACGCGACGCTGCTGAATCCTACGTGTATCACCGATTAAGAAACTCAAACTGGAGAAGGAAGTGCATATGTCACAGTGGCAGTGAAAACAGGTAGATTGGCAAAATAAGCAATTAAAGATGACTCAAACATGCACGAATCACTCCAAATACAACTTCAGGGAATCAGTGCGAAGAAACTACTAGAACATGGTTAAAAGCGCTGAAAAAACCAGGTCTGATTTCACCAGAATTAAAACATATTGTAAATATATTTCAGTCGTAGATCCATGTCAAACGAGGACACAGCAGTGCTTCTCTCTGTGACACAAATTGGCTCAGAAATTCTTTAAAAGTCCATTTGAACTTTAGAACCAGCAGCAAACGTGTGGGCGTTCTGCTGCTTTGAAAATCTGAACTTCAGAACTTCTCCATCTCTTCATGCTGCGCAGTTACCCTGCTCACCTCTGGGTCCTCGTGAGCCCATTTACATTCACTGCACTGGACTTTCATACTGACCCAACGAAGAGCTAAAGATAATGCTCCAAACGGCTCTCTATGATACAAACAGATGCCCTTCCTGTCACAACCTGCCTCATATTTTTAAAAGCGCTGTACCTGATTTTGACTGTGTTCAAAACGTGGAAAAACTGAACTAGTTCGTTTGAAACGGTTTGCAGCGGTCCAAAGTTATTCCTCGTTTACCTTATACATTCTGAGCATCCTAATTATTCACCACGATGAATTTATAAGAGCTTTTCACGACTGCGATTTCTTCTCGCTGAGTTCGAGGAGGCGTGACCTGACTTTTTGTCTTCGTATGTGAATTTGAAGCCGCTGCGCTCCTCGTGTGTGTGTCTGTGGTGTCAGTGTGACTCTGAGCTGCTGTTTCATATCGTAACTAACAGACATCAGCAACGCTACGGGAACAGTCAATAAAACAGAGCGTCAGGAGCAGACGGAGGGACGGACACAGAGACGCAAGAGACAAACTCAGGAAATAGTGAAAATAATGAGAAGACTTTATTAGTAAGTGGTATATTTAAAGTGCAGCATCTCATCCACATTATCCAGAGAAATTATCCTCTGCAAATAATGACCCCAGTCCACAAACCCGCTCTGTGAATCCAGTTTTCTGCATTCTTTAAAAGTCAAAAGTCCAGAGTGGTTCCTCACGTGTGTCTGTTACATCCACAGTGACGGATCGAGGTGAAGCTGCAGATTAGTGACAGTGACTCTACTTCCTGTGGACTTTACCTTTAATGCTTTAAAAATCATGTATCTGAAGTTTTGCACCACATTTCACAAATAATAACACAGTTTTGACTTGTGTCTGAACTGTAAGTGCAGAGCTCTGATCTTTGAGTCTCATCAGATTCTCCTCATGTCTGTGGTGTGCGCTTTTTTAAAAATTGTTTAAGACCGAAAAATCCTGTAGTGTGTGGTGGCCTTAAGGCGTACATGCTGACTATCAGAAAATGAAACGCTTTATAATTAGATGCAGACAGGATTTATTATTTTAAGCAGCTTATACAGGATACAGGAGATGTGCACTGGGGCAAGGCACATTCTGCCCAAATACACGGGGAAAAAAGTCAGTCAGAGAGCGTTCTTCACGCAAATGTCTTTGACCTTTAGCTCAGAGGAGAGTGAGGGGAGTGTGCAGAAGCTCCTGTGTGTGTGTGTGTGTGTGTGTGTGTGTGTGTGTGTGTGTGTGTGTGTGTGTGCGCGTGTGTGTGAGTGTGACACAAGGAAACATACTGCTACTGATGTGTCACATTCTAATGCTATGTGTGAGAGGAGAGAGGGGAGAAATAATGATAGCGCAGCGACTGTATATAAATATAAATGGACATGGCTAACGCTCTATAGCCGCCGCGTTCCAAGCAGGAAGTTCGCATGCGGCTCTTCCGGCTCCTTCTGACTCCGGCTCCCATTGACTTACATTGGAATATTGTCGTCCCTCTCTCTGGACCTGCTGCTGCGAGCGGGATTAGCTCGCTCTGATAATTGTAAATGGCCTCGCTAGCTATCCAAACAGCTAAACATGGACCCAGAAGAAACTTGACAGACCGCAGATGACTTCAGTGAAATTTACTGGTTCCAACTTTGTGAAACTGCAACAATAAACACATACAGAAATGTGTATTAATATCAGTGCCAGATAATGTTTACAAATTATGAATAGCGCCAACAATGAAGCTACAGTCAATAGATTTAGGCAGTTAACATGGCGATTAGCACTGCGAAATTAGCATATCAATAGCGGGCTAATTTACATTACACTGACGCACTAAAAACATGCTAACTAGTTTATTTCAAACACAAACACAATATTACAGGTGTATAATTACGTTTTACCATGTAATACTTACAGACGATGCTTAAACAAACACCAAAAGAGAAACACCAAAACAGAAGAGCGGCCATTTTGCTGAAGTGAGGCCTGAACAACAACTTCCTGTCTAGTTCTTCTTCTACTATTATTACTAAAAGAGTAAATTAAAGCGGCCACTAGATGGTGCAATTTAGCAAAAACATAAGACTAAATCAGTCAAATACAGTAAACATAATGATACTGGTGCTGTAACAAAATAATTTAGTAAAATACACCAAAAATTACTCTTGGCGATGTATCGATACATCAACCCACAATATCGATACTGTATCATGACATTAAACAATACGATATATTGATATTTGGATATTTTTGCACACCTCTAGTAACTTTTCTGATTGTTTCCATTGAGATGCTGTGTCTTTGCCCCAACCCTTGGCCTGTAGAATGTTCCACAGACTTGAAACATATTGATTTCCATGTGCACAAGTACCAAGTGACAGGTCAGTTCTGTGGAAAGGCAAACAGTACCAGGAATACATGTTTTGTCAATAGCGTAGCATCTCCATTCAGACAAGCAGGTGGACTATTTAGGGGTCACGCCATTTTCAGGTGTGTCCGAATGTCCAGTTGGTGAAAAAGTAGTGCACTCAAAATTTCCCACAATGCACCTTGAAAAGTAGTAGGCGTCGGTGGTCACTAGAGCGGTGAATATAGACCACAATGCACTGGGAGAGTCCGGAAAACAATGGCTACAGCGACAGGTGTTTAACTGAACACAACCGACTGAATGAAGCAGATAAAAGCGCTGGTTTATGGAGCTGTAGGTCCTGATTATGAATAAAACACGACTAAATAAAGCGCTCTAGTGTTACGGTTACCTTAGCTCCAGCTGTTAAAAGATCGATAATTTCCACATTTCAGACAAAAAGCAAATAATCCAGTCCGTTTATGTGAAATCCAACTTGACAAAAACTCGTATGATTATTATTAGTCCATAAACACTTGTGTCAGTCTGATCTGATCTTTATTTAAGACAGAAATCCGCATAAACATCTAACATCGTCTTGTCTCGTCTCTGGTCCAGGTGGGTGCTGTACGAGGAGATAAACTACAGAGGAGCCCAGATGCTCCTCAGGCCTGGAGAGGTGTCTGACTGGAGGAGCTTCAGCGGCTGGAAGAAGATCGGCTCACTGCGCCCCCTGCTGCAGGTGAGCGCTCATCACATCAGCGTACTGTAATACTACACATAAACCACATCCAAACTGGGACTAAACTGGAACTGGGACAGGACTAAACCAGGACTAGTACAGGACCAAACCGGGTCTACCATCAGGACTATTAACAGTTAATAGCTGTATTACTAGTAACAACAGTGCCAGTAGTAGTAGTAGTAGTAGTAGTAGTAGTAGTAGTAGTAGGAGTATCATTCCAAAGTACTCCATCTCCCTGTAAAGTCCTGCTGTGACTGAGATGCCCCTGGTGTTGTGTTGTGAGCAGAAGCAGGTTCACTTCCACATCCGCAGCCGACAGTCCGGGCATCTGATGACGGTGACCGGAGACCTGGACGACATCAAACTGCTGCGCATCCAGGAGATGGAGGAGAGCCAAGGCTTCGAGCAGATCTGGTTCTTCCAGAACGGACACCTGCGCTGCAAGGTACACGCAACTATATACAGTATATATACATTCTGTCTGTTATATACTGTATACTGTACATGTGAGGTATAGATACAGATCTATACAGAGGGTGTCCTAAGAAATTTGACATAATTTTAAAAGCGATTATCTTAAAAACTTCTAAGTCTCCCTCAGTGAAACTGAAGAGTTCAGGTGTTGAACATCATAAGTTTATTATGGGACTGATTTCATAAGTGTTCAGTTTGTGCACCGCCTGTGACAGTTGGTGTAGTTTTTCCAAATTCTGCATTGAAGTCACGCTGCACAGTCTTGGGTGACTGTGTGCGAGAATATTCCAAGACGCAAAACGACTTCTCTTTGGGAGTGAACAGCATGGCTCAACCTGAAAACAGAACAAAAATAAAACATTATATAAAATCTTGATCTGTTTCTACACATCCTGTGAAAATTTGAGGTTATTTCAACAAGAATTGCCAAAATTATTGACGATGTTCTAATGTTGTTCCCTCCTCAGAAACAGACCTGGAGTTGTAAACATTTATTATTCGTCTGTTCACATTTCCAAAACTCAAAATGCTCTGTTCCACCTTGTGATGTCATGAAGCAGAATTTCTCAACCTACCGTTTACCTTTAGTTAGTAGAGATCGGCAATTCCAGGGCATGAAATCAGGATTCTAATGAAGGTGTGTGGAGTTTAAAACACCTCCTGTACATCCTGTATCACCACACGACATCACAAGGTGGAACAGAGTGGGGTTTTTTTTCCGTTTGAGAGACGAACTCAGGCTAAATCTGCAGGGTTTGTGTGTTAAACGTGTGTGAATGAAACAAAACACAACTCCAGGTCTGTTTGTGATGAGGAAACGACATTAGAACATTAGAACATACTAGATCAGAAAATAGTGTCATATGGGCCCTTTAAAGCTCAATTTCAGAAAAGCAGGCGTAAACCAATTCTTCAAATCCCTTATTACGCTGCATTTCCCAGACGCCTAAAGGCTTTTCTGTCATCTCCCCTTCCTCTTCCTCCACTCAGACTCAGCACGACGCTTCACAAGAGCTCAAAGTTTGCTTGTCATTTAAAGGAGGAAGTAAAAAGCTGCGGCGTAGAAACACAGAGTGACCTAAAGCACAAAGGATTTGAATAGAGGATTTATTAAGGGAGGAACCGGAGTTGGACCAGTTCTTGATTCTCATCCCTAATCCTGATCGAGCCTGGATCTGCATCTGAGGACTGGTCCCCCGGGCGCTGCTCCTGACAGGCTGAGAGGATCTGTAAAGAGCAGCTTAACTTCAAGTGGGGCTAAAAACAAACAAACGGGAGTCTGGAGTCTGATCTCGAGGTGTAAGAACAGTGCGATTGGTTTAACAGGTATCCGCACTTCAAACTTCAAACTGTTTGTATCAGAAACTTTTATTAATTGGTTTATGTGACAGGGACGGTGCAGTCAGGCGCAGTCACAGGCAGAACATGCAGCTGATGCGACGCAGATAGTGTGGAGCTCGTGCTAATTGGGCTTTCCCTACAATAAACACTTGAAAACACTTTAAAAACACAATCTTTGAACACATTTTTACAACAATGCAGTTTAAACACAGTATTTACAGGTGGACACAACTGGTTTGTTTTTAACCAAGACTTGAGCCTCGAGGTGAACAGCTTAAGCTCTGTTATGCATTTGTAGTCGTGTGTGATGTCACGTAGTACTTTGACCATTAGCGACAGCACACACACAGTCTTTGAGCTACAAACATAATAGTTTGCGCTAAAATTGGGAACACATACATCGTTTAGTAGCAACAAAGTGGTTTTAGTGTTTATTTCCACTTTAAACGTGTGAGCAGAGCAGTTAAATGAGGCTAAAAACAATAGCTGCTGACATTATTGGCTGCGTAGTGAGTGTTCAAACTTTCAAACCATTTTATCAGAAAGTGTCTCCTGGGGTTAAGACTTTTATATATTGTAATATCTCAAACTCAACAAGAAGAGCAGACTGTGATCCTGTAGATAAATTTAAAATGTTCTGAACCTCACTGACGTTTTCACACAAAATAATCTCAAACGATTCTGTGTCCCTGTGCCTCAGCTGCTGGAGGAGTGCTGCCTGTGCCCCAGCAGCAGTGTGACCATCGCCGGGGCCCGAGTGGGACTGGCCACCGCCCTGGACGACAGCAGCCACCTGTGGAACATCACACCGGAGGGGGTCATCGCCTACAGCGCCTCGCCCAACCTCGTGCTCGAAGTCAAGGGTAAGACAGCACGCACGCTCCCCCAACCTGGTGCTTAGGTCAGGGGTAAGAAACACTTGAAATACTAATCAGACTTTCAGCCATTTAAACAAACTCAGACCGATGATGAAGCATTTTCTGGGCATATGTGACGCTCCAACCGTACTGAGACCCTCTGAAACGAACCGTACTGAACCTTTCTCAGGACGGCCTCAGTACGGTTCGCTAACAAGTCAGCAGTACGGTTCGTCTAATCTGCGCATTGTGAACACAAAGCGCACCGGGTTCACTTCGCCTTTTTCAGTATATTGTAACCTCCTTCGCTCGCCGTAGAAATGTCACGTGACTGTGACCGGGACACTCGGCTGTAAACATGGCCGGCCGTGGTCGATGTCGTGGTTATTCCAACGCAAATACAAATATGTCATATGTATCTGAATAGCTCTACTTTCCCGGTGAATGCAGCAAATTTCATCAAAAAGTACAAGAGGGCAAGCATCGCAGCAGACATTTTGTTTCAAGTGACAATTACCCAGAATTCCCTATGTACCCAGAATTCAGTGCATTGGGGGACTGAGAAGTAAACACCGTGGATAACATCTCGTGCGATCGTTTTTCCCGTGGTAATTTGATCTCGTCCCGTCCCTAGTGTGAGACACATGGGTTGGGTTTTTGTGTATCGTGAGAGCTGACAGACCTGTAGTCGTTTGTAAACTTTTTGCTGTTCCAAACACGCCGAAGTTCCTCCTCTTCTCTGCGTAGTGTGTAAGATTGTGTTGCCTTGGCCGGCCAGGATAGAACTCCTGTAGACCAGTTGGGCATGTTACTGTGTCACTAATACATGTACAGTTAAAGTGAATGGCAGGTTTTCAGGTTTTTCCATTTCTGACTTGGTTTAGTGGGATAGAACCTGTGGTCAACATTTATCCTTGTTTTATATCAGTTTTGTGGAAAAAAAACTTGAGACAAAAAGTACAAAAATACAGGTACTCCATCCAAAATGAAAATGCAGACACAACTTACGCACTTTATAACAGATTAAACATTAAATTAACAAAATAATTATAATCTCTCCATAACAAGAGGCTCTTCTTTACTCTATGGTTGCTATGTCAGTCTCTTCACCTATCCACTTTATCTCGAAATGATTCTAAACCGTGTTTTTTTTGGAATAGGGATCCCATTCATGTCAATGGAGAATTTGGGACGTTTTGCATTTTAAATCTGACATAAAGTCGATTCATTTGTGTAAAATGTTCAATGTTCATGTGCACCAACAAGTCAACACTGCACCGATTCTCTTTGGGGCTTTAAAACGGCTTTATCGTCCGTATTGAACGTATTTGCTGTAAAGATCGACAGTCCCACACAAAATAATAAAACCCGGATGACGATGGTGGCGCCAACGGCAACTTCCGGAATAAGATGATGAAGTAAAATGATCAAAATCATCAAAACTAAGCGCGATTTTGTCTTTAAATCTTAAAAATAATGCTGCTAACTCGGTTTAGCGTCACGCACATATGCAGGAGGTGCAGCTCGCCTGATTCCAGCTACATGTTTGTTTACAGTAAATGTTTAAGTGACCATGACAACACGGCTTTCGTATCATAATTGTTCTGTCAACCTCATCAACTAATCGTTAATGTTGAGAGACGTTTTTCAGACGCAGCGAATTGTGTGTATATGCAAATGTGTCCTGGAGCAAGACACGTCACTCGACATTCCCTGTGTGTAATTACAGCCTATAGGTTTGCGTCTGGGTAGAGAAGTGACTGAACAATGCACCTGATTGGAAAGTGTCGTTTCTTCACCACAAACAGACCTTGGAGTTGTTTTGTTTCATTCACACACGTTAAACACACAAACCTGCAGATTTAGGCTGGTAGAAATAGAAAACACTCTGTTCCACCTTGTAGAAATGTGTTTTCTGCTGTGTTTTTAAACCCCACACACCTTCACTAGCAACATTTGGATCATTTCAGCTCTAGAATTGCCAATCTCCACTTAACTTCATGACATCACAAGGTGGAACAGAGCGTTTGGAGCTTTGGAGATGTAGACAGACGAATAATAAAGAGTTCCTCAAACATGTGCGAATGAAAAACACAACTCCAGGTCTGTTTTTGAGGAGAAAACATCATTATAACGTGACTTCAAGCTCACAAGAGTCAACTGTTATTATAATTATACGGCCTTTAAGTTTTCATTATAAGTAACTCATTACATCAGTTTATTCCTGTAGTATAGGAAAGCATGTGTAATTATCTTTTTTTTTCTAAATAAATCCATCTACTGCGTATCTTGTACTCGTTATGTAGTTGCAAGCTGATTAATTCGATAAATGTAGACATGAAGAGCTCTCCAAGTGTCCAAGGTTGCGCCGCTTCATAATCGCTGCTCGTAATTAGAATCAGTGAGACGCTCCTGATTGTCTGATCGCATTATCGTGTGCAATAGAATACACAAGAAACTACTGTAAATGAAAGGGTTACCACGAAAATGACTGTAGAAAATGCAGTACTGGTGTCAAGAGGCAGTAGAGAGGCTGAACTTTGTGAAAACTGATACTTGGAAATAATATGACTCAGAAATACAAAGTAGTGGTCCAAGACATGTAATAGTATGAGTAAATGTCTGGACGTTATATCTGATTTTTAATTTTTTTGTTTAGTTAAAGGTGCGCTAAGTAACTTTTCCGCCACCTGCTCGTTTCCATGGAGACGTCATTGCTCTTCCTGCTTTGTCCAGTTTGCATTTCTTCATTTACTGGTACTTTTATTGCAAAACAAAACCTAAATACATGCAATCTTACTGTGAGTGCGTTCGCCTCTCCGCAGATCTAAGCTCTAACTTGTTCTGACAGCGCCACCTCCTGGTTCAGATGCTATTTAATGCCACAACTGGGAATCTTTAAGGCAAAGCGTGAGTATTTCCGTGGAAACAAGCAAAAAAGTGAAGGACAAAACATGAAAAAAGTCACAGGAGCTGGTATTTTCAAAGGACAGACTCAAAAATTAGACAAAATAAATCAGATCTGAAGGAGCTGCAAGAAAAACAAACATATTGTCACATGAAGCACAACTTTTACTCAAGTAAGAGTACCGTTACACTGTACAATATATTACTTAAGTTTAAGTAAAAATATGGGCCTGAAAACTTTACATTTCTGTATGTATTTGTGTACCTTTCTAGCCGTTTCAAAGTGGGCTGTTATTGCCCTCTACTGGCCATATCAGTCCAAACACCAGTGCAGTTTGTTGTTTTTCTTAAAGCACTTTCGATTGTTTCGCAGGACTTTCTTCTTTCACAGTCTCAGATATTGTGTTGTGAAGGTCAGAAAACAGCAGAGGACATATACAGGCTGTGTAATGTGTGTGATGTGTGTAATGTGTGTAATGTGTGTGATGCAATAACCGACTCGCTTTGTTGGACTAAAACTTCTGAAATGACTTTCACTTGGCTTTCGCGATGTCTTCTCAAGGTTACAGATGGTTTACTTTTCGATAACAATAGAAGTTATCAAAGCATATTGCCACTAGGGATGAAAAGTATCGATACTAAAACTAGTACTGATACTTATTTGCACCACTGAGGGATTACACAGATGTAAGAACAGTGGGAATAAAAAAGAAAGTGCTATGATTTAATGTTGAAAACCGCATTTTATTGTCTAAATAAAGAGTATTTTCTAATAATTATCATCATGATATCGGAATTGGTATTGAGAATCAAGTCTTTTCCTTAGTATTGAAATCGAACACCAAATATCTTTAAAAACATAAAACCTACATTCAAACTGTGAGTAGGATCACCTCTCCACAGATCTGACCTGTACCTTGGCCCAATGGGATCTACATAGATGAGTGTAATGCTGTGCAAAGCATCTCCGTGGAGCCAAGCAGAAAAGTTACACAGTGCACCTTTATTCAAATAAAATAATAAAAGTAATAGTTCGTTGTCAGACCAGTTAGTCCTTTGTTCTACTTTTGAATAAATGAATGAATATTATTTACTATTATTTATTTATGTTTATTAAGGACACAAGCCAGATGCTTTGAGAGTTTTAGCACAAGTGTTAATTTTCAACATGTGTCTGTAGAAAAAAAAATATAAGATCCAAGCATAAAAACAGATCAGACACATTAGTTACAAACAGATAAGACATACACAGCATTATGACATTTTCAGTGAGTGCATACGATACTTTTTATACAATAATTTTAATTTACTTTTCAATTTGTTGCTATTGGTTTCCATATTTAAATCAGCTGGTTGCAGTTCCACAGTCTGGCCCCTTCGGCAGAGAAACAGACTAAGAGTTGTCCTGTACACTGGGACAACACATTTCGAGTACTTTTACTGCTGTTTACTGTGTTTTTTTACTGCATTCCTCACTCATTCTTTTGCTCGTGTGTTCTGTGTTCCAGGAGGACGCAACTACGACAAGAGCCACGTGGTTCTGAACACACGGGACCCCAAGAGGCCCCAGCAGCAGTGGATCATCGAGGTCCTATAGGAGTTCTGTTGAAGTGGACCTTACATCAGACTTTACATTGGACTTTACGTAGGACTTTACATAGGATCTTGCATTGGTACTTACAGTGGACTTTACAGTGGACTTTTACAGTGAAGTTGACTTATAAAGAGGACTTTATAGTGGACTTATAAAGTGGACTTTACAGGACTTTACAGGACTTTACAGTAGACTTGTGAGCTGGAGTACTAGTATTGAAAATGGCACTTTACCTCTGCTACTGCTGGACTGTAAATATTCCACTGGACGAGACAAGTCCAGACCTGTTCCTTCCATTTATAGACTTAAAATTGAGAATATGTTAAGGGCTTACCGCTATGCTAACTGACCGCGATGTCCTTTTGTACTTTTACTAGCCTCATGAATGTTGAATATAAAACAAGATTATTTGACAGTATCATAATGATTGTGTGAATGTATGCATATTCTGTTTTTATCAAATGAACGGCTGTTATTTGACCGAAGGCTAGTGTTACTGTCAAGCTCTGAATCTGGAGTTTCCAGTCTGAATATTTGAAATGAAAGACTTGAACAGTGTTATCATGTTGTCGTATGTATTTTATCAAATGTATAATGTCTTTACTTACAGCTGCTTGTATAGAACACCCTCACTCCATGTATCTGACTGTACAAGTTCATATTATTTTGTCAATAAATTTGTTACGTAACACTCGCTTATGTTGATTTACTTTTATACAGAAAATACATCACAGGCAGTATGAATATAGACTTTACATAGGACTTTTCATAGGACTTCACATTGGAACTTGCAGTGGACTTGACTGTGGACTTGTGAAGTTGAGTTTATAGTGGACTTTACAGCAGACTTTATATTGAACTTGTAGAAAGGACTTTATAGCGGACTTGTAAAGAGGACTATACTGAGGACTTTACAACAGACTTTACAGGACTTCTGAGCCGGAATACTATTGTGGAAAATGGCACTTTACTTCTGCTATTACTAGACTCTAAATATTCCACTGGACAAAATAAATCCAGACCAGTTTCTTCCCTCTATAGACTTTAATATATAAACTCTATAGATAGTTCCAAAAAGCAGTACTAGAATGGAAACAAATCTATGAAATCAAATAAATAAAAAATGTGAGGCCAAAATTGGAAACTGAATCGAGAAATTTATATATTAGGAACTGTTTAAATCTCGTATTTGTCTCGTTCTCGTGAACTCAATCTCGCATCACGTCTTGTGGAAATTGTGTCTCGTTCCGTCTCTATTATTTTGTCAATAAATGTCTTAAATTCTTGACGTGTTGATTTACTTGAATACAAAAAAAGACCACGCAGAGGCTGTAGAATAAGCTCCATGTTTATTGGTAAAACCCAATAACAAATGTTTTACAGCGCATTTGTTTATTTTTTATATTTATTTTGTATTTGGCAGGGTTTTGAACGTTATTTTAAAATATTTGGCAACACAAAAACACTTGGTGAACTCTGATTTTCATGAAGAAATTAAAAAAAAAAAAGCAAACTCAAGAAACCATATACAAATGTGTAGAGGAGAAATGTTTTATGGTCTTACAGCAAAGTTCAGACTGGAGTACAAACACTGTATTTCACCTGAATCTGCCAGTTTTTATAGGTCAAAAATACCACGCAGCACCATGTAACAGGAGAGCCAGGATTCAACCTAAAACGGTTTTGGTTTATTGTTACAACCTCACATTTTAGACTTCTTCAGAGGCAGTTTTCTTCAAATCCTGAACAAATATAATAACACAAATCAAGATACAAATGTGCCCCCAATTCAACACAAATACTGTTGAATTGAAGCAACATTAACGCCAAGATGCATGCAAAATCGCTTTTCTAAATATACGAACAAATCCACGTCTTTTGAAAGCCTGTAAAGTTAGACAAGATTATGCCAAATGGACTTTTCTGAGCTTTTTTGATGATTGTTCCCTCTTCAAAACATACACAGAGTTGTTTTAGCTTCATTCACACTAATTTCATCTGTAAAAAAGTGTCTGAAGTGAAGAAAATATTGGTTGGAATTTTCCCAGGATTGTTGCGTCAAAGGTAGAAACCCTGCAAAGTCCATAACTCATCACCTGACAACACGACAGCGCGTTCATTACAACTGTATGCTTTTTTTGCCTTGTAGTAATTCTCTCTGCTGCCAGTAGATGGAGCCATACACCAGATTAGTGTATGGGGTGTGCCCAAGTTTAAAAAATAATGCCAGTTTCCTTGCAAAGCCATTATTTTAAGCTGTAAAACATGAAATGCCAAAGCAGAGGTACTCAAGAGCATGTTTCAAAGCCAATAACAAAATAAATATTGCATTAAATGTGCCCAGGCTGCTCTTCCTCCTCCTGATCCGTGTGTGTAGAAGCTCTCACTGCTGACTGTACACCTTGTTTTCCGGAGACTCCGTGTCTTCGGAGCCTAAGGGGCTGCTCTGGTCCTGCGCGTCCGCCTGGGAGCTGTCGTCCTCGGTCACTCTCACCACGGTCTTGCCCCTGGCGTGGCCCTGCTCCAGCTTCAGAAAGGCCTGAGGGACCTGAGAAAAGGGGAAGTGAGCCTCCACCACGGGCAAAATCTGAAAACACAGACAGAGGGAGGATTAGACCAGCGTGGATGTGAATGGAAGGAGGGTCGACTAGAAGCCCTGTCGACCATGTGTTTTTATTGGAGTGTCAGAAGTACAGAAATGGTAAAAGCAGACGGAGCTACGCAACTGTTGTTTCAGTGCAGCCGATATGAACAAGTGATGGCGTATTCAACAGTTCTGTTTTAATCTCCTCACTACAATATTTATAATACATATGGACCATTTTAACCATGAAGTAGTAAAAATGTTAAAGTGGCACCTCAAGATTTGAAAGATACAGAGAGAGACAGAGAGATAGACTCACATTCAAACATCACATAAAAAATAATTACAGAGAGAAAAACTACAGATTATACACTATGTACAGAAATCATACGAGAGTCATTTAGCCTGTCAAACATGACACTTGCCAGCAGAGGGCGTGCTGCATACCGGGGTGCCACAGCCCAGTAAAACGGAGCACTTCCACACTTCCACACGAGCATGTTTATGACGGCAAAGGGGCATTTTTGTTATACATTATTTGTGATATTTATAAGCCGTTTCCAGTCTCAGGACGGAGATATGAAACATAAACAGGGTCAACAAATCTGCAGTGTGTTAAACAGCTAATTCCACCTGTGAATTGATACTTTGCAGTGACGCTGGGGGTCTTCTGCATGTATTTCTATGGCAGAATGATCAGCAGTTTCCATGGTGATGTAAGGCACACATTAGCAAACACTGCCAAAAGTTTTGAAATGGTGAAGAATAATGAAAACTCAAAGGAGGAACTTGTTTAACGGCGCAAATCAGCTCACCTGTTGTAGTTCCAGCCAAGTCAGTTCTTTGTGGCTGGATTGTGTTAAAACAAAACTCAGATTAAAGCCTAACAAAGCCTCAGACAGAGCAGTGCTTACGGTTAGCATCACCCCCCCCCCCACCTGCAAAGGACCAAATCTGGCCTGTCCTCCGAACTATTTGTAAGTCTAGAATAGTACGATGTCACGAGAAAAAACTCCACAAAGCACTTTAGCAGATTCTGACCATAGCTGATGTGTGTGTGCGCGTGTGTGTGTGTGTGTGTGTGTGTGTGTGTGTGTGTGTGTGTGTGTGTGTGTGTGTGTGTGTGTGTGTGTGTGTGTGTGTGTCATGTTTGTACGCGGGCCGTCTGTTGAGACCCCTCCTCTCTGTCATCCTGTGTGTTTGAGAATGTGATGAGGCTGGACGTTCCTGTGGCGGTCAGTCACTGTGCACAGGGGCTGTTGTTGCGGTCAGCAGCTCCGGTCAGCTCCTGGTCTCTGCTCAGTCAATGGAAACAGGAAGTGCGTTTGTGTGTTTGCCCAAAGCCGCAGACAAAGAGCAGAGGAGCGGGGCTTTTGGCTGCTCAGCACTGCTCTAATCCACTGTCCCGTCCACTCTGGGGTCAGCGCTGTGGCTCTGAGCGCGAGGCTGGACAGAGAGAAGCTCAAGCGTGGACTTCATCAGTCCAGTCAGAGCCAGTCAGTCCAGTGGGACCCATCCCCAGATCTTGAGCTGGTCTTGGCCTTAGCTGGAGGATTTGACCCACTGTGCAAATTTTGACTTAAAACCAGAGGAAATCCACCCATACACAGGGAGCATATGCAAACTCCGCACAGAAAAGCACTACTTTCTGCATTTTACATACATACAAAAGACATCAAATATATTAAGCAGGCGTATGGAATTATGTGCTGCTGCAAACCCTTGTCCTTCTCTCAATGAGCTTCATGATGGAGTCTCCTGAAATGGTTTTCACTTCACAGTTGTGCCATGTCAGGGTCAAGAAATGCCAAGAGTGTGAGAAGCAGCGAGCAAAGTGTTCCATATGGATCTTTTAGTTTTGAGGCCTTCAGTGACAATCTATAACGTAAATAATTATGGAAATAAAGAAGAAAAATAAATGAAAATCGGCTGAACTGATATCTGGAAGCCGATATCAGATCCACAATTTTTTCAGTATCGGCGTCAATATCCGAGAGCCGTGAGCCGTGAGCCGAGAGTACTAGCTAGTCCTTCAATACATGATTGATGCAACAATGATTTTTGGGGGAATTGTTTATCTTGTACTAGTATTTTTCTGCACTATGATGAGATTTGAGCTGTAGAGGGTTGAATTATGAACTTCTATGACTCATTATAGACACAAATTATTCTGTTATTTACTTATTGCAGCTCATGTTTTTAACAATACTGCACGTTCAGAATACTTTTGTGGATTATTCTGCTTTATGGTTTGTTTAAAAGAATTGTTTAGCATCTGTATTTACATCAATAAATCAAAACATCAAAATGTGTTATTGTGACAGACCTAGCTCCCAGTGCACGTGTTTGCCGTTATAATGCCTGTGTACGAGTTTGGGGTACTCGCACAGGGGCCAATCTGGACATGGAAAGGGTTTGGTCACTTATGGGAAATAATTCAATAATCATGTTTTTCAATCCAGCATTGGTTTCAGTGTTTTATGCACATACCAAACCACTTCCATAAGAATTACCCAGAATGCCTTTTTAGTGGTAAGTGGGAGAAGTCATCTTGTTTGCATTGTAAGAATATCTGAAGCTCTTAGCCTTGTTAATCACATTCCATTATTGTACAAATAATTCATGAATCATGACGTTTAAAATCAATTTCTTAACACAGGAAATGTTTCTGTGGCCGATGACTGACGGGAAACAGCAGGACACGTGTGTGAGTGTGAAGAAGTATAAGTGTGTATATATGTGTGTGTGTGTGTGTGTGTGTGTGTGTGTGTGTGTGTGTGTGTGTGTGTGTGAGCGTGTGTGTGTGTGTGTGTGAACGTGTGTGTATATATATATGGACTGTACCTTCCCAGAATCCACCAGGGCCCTGACATCATCCAGCGCAGGGCCATCGGGAGCGTAGAAGCCCCAGCGGTAAAACACTCCACTGGACAGGAGGCTCTGAGGAGACACCACGAGTTAGAGGGTGACTACAGTGACTGACGTCCGCCCGGACGCACGCCGCCCGGACGCACGCCGCCCGGACGCACGCCGCCCGGACGCACGCCGCCCGGACGCACGCCGCCCGGACGCACGCCGCCCGGACGCACGCCGCCCGGACGCACGCACGCCGCCCGGACGTACAAACGCCCTGACGTACACACGCCCTGACATACGCCTTATGTAACAGATAATACTCCCTACAACTGTACAACTCACCCTTATGTAACAGATAACTCTTTGTTCTGTCAATCATTATTTCATCTTTGCTGTTGTTTCTCCTTACGACCTCTTGTGTAACTGAGATATATTTGTATTACTATTTTTCTATAATTTATTTATACCAAATCTTTAGTAACCAACGTGTATTTTCCACACAGTTTTGTTCATTTTTGTGTTTAAGTTTATTATCTTGTTACAAAACAGATGTGAAGATGTGTTTACAGTTACAATATTCATTTCAGGCTCCTGTATTACACAACACTGACTCTTGTGAGCTTTAGTTTCAACCATGCTATAATGCTGTTACCTCATCAAAAACAAACCTGGAGTTGTGTTATGTTTGAATCACACATGTTTGAGTAACCCTCGCTCTACATCTCCCACAGAGAATGCAGCGCCCTCAGTTTGACACGTGTGATTTTTGAGCAGGTTTTAACAATGTTCTGCAGTTTGTTTTTATCCTTCAAGGACAGGGAGTGAATATAATGTTAATATAAAGGATAAATCTGCAGGGTTTGTGTGTTAAACATGTGTGAATGAAACAAAACACAACTCCAGGTCTGTTTGTGATGAGGAAACGAAATTAGAACAGATCAAAAATAGCGTAATATGGGTCCTTTAAAGATGATTACCCTTTCACTGTCCTTTTACTTTCTAACATTTTCAAACTCTCAAACATCGCTGGTTCTTTGTGCTGTTCAGACGTGGGCCAGCAGAGGGCTCCACAGCTCCGTGAGTGCGTACAAACAGGAGTAGTGTCATTTCTGCGTCCAGGGTGTCTCTGCAATGTCCCTCGCCCCCGTCCCACGCCCCGTCCCAGCTGCTGTGGACTTTGGGCAGGGCTGAACCGTGGGGAATTGAACGTTTTATAATTGAGACGTTTAGCTTTTTCTTTTTTTGTTTTTTGAAATAAAGATTGTATTTCATTCTAGAAGTTGTGTGAAATAATTCTGGGATTGTCTTCAGTGGTACAGAGGGACACAGAGAGAACATGCAAACATACACAAAACCCAATCTTTTCAGGGAATTTTCAGTCTGAATTTGTAAAAAAGAATAGGGCCGATTTGCACAATTAAACATCACTTATACTTTTTTTGTACAAGTAAATGATACAAAAATACCGGAGGGGTTTGTCACTTAAAGACGTCGCCATGGAGACGTTATTCCTGGAAACCTGGAATGTTTCACAGCAAGATAAATGCAGAATACATCATTAGGTCAAGTTACAGGTCTAATCTGTGGAGAGTGTGTGTGTTTTCCCAGGTATGTTTGACCAATACAAACACCCCTAACAAAATAAATTCAAGACGGATCAGTTTAATGTCATACTGTGGAACATTCCAGACAAAGAAATAACACAGATAGATAGTGCACATTTAACATGTAGTTCAGCAGTGCCACATTAAAGCGGGGGTATTACACATCATATGAAACTACTACATATCGCATCAGGTTTGTGAAGTTGTAGTGTATTCTTTTGTATGTTTTTGTGTATTTATGGAGAATAAAAATACTCAAACATGCATGGATGAGCCCTAAAACCTCTTCAGGCATGTTTCTGATGAGGGAAGAACGCTCCAAAAGCCTGATTTTGCATAATACCCCCTATTTAAAGGTGGACTATGTGACTTTTTGGGTTGGGGATCCTTCAACCTGCTTGTTTCTATGGATACGTCATTAAACAGCTCTAAATTACGTTTATTCAATTACAGATGGTTTTATCGCTCAAAAATACCTAGAAAAACAATCAGTCTGACTGTGAGCGCGTGTGTGGGGTTGTCTCTCCACAGATCTGACCTGTAACTTGGTCTGGTTTGGTCTCCATGAAGGTAGAATGGTTTAATGCCACACTGTGAAACATTCCAGACAAAAAAATCAACACCTCCATGAAGAAATGCATTTGAAGGGCACATTTACGCTGGTAGTTATATTCAAATAATAAAAATAATCATACTTTTCTTAAACCCAAAACAGTAAAGCAGTATTACAGACTCGTCCGATCACAGCCTAAAATCCGTGATGTCACTTAAGACGCCTTAGTCCCAGATTTATGCCTCCCTGAAGGTTTTCTATTGACGCTTCACTAGCCCAAATATGTGCCTGGCCTGTCATTACACGATTCCTCTGCTCTCCGCTCCAAAGCTGCGGAGCCCAGTGGGAGAGGACCGGGGCGAAGCACAGGCCCACCCTTCACCCTGCTCCGTGTCACAGAGGGGGAAGTCATGAGTGGACCCACCCTGTACCCTGCACCCTGTACCCTGCACCCTGACGCAACCCCCTGAAACCCCGAGCTCTTCTACATGTCCTGGTTTAGTAAAGGCGCTGCTCTGGGATACTCGTGTAGGGGATTTTCACACCGCACTGTCATTATGGGGGATTAATACATTAATTATAAGGCTGGAGGCAGTGTGAAATGTCCTGCCCAGTGCTGCTAGAAGAAAATCTCAGTATTTCAAACTCTGAGCTCCAGGCGTGACAAATTTACAAGGCTGCAACTTCTTTGTCAACAGGAAATGTCCAGCCCTGACTCCAACATTTAGCTGTTCTAAATAAACCCAGTGGAAAACTGTAGACACTGTCCCACCCAAAAGTCCAGCTGTCAGTCAGAGTGAACGCGCTCACCTGGGCACTCAGGCCGTTTGGGCTAAATTTAAAGACATAGAAGCTTATGATGAAGCCTGTACATTGTCAGAATACTCATTATCATTTGAGAATTGTTTAAATGTTTCAAAATTGGCTGTGTTAGTGAACGTAAAAGTACCTGTTAATGTAAGAGTGTATTTAAATCTCTTGTGATGTAAACAGAATATGATTTATGAGCCTTATCTCATTAACACAATGTATAAAACGCACCTTGTCTGACAAATAACAAGGTTCTTGGTTCAATTCCCTGTCTGTTTGTCTGGCGTTTGCATGTTCTCTCCTTCTGGTCTACATCCTTTAGTTGGACCACTTGTATGTGTGACAAATACAGTTCAGATTCTCTGTCCCGGGTCCAGGCTCAGTTCCTAAAGCGTGTACGCACATTAGGCCTGGTCTGATGTGCTTATTCTGAAGATAAATAAAGAGGTCGACGCTGAAAGCACCGAATGCGTGTGCGGGTACCTGCAGGGCCTTGTTGTTGAGGCTACACCCGGCCTGGATGCCTCCGGACAGCACCCCCATGTGGTCAGTGTTGGACAGGAGCGGAGTAACCAGAGTCACATACTTGGATCCAGACCAGGACTTGAGCAGAGACAGGGCCCACTGCTCCGTCTCTCCACCCACGTTATCGAGGATCACGTCAAACCTGTGCGGTCACAAACACGGGGGTCATAACAGAAGCAAACAGGATTTACAGAAAAGTGCTCCAACACAAACGACACAAACAAATCATTATTTATCAGCTACTAGGGCTGTAAATCGTAAATCGTCAGATGTCAGAAGGCGGGAAGGCTGGTTAGTACTTGGATGGGGGCGATAGTGGCAAAAAACTGTTGTTGTGTCCTTAGGCAAGACACTTCATCCACATTGTCTAGTATGAATGCATTATTATTTTTATTATCTGCAAATATCAGTTATCGGCTACAGCAGCAGGCCAAATATCGGATATTGGCCCATCCCTAATCGATAATCGTCAGTCCTGAACTCGCCTGTGTTGTGGCCTCATGTCGTCGTTGTGTAGGGGGACAACAAAAGGCAGGAGCACTGGATGTGTGTATCCATGACACAGGTGGGTGGGGGGCCTGGCAGGTGCAGCAGCTGTCTGAATACACTTAGCACCTTTAACAGTGTGAGGCACAGGCAGAACAGGGAACATGCTGCGCTGTGCTCAACCCCCACGGCTCTACCTCGACACACCACGTACTGATCACACACAAACAACTCAAGGGATTATGAATATGATCGTGGTTTGAGACGTTTGTTATTGAAGGTGCACGATGTAACTTTTCGGTTTGGAGTCCGTCACCTTCTTGTTTCTATAGATTTGTCATTGCTCTGCCTGGAATGTTTCACAGATGGAGTTAATGTGATTAGCTGAGATTCAGGAGCAGGACCACGCCTCAACCGCCCTCTCCTCCTCACCAGCGAACCACAGCTCACTGCAACCACACCTCGAATTTCCCAGAAGCCTATTTGTAGCAGCCTATCTCATCATCCCAGTTTGTCTCGGCTAACTCGACCCTTCCCTCCCACCCTCTGTCACGTTTTGTCTTTCAGCTATAAGACATCTACGAAGGGGGTCCAACTGATGATTGAGATGGAGCCCCCACCCTGAGTCTCAACCATCACTACCTCATTCATCCAGACATCCATCGTTCATTCATTAATAAATATCTTCATCGTGTTACGTTGTTGGCGTGGTCCTTGCTAGTAAACGTGACATTAAACAGCTCTACTTTACATTTATTCAATTACAGGTGGTTTTAGAGCTAAAAAAATATCTAGAAAAACAGACATTCTGACTGTGAGCGGGGTCACCTCTCCACAGATCTGACCTGTAACTTGGTCTGGTTTCGTCTCCATGAAGATAGAAAGGTTTAATGCCATATTGTGAAACATTCCAGACAACTGCAACTTGATTTAAAACGCACTTTAAAAACAGCACAGGTTGACTAAAGTGCTACAGAACGTAATTAAATAAAAACAATAAAAACAGTAATAAAACAACATATGACTGAAAACAGAATCTAATAAAAACAATCTGGACCCTTGTTAGAACAAACCAAGTCAATTAAAGTTAAAATAAAGTGAATAAATGTGTGTTTAAAGGTCATTCTACCTCCAAAGAATGGGTCAGCCAGCGAGGTATGTTTTTTGTAATTTTTTCAGGTCTTTATTTTGAGTCTTTTATATTATACAATTTTAAATGTGAATTCTGTTCATTATTTTAGTTTGACAGTGGCCAAAGTGGCGTCTTGTATTGTACAAGCCACAATAAAGATTAAGAAAGAACTTTTTATTGACTACACGAGGAGGTGGTGTGACACTGCCTCATTCTCTGTGTGCCGTGTGTCATTCAGAGTTTGTCCTCAGAGCATCAAATGTGTCTTTTTGAGCAGACTCACGACTAACAGTGGAAGTGTAATGGGAGCGTTATATGATATGGAACCAATTCTTTAATATTCCAGATAAATATATTTTATTATGATCATTACAAAAGTGAAGACGTTAATTTGTGAACTTTACTTCAACTTAAAATACATTTGTTACAGCCACAACAGCAGGACAAATTTCGGTTATCTGTATTGGCAAAAGAAGGAAAAAAAAAAAAAATCACATTGGCCCGTCCCTAAAAAATACGTACAGGCCCTTTCACTTTCTTTGAGTGACAAACTTCTTGTCCCATACCTGTCCATCGCCTCCAGTCTCTGCTCTGCGTCTCCCGCCGTGTAGTCCACCACCTCGTCCGCCCCCAGGCCCCTCACCAGCCCCTCGGCGTTGTGAGAGCAGGTGACCGTCACGTGTGCGCCCCACGCCTTCAGCAGCTGCAACACAGAACACGAATCTGTACGTATGGAGGCATTCAACTGCACACGGTAAGACAATACTTATTTACAAGTACAAGGACTAGTCAAAGTATCGAAAATATACAGACTTATCAATACTAATAAAAAGTATAAATAGACCATAGAAAACAAGACTAAACCTAGTAGGGCTGGGTGATACGGGGAAAAAAATAATCAAAAATAATCAACGATTTTCGATTCGATCTTCTTCCATCTAATTAAAAACACAGACATGTAGATTTCAGGCATAAAGAGCGTGTCAGGATCACTACAGTTTTTATTTTTTCTTAATAGGACCCAGAGAAATTTACATTTAAAGATTGGAATGAGTTTGTACAATATATTAAACCCAATGCATATGCGCGTTAACGGTGAGAAAATAGTCGTTTACGTTCGGTAACTTGGATTATAAAGATGAGAAGCACCAGAGGAGAAAAACAGGAGGAAAAGTGAAGAGCTGAGGATCAGAGAGAGAGGGAGAGCGGTCAGATGGCAACGTAGAGACAGACGCACACAGAGACAGACGCACACAGAGACAGACGCACAGAGACAGACGCGCGCACACAGAGACAGACGCACACACAGAGACAGACGCGCGCACACAGAGACAGACGCACACACAGAGACAGACGCACACACAGAGACAGACGCACACACAGAGACAGACGCACACACAGAGACAGACGCACACACACAGAGACAGACGCACACACAGAGACAGACGCACACACAGAGACAGACGCACACACAGAGACAGACAGACACACAGAGACAGACGCACACACAGAGACAGACGCACACACAGAGACAGACAGACACACACAGAGACAGACGCACACGCAGAGACAGGCGCACACGCAGAGACAGGCGCACACGCAGAGACAGACGCACACACAGAGACAGACGCACACAGAGACAGACGCACAGAGACAGACGCGCGCACACAGAGACAGACGCACACACAGAGACAGACGCGCACACAGAGACAGACGCGCACACACAGAGACAGACGCACACACAGAGACAGACGCACACACAGAGACAGACGCACACAGAGACAGACGCACACAGAGACAGACGCACAGAGACAGACGCGCGCACACAGAGACAGACGCACACACAGAGACAGACGCGCACACAGAGACAGACGCGCACACACAGAGACAGACGCACACACAGAGACAGACGCACACACAGAGACAGACGCACACAGAGACAGACGCACACACAGAGACAGACGCACACACAGAGACAGACGCACACACAGAGACAGACAGACACACACAGAGACAGACGCACACACAGAGACAGACAGACACACACAGAGACAGACGCACACACAGAGACAGACGCACACACAGAGACAGACGCACACACAGAGACAGACGCACACACAGAGACAGACGCGCACACAGAGACAGACGCACAGAGACAGACGCACAGAGACAGACGCGCGCACACAGAGACAGACGCACACACAGAGACAGACGCACACACAGAGACAGACGCACACACAGAGACAGACGCACACACACAGAGACAGACGCACACACAGAGACAGACGCACACACAGAGACAGACGCACACACAGAGACAGACGCACACACAGAGACAGACGCACACGCAGAGACAGGCGCACACGCAGAGACAGGCGCACACGCAGAGACAGACGCACACGCAGAGACAGACGCGCGCACACAGAGACAGACGCGCACACAGAGACAGACGCGCACACAGAGACAGACGCGCACACAGAGACAGACGCGCACACAGAGACAGACGCACACACAGAGACAGACGCACACACACAGAGACAGACGCACACACAGAGACAGACGCACAGAGACAGACGCACAGAGACAGACGCGCGCACACAGAGACAGACGCACACACAGAGACAGACGCACACACAGAGACAGACGCACACACAGAGACAGACGCGCGCACACAGAGACAGACGCACACACAGAGACAGACGCACACACAGAGACAGACGCACACACAGAGACAGACGCACACACAGAGACAGACGCACACACACAGAGACAGACGCACACACAGAGACAGACGCACACACAGAGACAGACGCACACACAGAGACAGATGCACACACAGAGACAGACGCACACACAGAGACAGACACGCACACACAGAGACAGACACGCACACACAGAGACAGACGCACACACAGAGACAGACGCACACACAGAGACAGACGCACACACAGAGACAGACGCACACACAGAGACAAACGCACACACACAGAGACAGACGCACACACACAGAGACAGACGCACACACAGAGACAGACGCACAGAGACAGACGCGCACACACAGAGACAGACGCACACACACAGAGACAGACGCACACACAGAGACAGACGCACACACAGAGACAGACGCACACACAGAGACAGATGCACACACAGAGACAGACGCACACACAGAGACAGACACGCACACACAGAGACAGACACGCACACACAGAGACAGACGCACACACAGAGACAGACGCACAGAGACAGACGCGCACACACAGAGACAGACGCACACACAGAGACAGACAGACACACAGAGACAGACGCGCACACAGAGACAGACGCACACACACAGAGACAGACGCACACACAGAGACAGACGCACACACAGAGACAGACACGCACACACAGAGACAGACGCACACACAGAGACAGACGCACACACAGAGACAGACGCACACACAGAGACAGACGCACACACAGAGACAGACGCACACACAGAGACAAACGCACACACACAGAGACAGACGCACACACACAGAGACAGACGCACACACAGAGACAGACGCACACACAGAGACAGACGCACACACAGAGACAGACGCGCACACACAGAGGCAGACACACACACACAGAGACAGACACACACACACAGAGACAGACGCGCACACACAGAGACGCTCGCCTTATCGCTGAGATCGAGATCTATTGATCGTTTGATTTTTGGCACTGCCCTAAAACCTGGTATTAAATCTGAATACTACAAAACGTCACATTCACAGGACAGAAATGAGCCTTTTCTGAATAGTTCTAGAACGATCTTGAGCTGCATCAGAACAAGTATAAAAGCACAGAGACGGGTATACGCCCATGGACCACTGAGGAACCTACAGGACCACTGAGGATTACACAGATATGACGACACATGGGAATAGAAAAGAAAATACTACTGCCTTTGTTGTTTAATTGTTTTGGTCTAAATCAGGTTGTTCCGTGCACTTGGGTTTCTCATAGTGAATGTAGCACCGTAGGGACTCCTAAGCTAAATGCCGTGAGGTGAAAGGAGAAACACAGCCCTATATAGAAGCACTTACCTGTATAGAGAATGTGCCCACTCCTCCAGATGCCCCGGTGATCAGAACTCTGAGAGCAAACGCACAAGCACAGTGTTAGTGAATTACTGCAGCACAGAGAGGACAGAGGAGCCCTGCAGGTAAAGGGCTGGATAATATTAGGTCCAGAGGAGAGCTGCAGACTTACACAGATGCCAGTTACAACGACAAAAACAAGACCGGGAGAGAAGAAAGCCTGTCCTTTGTGGATTTGTATACTAGGGCTACACAGGTAATCACAATCAAATCGAAAATTGCAGTTTGAATGGAGTGCACTTTACAAATCACAAAAGCTAGTTTTTCAAGTACCATGATTTCCTCCACAATCTCCTGTGTTCTTCTGCAGAAAACCGTCTCGCCCTGTCGTTTCTAACACAGAAGTCAGCACACATAAGCACAAAAGGTCTTCTTTAAAGACAGGTCTGAACTGAGGTACAGTATTAGTTTCTGTCGATATCACCCACCCTTAACGTTAACATGCTCTGTCATAACGCTACATTTGTCTAATGAATATATATGGAAAACATTGTGATAATATATATTAGGACCCGACCGATGTATCGGTTGGCTGATATTATCCGCCGATACTGGCCCGTGGAGACATATCGGCTATTGGCCTAAATTTAGCCAATATGGGCCGATAGTCCATGGGGCATGTTGTACCTCATTATAAAGCTTAGGCTCTCTATATTATGTCCATTTAATCCAATTTACAGACAGAAAAAAATTCTAATATGTGGTGCCACATCAATATTTATCTGCAGAGTAATTTGTCTGTGTCTGTGACACCGTACTGACCCTGAACGCACCCCCAGAGTCGCGTGCGCTTGTTTACACCAGTGCGCTCTCAACATCACTCTGAGGCACAGGCTTTAAACGCTTGTGTGTCTGATCTAAGATATTAACAATAAATAAAAGTGAACTTCAGCGCAGTTTAGGACAACAAAACTACTGCTGTTTTTATCAAAGTGCGAGTGCGGACAGAGAGAGAGGACCGTCCCACAGACAGAGGACCGTCCCACAGACAGAGGACCGTCCCACAGACAGAGGACCGTCCCACAGACAGAGGACAGTCCCACAGACAGAGGACCGTCCCACAGACAGAGGACAGTCCCACAGACAGAGGACAGTCCCACAGACAGAGGACCGTCCCACAGACAGAGGACAGTCCCACAGACAGAGGACAGTCCCACAGACAGAGGACACTCAGCTGCTGTCAACATGCTGGGTTATATTCTTTTTACGGACGATCGTTTTGAGTCTGGATTAAAAGGACACTTATGAGTGAAGACTTGTGATCTGAGAGGTGCCTGTGTGAGTGGTGAGTGTTGTAAATGTGTTGTTTTGAAGCTACTTCTCGTTCTTTCTCACTGGTTAATGTTTAGCTGCTGTGAGCTCCACACATAAACAGTCTGTTTTCTCTTAAACTGGGCTACTGTAAAGTGACTATAGTGGCTGTATACACAAGTAACTGGACCTGCATTGATATGTAAATGAGCTGTGAATACAGGTGTGAATGGTCCGCATTTACGCACAGAATTAATCGTGGCGTGCACGCATTTACCATAACCGCTAAAGGCTAATAGTGGTAGTTTACTTAGGCTACACCTTTTACAGACTAGAATGTCATGCAAAAATGCCATTAGGCCGACCTACTGTCTGTAAATATGCCCGTAAAGAGGCAGAATAACAGTAAATTCTGCCTAAATAAACTAAATAAATAGAATTTTACTTTTAAGTTTTTTGAATCAGAACAAGATTTGACAGTGAATTTTTACATCACTAAATATATCGGCTATTGGCAGCTCCAAAGCCCCTTTTATCGGTATCATAACAGATCCAAAAAAAATCAGGCCCTAATATATATGTTTACATTCTATCACAGAGTCAGATAGAGGGGAGCAGGTGGGCGTAGTAGGTGGGTGGAGTACCTCTTGTTGCGTGCCGTCTCTTCACACAGACCTCCAGCGTTGACCAGAGCAGACAGAGCCGTGTTGGCCACGTATGGGATGGACGCCGCCTCAGTGTGGCTCAGGGACTGGGGCTTGTGGGAAACCTGAGCCAAAAACAAACACGTACAGTTATTCAGTCAATCAAATAAAAAGGTCTGATCCCCCAAAAGTCCTCATGTCAGATTGAGACCGCTTAAATCTTAAGTTAAAGAGGAGGCATTACACTTCTATGGGGTAATCATAACATAAAGCAAGCATATTTAGATCACCGTGTTACCCGTTATTGTAATTAAAATGCTATATTCACTAAAAACAGCATATTTACACCTTTAATAAGATTCAGTTTTGTTTTTGACGCACATCTCATCAGGTTTGTCAAGTTGTTGTGTACAGTTTTCTATCATGTTTTTGTATTTTTATGGAGAATTGTTGTGTGGGAGCATAGGGAACGTAGGCTTGTGGGCAGAGCAACGCACAGAATCTTACAATTAACCGTAAAGAGGGTTCGAATAGGGTCCAAGAGAGATCGCTAGATTAGTCAGACATGCATGGATCACATCTAAAACCTCTTCAGGCATGTTTTTGATGAGGCTTGTAACCTTATAACATGGTTAAAGCTAAAACAATATTTAGTGTAATACCATAATAAATATTTACATTGTGCGTTAGATCAAGGATGAAAATATCAGCGTGTTTATTGCTGCGAGTGTGAAGAACTCCCAACTCAAACTGTGTTCTCCTTCACAGCCTCACATCACTGGAAGTCAGCACCACAAGAGGCCCCGTCATTTCAGGCTTTTAAAGGAAATCCCAAAAAGTGGCATTGACTGAATCACAAAAATGTGAACACTAAAAGTTTATACACATATATTTTTTCTCTGTTTTTTTATGATGTAAATACATAACTGTGTATTTGAACGTTAATTGTATTTTAACAAAATGACTTGCATGAATTTATGAACTTTCAGGGAGCCTATTACCATCTTACATTACTGTAATGTTTATTAATGTACACTGTCCCACTGAAAACGAACTAAATAAATGAACAATTTGGGAAAATATCCAATTGCGATTTTTGTGACAAGCACTGCAATTGCAATTAGATTTGCCATTTATGTTTTAACATTAGGATTCTGTTCAAAATGCACATTTCAGATGCATCAAGGAGAATTGCCTGTATAATATGCCGGTCACCTGACAAACTGATACAAAAATCAAAGAAAGCCTTTTATAACAAGACAGGAGATTTTGTCAAACTTGTGGAGGAAATGATGGCACTTCAAAAGCTGCAGCCTTTATGAGTTCCTAATTGCTTCCATTCAAAGTGCACTTTTGATTCGGTTGTGATGAATCTTGCAGCTCTGAGCAGGAGAATGGCGCACACACACAAAGAGCTCACCTCATATTCAGACAGAGAGACGAACTCTGCCAGGCTGCCCTGTTTCCACGGAGGCACGGCCGCCCACACCTGAAACACACAAGCCTATTCTTAGACTGGACTTCTTATGAGCTTACCTGCTGCTGGGCCTGTGTTAGGCCTCGTCACAGTACAATACATTCAACTTCAGCACATACTGTTGCTTTTACTACCATTTCACCCATGGTTCAGTCTCATTTTACACCTGGTTTCATCGTTTTAGACCATGTTTTGATCTATTTAAATAAGATCTGGTGGTACTCTAAAAGGCAAATACTTTCTAACGTAGTATTTGGTGTGAAAACTTTGAGAACTTCTAGGTTTAATAACAGGGATGTAACGATATTCCGATATTTTGTGGAGGCTAACAAAACTGTGCATGTGCTACTTTTGCCTTGACGAGCCTTAATCCAAAGAACTTTGATTTAAAAGAGCTTAGAACAGTTATTTCTTCATGTAGTCTGCACTGAAACGGAGCAAAGGATTATGGGCTATGTAGTTCCCTCTGGTTTTTTTTTAGCTATTGCTGCATAATAACTACTCATTTAAGCAAAGAGACTTGTGATTCGATATATTGTGACGTCCACAATATTATTGAGAGACCTTTGACGATATGATATCACAATATTTCAGTTGTTGTTACATCCCTTTTAAAAGAGTTATAAATTTAGTATTTTATAAACATAACAGGGTGGGTTTTTTCTTTATTTTTTTGTTTTTGTTTCAGTAATTCCTCCACATGTTCGCTTTATAAATGGTTGAATGTCAGGTTGTCAAAAGTAAAATCACACTAATCAGATACTAAAACTAATATCGAAACTAGTAACCAGGTGTTGACAGAACTGTGTTGGGGAAATAAATGACGTGGTGTAGTACATTCCCTGATGTCTGTGCTCTGTACCTCATCTCCAGGTCCAAAGTGTGTGACCTCGGCTCCACAGTCCACCACCACACCGGACACATCACGCCCCAGCACCAGAGGGAACTCACTGCTGCCCCACAGGGACAAGGGGTCTCTCCTCAGCTTCAGCAGTGTGGCCCCATAACCTCCTGTGAGCAAAAGCAACAAGGCAAATCAACCAGTGACCGAGGGCTGGCGCAGAGTGACAGGTGATTAGGATGAGGCTTTAGACTTTAGACTTTATTGTCCCCAGGGGGAAATTCATTTTCACGCACCCAGAGATTGTTTAATATCTACAGCAACAACACAGGACAACACATTACACAATAGACATTACGGTTCACTCAGCGGGGCCTGTTGTTCAAAAATGTGATGGCCGAGGGGTTCAGGCTCCTGCACCTGATGCCCTGTACCTCCGTCCTGAGGGCAGAGGGGTGAGGGGTTCCTGTAGTGGCTGAGTGGGGTCCTGTTCTATGGTCCAGTGGCCCTGTTGTTAAGATCTGCAAGGTTGGGTGTGGGGAGTCGTATGATTTTAGCAGCTGCGTGTGTTACCTTTGTGAGGTTTTTAACAGTGAGCAGACTGGAAAAGCAGGTGGAACAATACAACATACTGGGCTGGATGTTGGATCGGTACAACAGTAATAACAGATGCAGAGAAACGTAGAGTCCTTTGAGTTTTCAGATTATCGACGTAATAATTCTGATCAAATCTAAGCGCATTGTCTATTGGGACCTGAGATATCCCCCCTCCCACCGCCAACACTCACACACCACTTTTCTACTAGGCAGTGTAGGTGAAGTGTCTTGCCTAAGGATGCAACAGCAGTTTTTGCCACTGGCGCCTCACTGCGGCACCTGATATTCCCAGTGGTGTCCCGTCCAAGTCCCAGCCCACGATCAAAGTCCCGGCCTTGCTTAGATCTGGCTCATATAGAAGAGAAACGCTACAGAACCGAACATGATTAGAACGGCACTATGGGGTTAAGCCAGTGGTTACTCAGATAATTAGAAATAGTTTGGTAAATAAATGAGCGAGGGGCAGAATGGAAGACAGTCTGTCCCGAGGCAGATATAAAGACAGTTTGTGCAGCCCAACAATTTGTAGACATTTATATTGTAATTTCAATTTGATTCCAAATCTTTCAGTCATATTCCATCTAGTATCACTTGAAGCAAATAAGAAACAGCAACAGAAGAAGCAGAGATGTTTTTTGCTACTGCCTGATTAGGATGAATAGGGCCTTATTACCTCTCCTCCATTTGAGTAATCCTCAATATGAATATTCCATGTTTTACATTGTCAAGGTAAACTGTAGAGCCCAGAGTAATTTAAATGGCTTTACAAAACACAAAAGATGCATTAAAATCACAACACAGCAAATAAAAACATAAGTTATGTGCACAGGACAATATGTGCACAGGGCAATATCTGGACAGGGCAATATCTGGACAGGGCAATATCTGGACAGGGCAATATGTGGACAAGACAATATGTGGACAGGACAATATGTCTCCTTTAACGCATCTCAAGATATTTTTAGACAGCTGCTCATGTAAATACCATGTACGATTCTATTAGCATGTCCCCGGGAGACATGTCCCCCGTGTCCCCCTCACCTCTCATGGACAGATCGAGCGGGTTGAGGCTGGTGGCGGACACTTGGATCAGCACGTCCGTGGGGGAGGACACCGCGGGGGCCGGGATGTCCTCCGCGTACCTGAGCACCGCGTTTGTCCCGTACTCGTCAATGACCCAGGCGGACATCCAGCCCTGCAGCCTCCGGGCAGAGCCGCTCACATGCCGCCTGAAGCACGCCCTCTTCCCCAGGGCCCTGCACCAGCGCGGGGCCACCGTACAAAACAACCGAGCAGAGGCCATGGTCCCCCAAACAGCCCCTTAACTCCGCGGACAAAAGTAGATCCCGCGAAGGTCACTGTTATTTCTGCTCAGCGTGACATACTGCCGCTGGTGTTAGCTTAGCCCCCTGCTAGGCTAACATGTAGCATTAAATATCTCGCAAATAACTGCAATAAAATTACAAATAGTAGCAGTAATGCAAACCAGAGAACCGCGTCTACGTGTGCAATAGAGATATGAGCGGGGTTAAGTATTTAAAGAGAAATCGTGAATAAAACGCAAAACCGGTCTCTGTTATGATGCAGAGGAGCTAAGCCGCTACATAACAGGCAAACAGCTGACGGCAGAGCAGCAGCCAATCAGAGGAGAGCGTGTACTTTTTCAGCCAATAGGAAAGGAGAATTGGCTTCTTCGAGGTTTAACCGTGTGTGTTACGTGAAGTGCTGCCATCTATCGTCAAGTCAAATTCAAACGTTTTCCTTTTTAAGAATTCCTTTTTAGTGATTAGTCTGGAAGGTCCAAATATTTGTGAAGTCGCAGATTGAGGCTTTGCGCACGTTGTTCCACCTTTTAAAATGCCTCAAAAGTGAAATAAATCCACGTGCAGTCAAAAACTCTTTCCTTAGAGTATTCACGTTTAGTTGAGGACATACAAAAGTACAAAAAGGGGAGTTTGTTTTTTTTTTTACAGGTAAAACGACAGGAGGTCATGTTGCACCTGCACTCGTCTTGTAAATAGATCAAATTATTTTTAAGCAAATAATCACCAAATAATCATGTTAACCATAAAGAATTACCAGAATTACAAAAAAATCATGCATTTTAAGCAAATATTAAATCAAACAAGATAGGAATAATTATCTCAGTAATGAAAATATTACAAAAATTACAAAACTGGGTTTAGGCTTCAGCATAGTCTATACTAAAATTGTTAATATAAGGTAATAAGGTTATTAACCAAGGTTACATGACAAAGTATTGAGGTGAATTTTTCCCCCCATTATACAAACAAATTCTTATTTATTTTATTTATTTTTATTTTTTTTCACATTCTGTCTCTCACAGTTGAAGTGTATCAGTGATGAAAATTACAGACTTCTCTCATCTTTTAATACAGGAAGTGCTCCAACGTATTTTTAAACTCCACACACCTTCACTAGAATCACTTGGATAGTTTCAGCCCTGGAATTGCCGATCTCTAATGAACAAAAGGTAACATGAAAACTACCATTTTATGACATCACAAGGAGGAACCGAGCGTTTTGTTCTTTGGGGATGTAGACAGACTAAATAATAAAGGATTATTCAAACGTGTGAATAAAAAAACACAACTCCAGGTATGTTTTTTCTCAGAATTTTTGAGCTATAAAACCACCTTAGATCTTTTTAATTTCATACTGTGGAACATTTGAAGCAGAGTAATGGCAAATCCACAGAAACAAAAAGGTGATGGACCCTCAGTCGAAAAGTCACATAGTAGACCTTTAAGTATAGCTCCTCTCTGCACGTTTAGCTGTGTAACCGTAGCTCTTATGCAGTGCCTGTAGTCCCTGAAAGTACACAGTGAAGTACACAGTGTCTCTGGTGCTGTCCTCCTCCTCACTCCCACTGTGAGCGCAGTGACAGACAGCTCCTGTGGGAGGAGAGGCTCACACACTCCAACCACAGCCGCTACTGCACCTTCCAAACTGTGATGGAGGCTGAATAAGACCATGGATTTTTGGCATTGGATAATTATGGATAATTATTATTTTGTATCAAAGCTAATGCTTTAAGTCCCAGTCTGTAATTAGACAGGGAGACCCACTCCTGTTGTATTCTCACACTTCACCACTAGAGGCTGTCTATAGTCCTGCTGACTGTCTGAAAGTTTGGCCCGACAGAAGAAGAGCACAGAGCGAGTCACAGGCGAGTCAGTCATTTACATAAACATAAATTTCTAGTTAATCTATGGTCACATTTTTAAAAGGCATAAAAAATCAGGCAAAACAATCAAATCACACACAGTTACATCTCATACAATTTAAATATCATGAAAAAAGTCAATATTTTTGTCACTCATTTGGCTGGCACCAGGGGCGGTTCTAGGCACGGGCCAACAGCGCAGCCTGCCCCGGTCTCACTTGTGGTGGGTTTGGGGGCGTCCGGGAGGAGTAAATCGGTGTAGGACGGCCACTGACTGGCACCTTGGGGTCCCCCCGGAGGAGCTGGAGGAAGTGTCTGGGTGAGGGAAGTCTGGGAGTCCCTGCTCAGACTGCTGCCCCGACTACCTGACTCTGGATAATCAGAGGAAAATGGACGGATGAATGTTAAAAAAATAAAGCTGCAACTTTCACACTGAATTTGTGTGAACTCTAAATGACACTAAAGAGTGAAGGTGAATCAGGTTCAGTGAGGCTTTAGCTTTTGTAAAATGTCTAAATATATTAATCATTTTAAGAAAACTTAAATGAGGCGTCTGAACTACAAGTGTGTGTCTCTGTGTGTGTGTGTGTGTGTGTGTGTGTGTGTGTGTGTGTGTGTGTGCGTGCGTGCGCGTCCGTGTGTGTGTGTGTCCCTGCTGCGCTCTGGCCTGTTGTTATCTGGTCCTGTTGTCTCCGTAGGGACACTTCTGTCTCCTGACTCTGTAATTATGACTGACGTCCCTGGAGGGTGAGACGGGCCCAGGGCGGCGGTCCCTGTGAGCTGGGGCTAAACTGGACCTGATTATTTGACATCCAAGCCCTGTGTGTGTCCTTGAGCAATACACTTGATCCCATTCATCCTCTGAACATTTTGTTTTGTCACATGTTTTGTGACGTAGGGCCAGTCCCAGAGCAGCTGTGGTCACAACATTAGTAGTTTTACCCCAATGCACTAAAGCCCCACTCCGTAACCTTTTTAGGCAGAAACAAACTGAAACTAACTTTTTTTCTTCATGTCTCTGAACTGTGGCTCTTTCCTGAAGCCTCGGTATGTTGGTGGTTCCAAAGTTCCAAACTTCCTTCCAATCCAATGAGGTTCATTTGGTCTTCTGATAATTTATGTTATTGTGTTCTTTTTTCAGACCAAGAGTTTGTTTTCACACAGTGAGGAACACCGCAGGTGAGCAGTCGAAACTGTCAGGTATGAACTCAAACTCCTGGTCTGAAAAAAGAACCTAATAACATAGAGACTTTGACACTGACAGATACGACAAAGTAGAGATCTTTCCCCCTCAACTTTGTGAATAAGTGGAGTTAATATGATCAAGTTAGATTCAGGAGCTGGACCACGCCTCAACCTCCTCACCAGCCAAACACAGGTTGGGGAGCGCGGGTACTCGGCGGGTTGGGGAGCGCGGGTGGGGTGATGGTGTGGGACGGGGCTTGACCTATGAGTGACAGCCGGGTGACTGCGCCCGTCAGTGAGGCAAACTGCCAATGGAGAGTGAAGGCGACGCGAGTTTGGCCACGGAGTGCAGCGGGCTACAGGTGGGGCTAAGAGGGGCTCCTCACGTCCCGCCCACAGACTGTGAACTGACCGCGAGTGGCTGTGCTCGTCACGTAATAACCTCAGAACAGCATCTGACTCATTGGTGGCCATTTGTCCAACCCGGAAATTCAAACGTCGTGGCTGTAGTTGATTCTAAAGACGCCGGTACAGACACGACTTTGACCCAAGTCAGATTTTCAACAAATATGCACTAAAACGCCAAAATAAGGCCAGGGACAGGTATACACTTCTATTTTAGACCCATTTACACAGTTAATCTGTTAAAAAAAAGTGTTTTTGGTGTTTAGTGGCTCTTTAAGTGTATGCTTTAGCTAAAAAGTGACACAGTGGGGCTTTAAGTTTTCCATTAAAGTAGTAAAAGTTGTTATCGTGACAGCACTAGTCCTGCTCCTCTGTGAGACGAGGGACAGCAGGGACACTGTCTGTTTGTCCACAGGATTACAGGACTCACACGACACAGCGGCTCTCTATGGACACACACGCACACACACACACACACACACACACACGCACACACCCACGCACACACACATTTACAACACACACATTTACAACACACAAGACATGTTTAACAGTTCACATTACAGGTTTATGTTTTGTGGAAACTACTTAAAGCTCCCACATTACACAAAACTGACTCTGAGCTTGAGCTTTAAACATCTCCAAACCTCAAAATGCTCAGTTCCACCTTGTGATGTCATAAAGAGGTAGTTTTCAATTGAACTGCTCCTTTTTTTTCCTTTAGTCCCGTAGATTCCGGAAATTTTGGGGCTGAAATGATCCAAATGATTCTGTTGAAGGTGTGTGGAGTTTAAAAACACAGTAGAGCACATCCTGTATTGCCACGTGACATCACAAGGTGGAACTTAGCGTTTTCTGTTTGAGGGAAGAACTCCTAAAGCCTAAATGTGCAGGGTTTGTGTGTTAAACGTGTGTGTGAATGAAACAAAACACAACTCGGGGTGTAATAATTCACTGACAGTTTAATTCGCTTTATTCTTTAATTTAATTTTGTCAGCCAATCACAGCACGGTCTCCGCTCCATCGCAGCAGCAGAACCATCAGCCTCCTCAGCCTCTTCAGCCTCTTCATCTCCTCCTCTTCGCCTCCATCAGCTCCATAAACACACACAGTTGTTGTGAAAGTGTGCGCAGGTCCCCAGAGTGTTCATGAGTCTCGTTAGCAGGACTGTCAGGACAAACTGTCACGTCCAATTAAAGTGTGAAATTGCATTAGGCAAGTGGATGAAGCGCTAATGTGCAGGACAAGAGCACACAACAACACGCAACGGAAACACACACAACAGAAACACACATACAGAACAAGCAACACACACAACAAGCAACACAGGCACCAGAAACACACACAACAAGCAACACACACACAGAACAAGCAACACACACAAGCAACACAGGCACCAGAAGCACACACAACAAGCAACACACACACACAACAAGCAACACACACAACAAGCAACACAGGCACCAGAAACACACACAAGCAACACACACCGCCGCGTTCCAAACAGGAAGTTCACATATGGCTCTTCCGGCTCCTTCTGACTTCAGCTCCCATTGACTCACATTGGAGTATCGCGGCCCGTCTCTCTGTAACTGCCGCTGTGAGTCTCGTCATTTTGGTCTTAAAATGTTCGTTTTAAGCTGCTCTACACGATCCTGGTGGGTTTTTTCGCTATTTTGTAAAAAAAAATCCTATTTCTAATATAAAGCCTGGCTCCAAATTCACTCCTGTAACCACAAGCATCAGTGAGCTTCATCTGAGCGGCGCTGAACACTATGGGCGACGCCACACTCGCTTAGTCCACTTTTTTATACAGTCTGTGGTCAGAAGGAGCCGGAAATGCCACCTGTGCTCACTTTTTCAGGTTTTCAGGTTTGTGAAGTTGTTGTGTTCAGTTTTGTATCATGTGTTTTGTATATTTATGTAGAATTGTCATGTGGGAGCATTGATGACATGGGCTTGTGGGCGGAGCCTTGTACAGAATCTTACCGCTAACTGTGAGGAGGGTTTGAAGAGCGCGATGGGAGATATCGCTAGATTACTCAAACATGCACGGATGGAAGAATGGTTTTGCATAATACCCCGTCTTTGAACCAAACTGGCCCAAATGAGAGACTGATGTGAGGCTCATTCTGCTTTCTGATTGGCTAATACTGCCACGAGAACCAAAACGCCAAAGTAAAACATAAACAACTCCATCATGTCCAGTGTTTTTGTAAAGAAAAAGAATAAATCAGCATTGCACTTGTTCTCAGCCATATTCAGTTTAAACAGGTTTAATTTTTTCTTTTTAAGCAGCCATATTTGTTTTGATTTGATGAAGATGGACCATGCATATCCCTGATTGGCTCTTCCACCTGTCAATCACGTCCATCTGAACTCAGGCAGATTCACCAGTGACCAGACTCGCATCTTCATCAAGGACTGAAGAAGTGCGTATTCTGGATCCCAGGCAAATATTTCCCAGGACATTTGGGCCCTTTTCTAATTTTGGAAAACAAGCCAATCATTTTCTAGGTTTTCCAGGATTTCCGGGACTGGAATGATTCAGGAACCTCACTTTTCCCACAGCAGAACAGACTCTCTTGCACTCTCGTCACCTCCTTCACTGACAGCGATCCACAGCTCTGACCTCGTTTCACAGGCAAACCAGACTGTGTCCTATTTTCTCCAAAACCCTCCTGCCTCCTAACTCCTATCTCCTTCCCTTAGAGACCTCTGTCCAGCTCCCTTCCTCAGATATGGGACACACGCGGCACCTGCCTCTGCACCTGTCGGCAGGGGAACATCCTGTCTGTGTGTGAGTGTGACTGTGATGAGAGCAGGAGAAAGGAGACTGTTGATTTAATATATGAGCTGTGGTTTAAAGGACACGATGTGTGCGTCAGCGAGAGGGAGCGCCGTGTCTCTGTCTAATTATGGACAAAAATATCTGAAAAACATCACACAAAGACTTATGGTAATGTGAGAGTGGAGCTGAGTCACCTTTTAATCGGTGATTTTTGAACAGAATGTCCTATATTACACAAAATCGACTCTTGTGAGCTTTAAGACATGTTATAATGTTGTTACCTCCTCAAAAACAGACCTGGAGTTGTGTTTTGTTTCATTCACATGTTTGAATAACACTTTATTATTAGTCTGTCTCCATCTCCAAAACTCAAAGTGCTCAGTTCCACCTTGTAGTTTTCAAGTTTCACAGCTCCTTTTACCTTTAGTTCAGTAGAGATCGGCAATTCCAGGGCTGAAATTATCCAAATGATTCTAGTGAAGGTGTGTAGAGTTTAAAAACACAGTAGAGCACTTCCTGTATTACCACATGATGACATCACAAGGTGGAGTATTTTCGGTTTAAGGGAAGAACTCGGCGCAAAAATGCAGGGTTTTTTTGTTAAACATGTGTGAATGAAACAAAACACAACTCCAGGACATATGACTGAAAATGAAGGTGGCTGGGGCCACAAATAAAACAAACAGTAATAAATACCAAACTTACAATTTATTTTATTAAACAATGTAAGTAAAATTAGTCTGACCCAGAATAAAAATAGTTAGTAAAAGGATAAAAGAAATAGTTAAAATCTAAAAATGAATAAAATAGGCCTATGGCAAAAGGAGAAATTCAATTTGTCAACTGGACAAAAGATTTATTTGGTCGAATACGTTTCGCAGCTCATCCAAGCTGCTTCTTCAGTTCCAGAAAAATCTTTTGTCCAGTTGACAAACTGAGTTTCTCCTTTTGCCACAGATTCTACCTGGACGACTGAGGAATTCTACACACATCTTAAAATAGGCGTAGGAAAAATTACTGAAACCATGTCCTTTCTTAGGTCCATTTTCATGCAGGTCCACCTGGTGACACAGCCAACAGAGCCACACGACCAATCGGCCATCATTCTCCCAAGTACAGTTACAAGAGCTTCCTCCGCTCTGCCTCTGCGTATGGTCCTCATCGTGGTGGTCTCCTCGGTTGGTGTCGTTGGAGCTCCTCGCCGTGTGTGCCCGGCCTGTAGCGGCTCATCCAGATGGCGATCCGCTCCACTGAGGTCCATTTTCAATCACTCGTCTCCGTCCTGGTCCCAGTCCTGGTGGTTCCGTGTCACGCCACCGTCGGCCCCTCTTTCCTGACCCTCCCTGTTGTGTTAGTCTCCGTCTCTTTCTTCATCGACCAGGTGTGCTGATTGTGGCTGCCCCAGATTGGAGGCCAAGTCACATGACCGGGTCGCTAGGGCCACGATCTGGGAGCTGCCAACATGCAATACACACAAAATCAAAATCACCATCCCACTCATGCCCACCTGCTGACAGAAACAACATTATAACATAGATGAGAAAATAGTGCACTGCAGGCCTTTTAAGTGACATTTAGGCTGAACTATACAATGACTTATTTATCGGTATAAGCAGGCCACAGTCCACACCCCAACAGCACACAGCATGTCTCCTATAGGCTCCTGTTTACTCACATATGTTCACTGTTTGGAATGCTGCTTAAATACTGAGAGGACCCAACCAAGATGGATTATGGGAAAATGTTAAGTTTTAAACACAATATTGATTTAAAATGACTTACTAAATGAAACAGGTCCACTGACTTCCACTGCGGTATCCAATTTGAGCTGACATCGCCTTAAATGTCGCCTTAAACGTCGCCTTAAACGTCATCTTAAACTTCGCCTCAAACGTCACAACAAAGAGCCGCATGCTGTGGGTTCCTCCTATGGATTTTTTTTTAAATTTGGACAAAAATGACTACATGACACTGCTGAATCTGTATATCTCAGATTAAGAAAACAAAATGGGAGAATGAAGTAAGTACAGTAGGCGTGTACCAGTGAGGGTGAAAATGGAGGTAGATCGGACCAATGACGTCTTGAATACAGGAGAATAAAGATGACTCAAACTATAACATGGGTAAAAGTTCTGAAAAGTCCATTTTGCAGAATAGGTTTGATTTAAAGCCCATGATACCAGGCCAACACAGGTCCAGAAACTGATCGGACACGAGACTTGGGTAAAAAGGTAATAGTTTAAAGGGCCCATATTACACTTTTTTCTGATCTGTTCTAATGTTGTTTCCTCATCACAAACAGACCTGGAGTTGAGTTTTGTTTCATTCACACATGTTTTTAAACTCCACACACCTTCACTAGAATCATGTGGATCCCTTCAGCCCTGGAATTTCCGATCTCTACTAAACTAAAGGTAAAAGGAGCTGTTAACCTGAAAACTACCGCTTCATGACATCACAAGGTGGAACAGAGCGTTTGGTGCTTTGGAGATGTAGACAGACTAATAATAAAGATAAATCACAAGATAAATGGATAATATATCTTTAATATCACATTAACATTAGTTTCACATAATTTTTAGCGGTGTCTGTCCCAGTAGAAGTCCATGTGGTTGGTTACGCACCGCCCCTTTAACATGTGCACCGCTCCTTTAACATGCGCTCCATGGCAGTCCTTTGTCCATACGAGTGCTTAGACTTCTCTCACTGCCACAGACATGTCCCCTCCACTCACACGCTCAGCTCAGAGAGTGGGACATTGTCCTAACGCCACAGCCACATGTTCAGAGCAGGAGAGAAGGAAACATACAGAAGGAGAGGTCTTACACTACAGCTGCTCATGACAGGGAAACCACCAGTGCACTTCAGTGTAATCCCTCATGTTCACACCAGATCTTTGCTGGTCAGAAAGGGGCAACCAGACCACCTGCAGAAATCTCAGGAGGGTCAGATAAATCAGGAGAGAAGAAGAGTTGGAGTTAATGGTGAGCCAGTTTGACCTGAAGGACTGGTGCTGTGTGCTGGAGAGAATCACAGAGAGCTTCGAGCTGCCCCCAGGACTCAAAGAAGTCCACTTGAGCTGTGCCCAAGCCTCTCCAGATGGTGTGGACCACCTGTGGGTGAAGCCCCCTCCCTTTGCAGGAGAGTTATGGAAATCTGACACTTGATTCAGTGACCCGCAGGCTGGAACAAGGGACTGAGGCTTATTTATTTATTTACTTTGGACCTTGAGAAGCATCAGTTCTTTTACAGGGGGCCCCATGTGAGACGCTGCTGGGTTCTGCTCCCATTCCCCCAGAAAATGGTGCAGGGTCAAGTCCACAAGCGCTAACTCTAGAACATGTGCTCTCCTACCAAACATGGGGCATCTGTGTTGTGACCTTTACCTGATCGTGACTGGTCGCTTGTGTAATGTAGCATCTTTAAACCTGGTTCCTGCCGAGAAGATAAGGCTGCTGCCCCGACCTCAGTGAACACCTGGGGGACGGGGACACCCCAAATGAGTGGACTGAAAATGTCTCCTCTGAAAAGTAAATCGAGGAACTTCCTATGATTATGTGCGATCAGTGCATGAAAAGAAGCAGTATTGAAGAAGTGTGTATTCTGGATCTCAGGCAAATATTTTCCAGGACATTTAACCTCTTTTCTAATTTTCCATGCTTTTTCCATGTTTGGAAAACAGGCTAATCATTTTCAAGGTTTTCCCATAGCATGAACAGATTCTCTTGCACTCTCACTTTCTCTTCTCGTCACCTCCTTCACTGACAGGAACTTCCCATGACTTTATATATTATTTATGACTTGGTTTATTATTATCGTATTGCTGCTCCGCACCGGCCCAAATGTGGTCTGAGGGGGACCGGCCCATCGGGCATTTTCCTGGTAGTACAGATTACCAGTCTGAGCCTGCTCAGGTCTAACACCGGACATATGTGACCACTGTCTCTGAATACAAATCCCTGGTTCACAAACACAATCCCACTCTTTTCCAGTAAGGTTATTTCCTGCTTCAGTGTTGAATAGCCCGAAACAGGAGGCCGGGTCAGAACTGCAGCTGGTATCGCCATGATAAGGTGGTATGTGCCTGTTTCCATGGAAATGTTGTTCCTTTGGCTAAAATCTTCCACAGTCAACACAATCTGACCATAAAGAGCTGATTTAGTTGGAACTACAGCAGGTGAGCTGATTTCTGCTGTTAAACAAGTCCCTCTCACATAACGTTACAGTCACAAACTATCCAGCATTACCCAACAGTTTTTTTGTTAGTCTCTCTTTTTGTTGAAGATCAAACTCCTAAACAGGACCATGAACGCTCAGACTGACCACAGATTTCTGATAATCTATTGTTTAAATCCAATTTGTAATTTTTCTTGAGTTTTTAGACCATCTTCAAACTTTTTTGACAGTGTTATTGTGCTAATGTGTGCATTGTGTCACCATGGTAACCGATGAACATGCCATCACAGAGATACATGTAGAACACCCCCACCGTGATGTCACTGCGCTGTGATCTACACTGACCGGTGTAGTGACCACAGCTGGACACTTCTTTCCAAGCTGCATTGTGGGAAATTTACATTACTTTTTCACTACACAATTGGGGTTAAAAACACTGGGTTCAGGGGCGAAAAAACGGGCGATGTTTGTACTTTGTAACTGTCGATTTCTGTTGGTGTTTGAATTTAACATTACAAATGTGTGATATTATGTGTATCAGGGGGTCTGGGGTCCTCACCAGGGGAATTTTGGACAATTTACTGCATTTCACTGCATTTTAGAGGTCCACTAAGCTCAATAACATAAGCCAGTGTAGCCTGTATTTATTTTTCATGGGTGTGGCGGGGCTCTACTAAAAACTCAGGCAAGATCGAATTTCCAAGTGCAGGTGAATTTATTGTGCCAGTGTCCAAAGTGCAAAACAGTGCAAAAATATTTACAGTGAGCAAAATGTTCCGTTATTTACAGCAAAAGAAAAGAAAAGAAAAGAAAAGAAAATGGGTAGAGTTCAGCATTAACTCAGGTCCCTTTAGTTCCTTGTGCAGCACACCGACGTTACCTGCTCTGTAACCGGTGGCAGACTGACTGACAGCCAGAAACGACTCCCCTTTATACCCCACTTGCTCCTCCCATTGAGCAACATATACAAATAAACGTAGGAATAAACAAGTTCACAATACATCTACAATGTATCATGTTCATCTCCCCAGCAGTAATAATGTGCATCAAATGATAACAATAAGGACTTAATAATAGGTGAAAAGTCAGGTTACGCAACCGGCGTCATGTGATCAGCAGCACGGCGCGAACGGCGCCTATTTCAACTAACAGGAAATACCGGGTCGGTTTGGCAGAGTCGCGTCGCGTCGGAGAAGAGAGACGCATTAGCGAACAGGTAAGAGCTGCATGTATGAAGTGATATATTCTACCGCGCTCAAGTGTGCACCCTTGGCGAATTAGTAACGGAGGAGAGGGGGGAAAAGGCGTAATAGCGCACCGAGCGCAGATGAATAAACAGCGGGGAAAACCGGGGAAAGTGAACTAGTGTGTGCGGGAAAATTAGCGTATGTGTGCGCGGGCGCAGCCAGAGCAGACCGGGGTTACATTTAGGGGGGAAACACCGACTAGCCTTAAAGACGGACTGGCTCCGTCACAGTGGGTTATTTTCCTGACAGTGTCTATGTCCCCTGTCTGCTGCTCTGACAGGGCCCTGCTCCTGTCACTTCTCACAGACAGGAGGTTTCAGTCTGTGATTCAGAGCAGGACGAACACCACAGACTTTAGCCTTTATCAGGACGTCTGAACATGTTTTATCCTGTATAAATCCAAAGAAACAAGCAGGTGAAGGACCCCCAGCTGAAAAGTTACACAGTTCAAAGTGCAGTTTAAGATAGTACTTTAAGTTAAAATACTCGCAGTGTAAATATGTTGTGTTATTGGGGTTACTATTGTACAGGAGATGACACTGTGAGGGAGTATGTGCTCACATGTACAGTGTGTGTGACTTACAGTAATGCATCGGTTTTAAGTGCGTCCTCATGACTTTTTAATTCACCGAACTCAGACATGTACAGTCCATTACAAAAACACAATCCCAGAGCCATATTTCTGTATTTTATTGTTATGAGCTGCGTTTGTGTTGTGAAATCCGATGACGTCACAGTCGGTGGTGGAGGGCAGGGGCTCAGGGCGTGGCTGGAGAAGAAATGGGCCTTGAACTTTTTGGTTTGGACCGGCCCACGTGCACCGCCGCGACTATACGTCAACTTAAAATAGTTGTGTAGTGTGCTTGTGTTTTGGTGTCAGTATGTGTCAGTAATGCGGCGGCCGTCTTCTTGGATAATGCATGAGGCTGATCAATGATTAAGGGCCTTTGGGTGTCACACTATAGGTGCTGGAAACTGGCTTTTACACATGGACAGGAAATACAAGTCGTCTTACTCCAAACGCTGTGGCACAAGTAGTAAGGAGATCTGGCGTGACCCTCCGTGTGCCATTCTTTGACTTGAGTAAAAGTTGTGTTGCCTCTTCCCACTGTGAGAAAGTCTAAAGCTTTAGGTGACAATATGAAATTATTTGAACATTTGCATTTCCTGCAGCTCCTTCACATATGACTTCGTTTGTGTCATTTTGAGTTATATCTTTTGAAAATACGAGCGTCCTGGGGTCTGAGTCTTAACAAAAAGGTGAGAGTGACAGCGCAGATCAGCTCACCTGCTTTAGTTCAGTCAGTCCTTTCTGAGCAGATTGTGTTAAAACAAAGCTCAGATTAAAGTCGAACTGGAGTAACAGTGCCTCAGACAGAACAGTGCCTCTAGTTAGCATCATGTGATAGGTTAGAATGGTAATATATGCCCCTAATACTACGCTCTGTGCCTGTTTACAGTGATAATGTGATTTCATGCTAAGAGTTTAAACAGTAAAAGGTTTGCAATAAATATTTATTTACATAAGCCTTAAAAACAGTTAAATACAGTTAAAAGTCCATTAAAATGTTTATTCTGTTTTATTTTTCAGTAACATTCCTGTTATTTTGTTCAAAGAAACTGTAATCATATAATCCGCGATCAACTACTAAGCCTGGAATCCTTTGTTTTTCTGTTTCTCCTCATTGCATTAAACTTCTGCATGAGAGAAACAGCACGCAGATCACTCTTGAGGTTCTTTTTCTTTGTTTTCAGAAGTGCAACATTCCCCATTTCCAGAGGTACAACAGTCACACCTCCAGGGAATGTTGGGGACGTCACCTGCAAAGTATCAATAGAGAAAACTGGCTCTTCCCCCCAAACGGGAGTCTGACATCATCTTAGAGAAGAATCTGAACACTAATAGGGTTCAGTCCTGGACCTTGAACAAAATGGTGATTTGGACTGGAAGTTTGGCACAGCTTTACAATGGATCTTTTTTTTTTTTTTTTTCCAAGTTGCAGGGAGTCTGATACTTGCTTGTCTCCATGGAGATGTTCTTCCTTTTCTTTTCATACTCTTCAGTATTGTGCAAAAATCTTCAAAAATACACTACATTACATTACTGTGAGTGGGCCTGCCCCTCTACAGATCTGACCTGTTTTTGGTCACCTGCTCATCTTTATGGATATAGATAAGTTTAATGCCATACTGTGTAACATTCTGGGTAAAGCACATCTCCATGGAGACAAGCAGGTCAAACTCCCGCAGAAAAGTGACGTAGTTTAGCTTTAAAGTGCTTGACTCTTCAGTTTGTTGGCGGAGGGTCTGTGTGCCCCTTACGCCAGCGGCCGTTTTACATATACTTTGAAATTCGGCCTGTATTACTTTACGTACTTTATGATGATTATTATTATTATATTATGATAGGCTGCTCTTGTGGCTGACTGGCTGGCACACTGAGCAGTTTTTAAACTTTGAAAATTTTGATCTTAAATGGTCACATTTTTATATATTCATACACCAGTGCACGCCGACAGTAGGGGAAAGGTGGGTTAAGTGTCTTGCCCAAGGACACAATTCATTTGTGGGAGCTGGAATCACACCGCCAACCTGTGAGTCAACCAGTGATGTTTATGTCGAGAGCGGGATTCGAACCGCCAATCGTCAGCTCAGTGGACAAACGCTCAAACAACTGAGCTACTGCTGCTCATTTTAACAACATTTTGGTGATTTTGACCAACTATTTTTCACTTGGCGCCCCCTGGAGGCCACTGTAATGCTGCAGGACACAGAGGAGGGATACTTTTTTTGTCCTGAGGGTTGTTACTCTCCTCACACCGCCCTGACACTGGAGCTGATGACTCTGTTGAGACTTTTGTTGGAGCTTTTCTGTTATTGTTGTATTTTACTGCTCAGTTTGATTAAATAAAGCGATATTGATTTATTGACTGATATTAAATTTAAAAATATCATATTAACGTAAGAAGGACGCACTTTTAGTCAGTAGGATTCTGTCATGTTTACCCTGAAGTACAGTTTGATCCTCAGACAGTGACAGCTCTGCACAGTGGAGCTCTTTGTTCACATGAGTAACTTAAACCTGCGCTGTAGACAAAAGCAGGACACATGTTCCTCCTGACCACACACACAAGCGCACAGGGAATATTCCAGACTGTGGTATTAGAAGAGGGGCGTGGTACAGCAGGTGAGGCTTTGCGTGGTTGGATCCTTCTCACTTTCGATCGTGTTTAGAAGATTAGAGCAGTTTCAGGGCGGAGTGGGCGATGGTCGCGATAAGGCCTGCTTTGTGCAAAACTGACGCCTGTGAGCTTTAAGTCGTGTTATAATGTTGTTACCTCCTCAAAAACACACCTGGAGTTGCTTTTTGTTTCATTCACACATGTTTGAGTAAGTTTTTATTAGTCTGTCTACATCTCCAAAGCTCAAAACGCTCTGTTCCACCTTTTGATGTCATGAAGCGGTAGTTTTCACGTTTTTAACAGCTCCTTTTACCTTTAGTTCAGTAGAGATCGGCAATTCCAGAACGGAAATTATCCAAATGATTCTAGTGAAGATGTGTAGCGTTTAAAAACACAGTGGAGCACTTCCTGTATTACCACGTGACATCACAAAGTGGAACAGAGACCACAGCTTTAAAAATCTGCAGGGTTTGTGTGTTCAACATGTGTGAATGAAACAAAACACAACTCCAGGCCTGTTTGTGATGAAGAAACATTATAACATAGATCAGAAAATAGTGTAACATGGGTCTGTTAATCTGATTCTTCTTAGTACTTTAACTTAAACTACTACAACTATATTTGAAATTAAAGTACTTCTACACGAGTGAAGAATACCCCTTCTTACGTACAGTGATACTCTGAAGTTTCCCTGTTCCCTAAAGAGAGGAAAGTACAGAAAAGCATTAGTCACAGCCCTGCCCACCTATACCCCAGAGAGAGAGGTGAAGAGAGAGACGATAGAGGGGTAAGAGAAGGGCTGAGAGAGGTAAAAAGATGAGAGAGAGGTGAAGAGAGAGACGATAGAGGGGTAAGAGAAGGGCTGAGAGAGGTAAAAAGATGAGAGAGAGGTGAAGAGAGAGACGATAGAGGGGTAAGAGAAGGGCTGAGAGAGGTAAAAAGATGAGAGAGAGGTGAGACAGAGGTAAGAGAAAGATAAGAGGGGTTGAGAGAGGTAAAAAGGTGAGAGAGAGGTGAAGAGAGAGGTAAGAGTGGTGAACGAGGGCTGAGAGAGGGGTTGAGAGAGGTAAAAAGGTGAGAAATAGGTGAAGAGAGAGACGATAGGGGGTAAGAAGGGCTGAGAGAGGTAAAAAGATGAGATAGGGCTGAGACAGAGGTAAGAAAAAGATAAGAGGGGTGAGAGAGGAAAGAGGGAGAGATGAGAGAAGGGTTGAGAGAGGTAAAAAGGTGAGAGAGAGGTGAAGAGAGAGACGATAGAGGGGTAAGAGAAGGGCTGAGAGAGGTAAAAAGGTGAGAGAGAGGTGAGAGATTGGTAAAAGTGGCAAACGAGGGGTGAGAGAGACGGGTTGAGAGAGGTAAAAAGGTGAGAGAGAGGTGAAGAGAGATACGATAGAGGGGTGAGAGAGAGGGGTGAGAGAGAGGTAAGAGAGCGGCGAATGAGGGGTGAGAGAGGGGTTGAGAGAGGTAAAAAGGTGAAGAAAGGTGAGAGTTTTGTAAGAGTGGCAAACAAAGGGTGAGAGATGGGGTTAAGAGAGGTAAAAAGGTAAGAGGAGGATGAGAGAGGGGTGAGAGAGAGATTAGAAATAGAGAGGCAAGAACGAGCGAGGGAAGTGTCTGGGGAGAGGGAAGGATGGAAAAGGAGTGAAAGGGGCGAGACAGGCAAGAAAGAGGTAAGAGGTGAGAGAGGTGAAAAAGGAGAGAAGGGTTGACAGAAGAGAGAGAGCGAGGTTAGAGTGAGAGAGACGAGAGGGGCAAGAGAAGCGTCTGGGGAGAGGGAGGGATGAGAGAGAGGGAGGGACAGAGAGGTGAGGGAAGCGTCTGGGGAGATGCAGGTCTGTGTTCATGCTTTATTAAGGCTCATTTAAAGTGCATTTGACAGGTGAGATGACTTATTTCAGCAAAATGTTGCATGATATTAAAGCTTTGATTGTAAAGTGTGTAATGTTACTTCCTAGTACATAGAACTATAATCAGATCTGAAGGTGAACCCAAGATGGCGTCGTATTCCAGCTCCGGTTCACTGCATCACGGAGCGGTGAGCTGGTGCTGGTGTGAGCTGCACTCGTTCTCTCTGTATTGTCTCTGTATTTGGAGACGAGCAGGAGGCAGAACCCCCTCCAGAAAAGTTACATAATGAACCTTTAAATGAATGACACTGAAAACACGGTGAATATTTGTGTAAGATTTGGGTCGTAGCCTTCAGCTTATGTGAAGGCATCTGTCATAAAACTGTTCACTGAACGTTGCTTCAGGCCCAACTCTTGCTCCAACATCTGCTGGAGAACTGGCGCTGGTCCAGGGCGCGAGGAATTTGTCTGATTTTTACACCAGATGCCCTTCCCAGATGCCCTTACTATGACTGGAGAGAGCATTGGGGTTGAGAATATGGATAGTTTTGCAGGACATCACTGAGATTAAACAAAAGTATTGAATGGAAGCCAGTCAGAAGCTCAGTTGGCAGAGAAGATCTTCCACTGGTCCAACGCTGCTGCACCCTATTGTTGGGCCCATGAGCAAGGCACTTCCCTCGCCTTCTTTCAAAAGTGCCCAATGCGGAACAGAAAAGTGAGGAGCCTAAATACACCTGAGATCAGATAGGAGGTGATTTTTTACTATTATTCGAGGCAAGCGCTACCCTGTGAATCTTAGGTTTAAAACAAAAAGAGGCTGCACTAGCACTGATTCATGATCGGCTGCAGACGCTGGGGTTTAGGTAGTGACCAGTCAGATCAGAGAGAGGCGTTTTAGGTTTAAACCAACTGGATTTTGGCTTTGGAACTAAAAAAAATCTAATGAATTACGAATAAATCGGGATTACAATTGTTATCAGTAAAAGCCATTTGATTTGTGACAAAAATAAGGGCCCTTAATCAGAATTTTGGTTGCACAAAGCCATGATTGTATAAACTCGGGCGGCAATCCAACCGTTTTCCTCCTAGTTCAGAGGCAAATCCATCACCTTCAGTCCAACGTATTTAAGAAGTTCGTAGATTTTGCTGCAAGCTATTTAAAAAAACACACACACACACAAAACAATATTTCATTAGTAATAATTTATTTTACATAACTTCTTCCAAATAGCCAAACTAAGAAACATACAACATTTGCATTTATACAAAATATAAACTGTAAGATAGGTATATAAATCTAACTGTAGTATGTGTACAGGTGTGAGGGCTTTTTAAACGCGGTAAACTCACCGGGTTCAGCTGACCGTCTGCCTGTGCCATAGATTCTATACCGAACTGGACTGACGATCGAAGCTAGCAGTTACAGCGCTAATCTGCAAACAGGGACCATATTTGGAAATCTGGATGCGGAACCAAAGAGCCAATCAGGAGCGAGGGCGCTGTAGGTACACGTAGCTTCCCTTAGCAACTAGGCGCGATAGCCGTCAGACCTGTTACTAACTCCAGCAGAAACCGACGTCTGCGTAATAAAAAAAGGGCGCCTGATTGGTCTGTTATTAAAGCTCATATCTTGATTTTTAGACAAAATCGTAAAATAAAAAATGCAGGATCATGTAGAGCGGGTTAATACGAACAATTTAAGACCAAAATGACGAGGCTCACGGCGGCAGTTACAGAGAGAGGGGCGACGGTTTTTCAATCGGAAGTGAATCGGAGCCAGAGGAACCGAAACGCGGCCATGCTGATTTGAAAGGAGGCGACCAGCGGGCTAGCTATGTCCAGCTACGTAAATACTAAAATAGTCAACAGTCTACAGCAGCGCCCACTACAGACAAGGGTCAAAACAGCAACATTCAGCGATCTGTGTGAAAAAGTGTATTTACAGACAAAGGCGTTCTGACGGTGGAGGGAGGGCTGGGTGATATGGCGCCTAAAGTTGCATTACGTCATTTTTCTGGTGCTTTTCTCTACAGAGGTGTTCCTGCTTAGCCTAAAATGTTCCGCAGTGTGGCATTCAACGTACAGTAGCTTGCATTTATTCAGTTACAGGTGTTTAAATACCTTGAAAGACCTTCATTCGTTCTGTAAGCGGCGATGCCTCTCCACAGATCTGACCTATACCTTGGCCGAGCGTCTTCACCTGCTTGTCTCCATAGATATAAATAAGTTTAATGCCATACTGTGGAACATTCCAGGCAAAACAGTGACATTTACATGGAGAACAGCGGTCTCCACTAGAAAAGTCAGCACCATTAATATCAATAAATTGCCTTGAGAGTTCACACTTCTTTCTGATTGGCTAAATCCACCTGTCACTCATTCAGAGCAGGACAGAGGCCGCCCAATAGGAGGAGGAGGTGGAGGAGAAGTGAGAAAGAAGAGGTCCATGCTTATTTTGATTTATTGACTATTCTGTCCACAAAAAACTAACTATACAAGCCAAACTATTTTAAGCCTTACGTTCCAGATTTAGATTTTGTCAATTTCTACACAAATTCGCTTTCAGTGGCAAAGCAGTATATTTAGAATTTTTGTATTTCTGATTCTCTTTTTTCTCAGGAAAGCTCTGAATCTTTAAAGAACCGTCTTTGACTCCAGATCAGAGTCATATTTCACCATAACATTATCATCGTCATATGGCCCAGCCCTGCATGAGCAAAACCACGAGGAGTCGTCTCTGGTCCACCTTCTCCTCACCACAAACTCCACCAGGAATCACACCTCCAGCTCACGTCCAGGATGAGAAATACCAGATGTTCTCCACAAACTGGTGAGCTCCAAGAGGTCCAGAAGTTAGTTTGAGAATGGTCCATACACAGCATTTACATGAGAACACTGAATACTCCTAACCCTATCACTGATTTAAGAACTTTTGACAACTACATATCAGGTTGGACACATGGTTTTATCTACTTTTGCTACTGCCTTTGTGTCTTTGAGCAAGACATGCTACCCACCGTACCTGTGTTGACTTAATGAAGGTAGGCGAGAGCATAAATAATTTTGCATTTGTCAAGTCCAATAGGCGAATCATCCTAATCGGTACTTTCACCAATATTTGTTTGATTTTGCTTTGTTTTTTGTCGTGCAAGCAGTAGCAGAGAATGGGGGCGTGGTCTTTAGCCCCGCCCCATCATAAGGACACTTTTGATTGGACTAGCAAAGGCGGGTGTGGCCTCATCAGCACGTAAAGCGGACCAGCTGAGGGGCTATGGCGCTGACAACAACAGAAGATACGCAAGTCAAACAGGAACGTGGGTGTGGACCAGATGAAAGGGTGTGGCATTTTGATGACATCAGCGGTAGATGGGGTTTGATTGGACCAGGCGAGGTGGGTGTGGTCTCGATGACTTCAGCAGTAGATGGGTTTTGATTGGACCAGGTGAGGTGGGTGTGGTCTCCATGACTTCAGCAGTAGGTGGGTTTTGATTGGACCAGGCGAGGTGGGTGTGGTCTCGATGACTTCAGCAGTAGATGGGTTTTGATTGGACCAGGCGAGGTGGGTGTGGTCTCGATGACTTCAGCAGTAGATGGGTTTTGATTGGACCAGGTGAGGTGGGTGTGGTCTCCATGACTTCAGCAGTAGGTGGGTTTTGATTGGACCAGGCGAGGTGGGTGTGGTCTTGATGACTTCAGCAGTAGATGGGTTTTGATTGGACCAGGCGAGGTGGGTGTGGTCTCCATGACTTCAGCAGTAGATGGGTTTTGATTGGACCAGGCGAGGTGGGTGTGGTCTCCATGACTTCAGCAGTAGATGGGTTTTGATTGGACCAGGCGAGGTGGGTGTGGTCTCCATGACTTCAGCAGTAGATGGGTTTTGATTGGACCAGGCGAGGTGGGTGTGGTCTCCATGACTTCAGCAGTAGATGGGTTTTGATTGGACCAGGCGAGGTGGTGTGGCGTTGATGACATCAGCAGAGGCGGTGCAGGGCGATGAGCAGCGGGGCCAGCATTGTGCCCGCCCCCGCCAGCAGCCCCACCCCCGCGCTGCTCGGAGTCGTAAAATTGGTGGAGCTGCTGTAGGGGCCGGGAGACAGGGTGCTGCTCACGTTGGAGCTCATCGTGGTATTTCCCACCGTCACGTTCTGAGACATCACCTGAAGACCACAAGAGGAGAATGGACCATCAGAACATCAGGTTTGTGCACATCAAACTATATCGTCTATAGCTTCAGTGGGACGTCACCCTAAACATCACAACAAAGCGCCGCATGTGATTCTTTGGAGAGCTGCACATCACACTGGGGTGAAACTGATATTTTGCATTTGTATCTCCGATTAAGAAAATAAAATTGGAGAACAAAGTACTTCACAGTGGGAGTGTACTGTTGTCGGTGAAATGGGGGTAGATCGGCAAAATGGAGTCGTGAAAATAAATGTTTAAAGACTCAGAGAGTCAATGAAAAGAAGCTACTATAACATGGTTAAAAGCTCTGAAAAGACCATTTTGCAGAATAGGTCTGATTTAAGTTCCCTCGTGGTCAGTAAACTTTTTAAGTTTAAAGGTCTAATATTACACAAAAATGACTCTTGTCTGACTCTTGTGAGCTTTAAGTCACGCTGTTACCTCCTCAAAAACATACCACAATGGATCTGAGTAATCCATTATTAGTATTATTTAGTCTGTCTACCTTATGATGTCATGAAGCGAGAGTTTTTAAGTGAACAGCTCCTTTTACCTTTAGTTCAGTAGAGAATTCCAGGGCTGAAATGATCTAAATGATTCTAGTGAAGGTGTGTGGAGTTTAAAAACACAGTGGAACACTTCCTGTATGACCACATGACATCACAAGGTGGAACAGAGTGTTTTCTGAGAGAAGAACTCAGCCTAAATCTGCAGGGTTTGTGTTTTAAACAGGTGTGAATGAAACAAAACACAACTCCAGGTCTGTTTGTGATGAAGAAACAACATTAACAGAGATCAGAAAATAGTGTAAAATGAGCCCTTTAGTATTTGCTCCATAAAGACAGCAGATGTGTAAAAGGCTGTTTTAAAAAATACTTTTTACTACTACTTTTAATAATTTTAAACTTGACCTTTATGAGTGAACCATGAAGTAATACATCCATCGATTCAGTCGTGCAAATTACTCGGCAACACATTTCTGCATTTTATCTGTATTTTATCTGCATGTTTTCCTTTACTAAAGTTTGTTAAATTCCCTTAAAGGCAACAAAAAAACCACAGTTCACAGACAGGGGGCGCTGCAGCAGAGAGAGGGGGAGGAGCAAAATGGTTTGTTTGGGATCGGCTCCACAGACTCATATTGATCTTATGGTTTAAAGCAGGGGTCTCCAACCTTTTTCTTTTCTTTTCTTTTCTTTACAAAACAAAAATGCCAGACAGCTACTAGTTTTACTGGTCAGAAGAAATAGAAATTGAATATGTATAAGTGCTACGGCGAGTACAGTTAGATGCCGTTAAAACCGTTTCTATTTATTAGTGTACAAAGTTACTACAAGTTATTACAAAGTTCGTATGTACAGTGGCAATAGGCATTTAATTAATCAAATTCAGAAATCCCTTGGCGAGCTACTTGGAAGAAGCTGGAGCGCTACTGGTTGGAGACTCCTGGTTTAAAGTCCTTCCAGCAGAAACCCACGTCTTTGGGGATGAATAATGGCGCCACTTCCTGAAGTGACCGTGAAGAAATCGTTTGACTTTAGTTTATTTCTCCTGACAGGGAAGACGCTGAACTTTGTGCCCGTTTTAGTTTCATGTGGATAGTCCTGGTAATCAGAGATATGAACCAGAAACCGGGTCAACAAATTTGCAAACAGCAAACTCCACCTGAGAGCTCCACCTGAGAGCTCTGACCTGTCTCCAGCTCACGTTATACTTTACAGTTTCTACAGTGTTCTGATGTCATACTCACAGATGGACACAAGAAACACTTTAAATTAAACCTATTAATTACAGCGCGTTTTGCCATGAAATATCCAAACCGCTGCCCCACCTCCGTCACAGCAATAAAAGGAGGATGACAGAACGTTATAAAGCCGTTACTGAGCTGACAGCCTCCACCTATGAGAGCAAATCAAAAAACTTAAAGCTGCATTGTGTAACTTTTCTGCTGGAGGGTCCGTCAAATGCTTCTCTCCATCTAGATGTTATTATTTTGTCTGAAAATGTTTGATTTAGACCTGGTTTAGTCCTGGTTTAGTCCTGTTTCAGTTCTAGTTTTGTCCTAGTTTAGTCCTGGTTTAATCCTGGTTTAGTCCTGTTTCAGTCCTTGCTTAGTCCTGGTTTAGACCTGTTTTAGACCTGGTTTAATCCTGAGTTTGACCTGTTTTAGACCTGGTTTAGTCCTGGTTTAGACTTGTTTTAGACCTGTTTTAGTCCTGGTTTAGTCCTGTTTTGGATCTGGTTAAGACCTGTTTTAGACCTGGTTTAGTCCAGGTTTAGACCTGTTTTAGACCTGGTTTAGACTGTTTCATGTTTTACTGTTTTATTGCTGTGTCTGGAATGTTCCACAGTATGGCATTAAACCTTTCTATCTTCACGGAGACCAAACCAGACCAAGTTACAGGTCAGATCTGTGGAGAGGCGACCCCGCTCACAGTCAGAACGCCTGTTTTTACTTTATTCTTGAGCTATAAAACCACTTGTAACGGAACACATGTAAAGTAGAGCTGTTTAAAGTCATACTGTGGAACATTTCAGGCAATGACATATCCATAGAAACAAGCAGGTGACAGAATCCCAACCAAAAAGTTACACCATGCAGCTTTAAACATCAATATATTTACAGACAAAAATCATGTGGCAATTTCTTAGGACAAAAAGTGAAACTGAGCCAGTCTTTTCATCAGATCCTAATATTTGGTTTCAAATTAAAGCCCCATTCTGCAAAATGGACTTTTCAGAGTTTTTAATCATCAGTTGTTTCTCCTCAACATTTTCTCACCCGAAGTATTTGGAGTGATTCGTGTATTTGGAGTGATTTTGTCGATCACCCCCCATTTTCCGCTCCACCGGTACACGCCCACTGTGACGTACGCACTTCCTTCTCCAGTTTTATTTTCTTTCAGAAAAGGATTCGGCAGCGTCACAGAGTCATTTTGGTACAAATGAAATAAAAATCTGATACTCTCTAATGTGCAGATATCCATAGGAGGAGCCCAAAACATGCGGTGCTTTGTTGTGACGACGTTTATGGAGACGCCAGACCCCAATGGGCACCGCAGTTTTCTAACACGTGTGCAAAATGATAACATAATGATCCTTAGGTGTCAGATTATAACTACAGAGCACAATATGTCTGCTTTAAAAGATCTAAAAAGAGCACTGCAAGATTAGGCACATTTAAATTAAAAGCACAAAAATCATTTGAATGGATCCAATTATCAAATCACAAAGACTGTAATTTGTGAAGTGCCATCATTTCCTCCACAAACATTAAAATCTTCTGTCTTCTTCTGCATAAAAACGTCTAACCCTGTAGTTTCGAGCTGTGCAAACAAGCTCTGAAATGTGCTTCTTGTATTAATTTGTCAGTTCATGTTCAGTTTTAGTCTTTCTGTCAGTTCTTCTGGACATGTATAAATGTGAACTTTGATCCTATTATTAAAACACAAATCACAAATCTTATCACAAAGCTTGTCAAAAAAAATCACACTTAAGATATTTTTCCCAAATGGTTCAGCCCTAGTAGTCAGCTAATCACTCTGCCACCACCAAACATATATGATTGGTGGTGGCAGAGTGATTAGCTATAGTACCATGAGCGACAGAGTGAAACTGAAGTGCTTTGCTCAAGAGCAAAGTAACAGCACACATGGGAATTGAACTGCCAGTCTTCTGTGATGGTGGTTTTATAACTTCTCCTGTTTAGTTTTTAGGATCAAGTCAGATATGAAAGAACAAAGCACTTTTCAAATGATCTCACCATGTTTGATTTACTGTTGATCTAGACCTGGTTAAGACCTGGTTTGGTCCTAGTTTAGACCTGTTTTAGACCTGGTTTAGACCTGGTTTAGTTATGTATAGTTCACTGTTGAAATATTCGGGCCATTTAGCACCATCTTCCACCTCGCGCGCGCGCGCGCGCGCGCACACACACACACACACACACACACACACACACACACACACACACACACACACACACACACACACACACACACACACAGCCTTTAAACCTCACTTCGTTCCAGGATAAGCGGATCAGCCGTTCCAATATTTTACACAACACAAATTAACTACGGGCGCTTTTACGCACGGGACTTAGCTGCCCACCACTGCTGCTAATTGCAATTAATTTACGTAATCACGCTATCTCAGCTAATTAAAACACAAAACACACAACAACACGTATTTATTCTCTATTTTGGTTTTGCTGTTGTTGAAACGACCCAGTCAAACGGCATGTTTTCTTCCTGCGTATTTGGTTACATTTGGCACAATGTAAGGCGATGTAATTCAAGCCCTCCCTCCCGCAGTCAGACAATACGCGGCGTTTGAATCTTTAATAGCGCCAATTTGGAGCTTATAATTAGCCTTCACATTTCAAAGAGTCACATTATTCTCTACAGAAGGATTAAGACGATTTTAAGTATCAAGTAAGACGTGCGCCAAGCGGAAAAGGCACGGTTAGCGCACTTTTTCTTATTATTCGTAGTGTATTTTTAAAACGGAACAACGCCAAACCCCCCAGAAGGCTCAGTAACAGTGGCTGCCAGTCAAATTTGCAATAAAAATCTATATACGTAGATAGATTTAATCAGAACACGTCGTGCGTAAAATCCGTAAGAATTAGTCTTTGGCGATATTCATTTTTCACAGTTTATTGTTGAGATGGAACGACGCAGTTAAACGTCTAATTAAAAGTGCATTACGTAAATTTTCTGGTTAAAGGTCTGCCACCAGCTCCTCTCAAAATAGATGTTCCGCAGTATGGCATTAAATTGCTCTGTCTCCATGGAGATTCTCACAGTAAGAATTCATGTTTAGATATAGTTTGGACTTGGTTAAAATCTGGTTTGGACAAGGTTTAATCCTGGTTTATTCCTAATTTAGACCTGCGTAGTTCTGGTTAAGTCCTGGTTAAGACCTGGTTTAGTCCTGATTTAGTCCTGATTTAGACCTTGTTTAGATGGGGTTTAGTCCTGTTTTAGACCTGGTTTAGACCGGGTTTAATCCTGGTTTAGACCGGGTCCTTTAGTATCATTTTATTCCTACTTTAGACTTGTTTTTTCAAGAATCGTTTAGCACCAAAAACACCTGTTATATAGAAACGTTTAATGCCATATTTTGGAACATTTCAGGAAACGCAATATCATTACCATGGAGACAAGCAATTGGCGAACCTTCTATCAGAAGTTACATAATGTACCTTTAACTACCGCTGTTTGAAAAATTGGCTATGAAATCTATATAAACGTGGACTGAGCTGAATTTTAAATATGCCATTCAACCAAATAAAAAATAAAACAAGACAAAATAAAATAAAAACAGATTAAATGAAAATAAATGATTAGAAATGACGCAGTTCCTACCTGTGTCGTTAAACAGAGGGCAAAAAGAAGCACTCCCAGCTGAAACGCGCTCATTTTCCACATGACTTTTGGAGAGGTCCGGTCCTGGTGCGCGGAGGACACAGCAGAGCGCGCTTGGAGACGGTTTGGATGTGACGTGCCCGTGCGTAAAGGCGCAGCTTTTATACGACCACGGCCCCGGTGACGCATACGCCGTCCAGGAAACACAGGGGAGGAATAATGCGATTTATGATACGCGTAAATGAAATCAAAGAAGGCGTTATGTCCCGAGGATCCGCGGTAACGCAGCTAATGGCGCTAAAGGTGGAAATGCGAAACGGAACGAGAATTTAATTTGGAAAGACGGGGAGTCATTGCGCATGCTCAGTGTCTGTCTCCAAAAAAGTCATATTTTCTGTTCACTCGACTTCATTTTGTCCAGTTCTGTCTCGTCATTTTGCTATTATAGGTTTTATTTTTCACTTTTGCATTTTCATAGTAACGATTTACGTAACCAGTGATGCATTTGGGTGCTGTAAAAATCAATTAAGAGCCCGCGCGACCTGTTGAAAAAGAAATTAAAGCAACACTGACATCTAGTGGACAACACCGGGAATACCACTCAAATCCAGAGGTGAGTAGTACTCGGGTTACATTTACCTGAGTAACTTTTTTTTTAAGATTTTTAACTTCTCCGAGTACTTTTCTAGCAGCATAGTTTTAGGCTTACTCGAGTAATATTTGTATTCATATTTTATTTATTAGAAGAGCATTGTGTAATTTTTCTGATGGAGGGTCCGTCAAATGCTTTTCTCTGTGAAGATGTTATTTTAACGTTCTTTTTTAAAGACAATACAGTAAAGTGTATTTACCTTGTTGACATGTTTTGGCTGCTGCATCTTCAGAACTGTCCCCGGTGTTGGTGGTGACGTGTCGTATGTCAGCTGTTGTTACTTCCTGTGGGCGTGGTCAGCTGTTGTTACTTCCTGTGGGCGTGGTCAGCTGTTGTTACTTCCTGTGGGCGTGGTCAGCTGTTGTTACTTCCTGTGGGCGTGGTCAGCTGTTGTTACTTCCTGTAGGCGTGGTCAGCTGTTGTTACTTCCTGTGGGCGTGGTCAGCTGTTGTTACTTCCTGTGGGCGTGGTCAGCTGTTGTTACTTCCTGTAGGCGTGGTCGGCTGTTGTTACTTCCTGTGGGCGTGGTCAGCTGTTGTTACTTCCTGTAGGCGTGGTCGGCTGTTGTTACTTCCTGTGGGCGTGGTCAGCTGTTGTTACTTCCTGTGGGCGTGGTCAGCTGTTGTTACTTCCTGTAGGCGTGGTCGGCTGTTGTTACTTCCTGTGGGCGTGGTCAGCTGTTGTTACTTCCTGTAGGTGTGGTCAGCCGTTGTTACTTCCTGTAGGCGTGGTCAGCCTGATGGACCTGGCAGGTTGCTCAGACTGACCCTGCCTCCCGTCGCCTGGTGCTCTCTGGAGGAGGGTGTCCCAGGTGTGTGAAAGGAGGAACGCTCCGTCATCTCGGTTAATTCTGTTCGTGCCTCGTTTCCTGATTTCACTGTCGTCCCTGATCCAGAGTTTGAACTTGTTGTTTTCCGATCCAATGACCCGAGCCCCGTCCCAATCCATAATGTGGTTATTTCTTTTACACTGGTCTGATGTGGTGGATTTTAGGTTTTCCTGCAATGCTTTGTCTTTTTGTGTTCTGGTGAGTCTCCCTGATGTTTCCTTTTCACATTCCTTTTGGTGTTCCTTTTTTTGGATGTGAAAAGCCCGGCCTGTTTCCCTTATGTACGATTTATTGCATGATTTGCATTGGATACAGGAAATGACAAGAGCTGACCACGCCTACAGGAAGTAACAACAGCTGACCACGCCTACAGGAAGTAACAACAGCTGATATACGACACGTCACCGCCAACACCGGGGACAGTTCTGAAGATGCAGCGGCTGAAACATGTCAACAAGGTAAATAAAAAGAAATAAAAAAGAACCCAAGAAGTTAAAGTACATATGAAGACAAAATGAACATCTTTGGTTTAATAAGGAGATGTTATTGCTTTGTCTGGAATGTTCCACAGTGTGACATTAAACCTTTATATCTTCATGGAGACCAAACCAGACCAAGTTACAGGTCAGATCTGTGGAGAGGCGACCCCGCTCACAGTCAGAATGTCTGTTTTTCTAGGTATTTTTGAGCTCTAAAACCACCTGTACTAACTAACACTAAACTGAAACTAACAAATGAACTGTGACCTTGTTTACTAGTCACTTGGCTTATAGTTATGATGTTGTTTAAACTACACACAGAAAATGTACTTGCCCTCCTAAAAACTTTTAATTGTACTTATCTACTTCAAATATAAATATATTACAACCATCACTAGTGCCACTAATGATAACTTTTATGATGATGGGTATTGTTATTGTTATATTACTTAATTAGTTACTGAATTACTCTACCACTGCTTGACTTTTAATTTGTGCTATTATTATTACTATTGTTTCGCATTGTAAGCTTTTCTTTGTGGTCTTAAATTGTAGTACTGTACATTCATTTTGATGTGGACTTAAAAAAAAAAGTCTGATTTGTTTACAAATTGTGAGTGCTTCTAAAAAAACTAAAATAAGATAATTTTGTGTTTACGGAGTAATGAGCACATTACTGTTCTGTACATGTACACCTTTGTGTTGAAAATGTTGAAGGTGACACTGGATTTGTTTAAAATAATGTGTGCTGTGTAAAAGGAGCTTATTTCTTTCTTAATAAACTGTGCTATGTGGTCAAGACTTGTGCACTTTCACTGTAGGACCAAAATAGCTTTCCTCAATTTCTTTTATAATGGACAAAAGTAAGTCATTTTATTGATATTTATTTTCTTGTTGTTATAGGATATTTGGTGTTAAAGTAATCCAAAAGTAATTGAAAGTATTCAAGTTACATTACTTTAATATTATGGTACTTGGATTACGTTACTGAATACATATTTTAAGGGGTAACTAGTAACTTTACCAGAATACATTTCTAAAGTAACCCTCCCAACCCTGCCTGTAATTGAATAAATGAAAAGAAGAGCAATGACGGATCCATAGAAACGAACTACAGCCAAAAAGCTACATCATGCACCTTTAACATTACTTGAGTAAAAGTTTTGCTTCCTCTTTCCACTATGTGTAAGTCTAAAGTGACAAAAGCTTCATGTGACAATATGAAATGATTTGAACATTTGTGTTTCTTCAGTTCTCCTTCAGATCTGATTTAGTTTGTCTCGTTCTTCTCGTCTTTCCTTTGAAAACACCAGATTTTGGAATTTATTTAAAGTTTCTATATTACGCAAAACTGACTCCTTTGAGCTTTAAGTCATGTTATAATGCTGTTCCTTCCTCAGAAACAGACCTGGAGTTGTGTTGTGTTGTGTTGTGTTGTGTTGAGTTGTGTTTCATTCACACATGTTTGAGTAATTCTTTATTATTAGTCTCTCCAGTGTAGCGGTAGTTTCCAAGTGACCAGCTCTTTTTCCTTTAATTCAGTTCAGATTGGCAATTCCAGGGCTGAAATCATCTAAATAATTATACTGATGGTGAATTGAAACACAGTGGAGCACTTCCTGTTTTCCATTTGAGAGAAGAACTAAATAATTAGAAATAAAAACTAAATATGTATCAGAAAATACTTATTTGAATGCAAAAAGAGTAAAAATACAGTAAAACAGTGGTGCAAGGACATGGGTCATGTGATGAAATGTCCCGCAGTGGGGCTTTAACCCTGTTCTAAACCCCAGCACATGAGTCAGTGCTAGTGCAGCCTCTGCAGCTCAGTGAGTGAATTCTGGAGGTTCTGAGCTTCACGTGAGGCCTGGTCTGTCCGTAAACTGAGAATGAGACAAACCTGGATGTGTCTCCGTCTGCAGGTGAAGCTCTGGAGGCAGGGCATCTGAGGCACAGGGAGGGCATCTGAGGCACAGGGAGGGCTTTCACGGAGGGGGAGGAGTCTGAGAGCAGCTCTTGGTGCCGATTGGTGGACAGCTCCAAAGAGGGGCCAGATTAGTCCTGGTTTAGTCCTAGTTTAGTCCCGGTTTAGACCTGGTTTATACCTGGTTCAGACTGAGGTTAGGCCTGGGTTTAGTCCAGTTTTAGACCAGGTTTAGTCCCTGGTTTAGTCCAGTTTTAGGTCTGCTTTAGTCCTGCGTGTCTCTGTTACATCTGCCCCAGGCTCCGCCCCTCCCTCTCGGTCTCAGCTTTCGTCCAATCACATCGGTTCTCAGCCTCACCTGGGAGTGTCAGCCAATCACAGTCCGCCGCTGCAGATTCGAGCTCTCTGATTGGACAAGAAGGAGGAGAGAGACAGAGAACAGAGCATGCTCAGAAGAAGAGCGCCTCCACAGGAACCTTCGCCCATAAAAGGTCAGTCCTCTGCTCACATTTGTACATTTTTGTGGAAATGTTCTTGAATTTGATGTAACGCAGGAGTGGCTAATGTTACTACATAGTTTAGCTGAAATTTTGAATCAAATGTTGAGAATAAGGTTGTCAAAAGTATCGAAAATCAGATACTAATCAATACGAAAACATTGAAAGGTCAGAGAAGGTCAGAGGAACAGACCACACACACACACACACACACACGCACGCACACGCACACACACACGCACACGCACACACACAGTCTGTCTCTGTCACAGAGCTGTCACTCTGTTGTCACACTGCCCTCCGGTGGCCGCCCCTGCGCACTGCACCGCGCCCGTCCTCCTCCGGACACGTTCACGTCATCCCTCCGAACGTAACCGTGAGAAGCCTCTGTCCGTGTCTATTTAAGACCGGGAACACAAACAGACAACGTGGCGCGTCACTTTTAACCGTCTCCAGATGTGGACGCGTAACGTAACACCGAGAACACTCCCCAAAAGTATACGTCCGCTCTTTCTGAGGGACTATATTCATCTGTTTTTCCTCCCACGTGACGGCGGGCGCGCGCAGATGTGAGAGGCGGAGAGGCGCTCCCAGAGCCCGGGCCCGGAGCCACTATCCCCCCGACATCCGAGCCCCGCGCACCGGCTCCGGTTACTGTTTACGCGAGGGAGAGAAGCGCTGGAGGCTGGAGAGAGGGATGGAGAGAGAGAAGGAGAGAGAGGGAGAGAAGCAAGATTTATGAGAGAGGAAAGAGGAGAGAGAGGGATTGGAGGGATGAGGAGAGGATGGGTGGGGGAAAGAAGAGAGGATGGAGGAAGAGGAGAGAGGGAGAGAGGAACGAGGAGGAGCATGAGGGTTAGGGGTTACAAAAGGGAAAAGAATGGGAGAGATGAGAGATAGAGCAGGGAGGGTTAGAGAGGAGAGGAGAGGAGGAGGAGAGAGAGAAGAGGGGGAGGAGAGAAGAAGAGAGAGGAAGAGAGACAGGAAGAGGAGGAGAGAGGAAGAGGAGAGAAAAGGAGGAGGAGAGGGAGGAAAAGGTGGAGAGAGAAAGAAGAGAGATGAGGAGGAGAGAGGAGGAGGTGATAAAAGAGGAGGAGAGAGAAGGGAAGGAGAGAGAGAAAGAGAGGAGGAAGAGAGAGAAGAAGAGGAGAAAGAGGGAAAAAAGAGTGAGGATGAGGAAAGAGGAGGAGGAAAGAGAGGAAGAGAGAGGAAAAGGAGACAAAAGAGGATGAGAAAGAGGAAGAGTAGAGAGAGAAGATGAGGAGAGAGAGCAGGAGGAAAGTGAGGAAGAGGACAGAGAGAAGAGTAGAGACAGGAAGAGAGAGAAGATAAGGAGAGAGAGGAGGAGGAAAGAGAGGAAGAGGAGAAGAGAAGAGGAAGAGAAGAGGAGGACAGAGGAGGAGGGGAGAGAGGAAGAGTAGAGAGAGAGAAGATGCGGAGAGAGAGAAGGAGGAAAGAGAGGAAGAGGACAGAGAGAAGACGAGAGAGGAAGAGGAGAAGAGAAGAAGAATAGAGAGAGGAAGAGGAGAGAGAAGAGGAGGACATGAGGAGATAGAAAGACAAACAGGAGGAGAGAACATTTCACCCTGCACTTGTGCCGCTGAGCAAGACACTCCCCCTGTAGGCCTAATGCACACGTCATACATTGTTCTTTTTTGTAGCTATTATTTTTTAAAGATGCACCGTGTAACTTTTCGGGCTGGTGTCTTTGAGTGTCATGAGTGACATACAAATGTTATAATAATAATAATAATAATAATAATAATAATAATAAAAGTTAGCTGTTAGCCGTGTTAGCGTAGCTCTGCTCTGTCACACTTGTGTTCGTATAAATAATCACACGGATCAGAATAAACCAACAACAAATGTGGATCTCCAAAGTATCGCTCCCTCTGACATATGAGCCGCTCCTCCACTCTGCTCTCAATCTCTCTCTCCTCTTCTCTTCCAGTCTGCTCTCTCTCTCTCTCTCTCTCAATCTCTCTCTCTCCTCTTCCACTCTGCTCTCTCTTCTCTTCTTCTCTGCTCTTTCTCTCTCTCCTCTCCTCTTCCACTCTGCTCTCGTTCTCTCTCTCCTCTCCCAGTCTGCTCTCTCTCCTCTCCTCTTCCACTTTGCTCTCTCTCTTCCTCTCTTTTCTTCCGCCCACCCTATTCCACACAGTAAAACTCTTTCTCTCTTCTTCCACTTTACTCTCTCTCTCCTCTTCTCTTCCACTCTCTCTCTCTCTTTCTCTCTCTCTCTCTCTCTCTTCTCTTCTCTTCTTCTCTGCTCTTTCTCTCTCTCCTCTTTTCTTCCACTTTGCTCTCTCTCTCCTCTCCTCTTCCACTCTGCTCTCGTTCTCTCTCTCCTCTCCTCTTCCAGTCTGCTCTTTCGCTCTCTCTCCTCTTCCACTCTGCTCTCAATCTCTCTCTCTCCTCTCCTCTTCCACTTTGCTCTCTCTCTTCCTCTTTTCTTCCGCCCACCCTATTCCACACAGTAAAACTCTTTCTCTCTTCTTCCACTTTGCTCTCTCTCTCCTCTCCTCTTCCACTCTGCTCTCGTTCTCTCTCTCCTCTCCTCTTCCAGTCTGCTCTTTCGCTCTCTCTCCTCTTCCACTCTGCTCTCAATCTCTCTCTCTCCTCTCCTCTTCCACTTTGCTCTCTCTCTTCCTCTTTTCTTCCGCCCACCCTATTCCACACAGTAAAACTCTTTCTCTCTTCTTCCACTTTACTCTCTCTCTCCTCTTCTCTTCCACTCTCTCTCTCTCTCTCTCTCTCTCTCTCTCTCTCTCTTCTCTTCCGCCCACCCTATTCCACCCCCTAAACCTCTTCCTCTCCCTTTCTTTCCTTCTCTCTCTCAGTACTCGTGCTAGTGCAGCGTCTGCAGCTCAGGGACTGAATTGTGGAGGTTCTGAGCTCCATGAGGCCTGGTCTGTCCACGTTCTGAGGTGGACAGAGGGACGAGACCTGGACGCGTCTCTGTCAGCAGGTGGACGCTCTGGAGACACGGGCTCAGACGGGACTGTGGTTTTCCATTTTTATTTTGATGAAGGTGATGTACGACCTTTATCCAAATGATTCTTGTGAAGGTGTTTGGAGTTTAAAAACACAGTGGAGCGCTTCCTGTACTACCACATGACATCACGAGGTGGAACCAAGTTTTTTCTGTTTGAGAGAAGAACTCAGCCTAAATCTGCAGGTTTGTGTGTTAAACGTGTGAATGAAACAAAACAAAACACAACTCCAGGTCTGTTTGTGATGAGGAAACTTACATTTGTGTATAAACATGACAGTAAATGGCCCTTAAGTTTGTGGAAATAGAAAATTAAAACCACACTTTGGAACATTCTTCAGGTTTTATGCCATAGGCCACTGCAGAACATTATAGCCAAAGGAACTATATTTCCATGGAAACAAGCAGGTTTGTGGAGATGCAAGCCCACTCGCATGTTTTTCTTATTTTTCAGTGCAGTAAAAAACATCTAAAACAAAAATCTGGCTTAAAAGTTACGCAGTGGGGCTTTAAATATCAACCATTACACTCGACTTTCCAAGACAGACACGGGAAAAGTCCCTGTCCTTGGAGCAGATGCCGCGGGCGCATGTGACGGCGGGTCGGGTCTCTTATTTTGGCCCGGCCGGAGGAGGCTCCCGGCGGCTCCAGGCTCAGCCTCACAGCGCTGGGGCTGCGCCTCCGCAGATGAAACACACTCCGCACATTCCTCCTGAAACGGATCCACACAGCCCGGAGAAGAGGCCGGTGTGGGGTTACAGCGCGGAGGGAGAGCGGGAGAGAGGAGGAGAGGAGAGGAGGAGAGGAGAGGAGGAGAGAGGGGGAGAGAGGAGAGAGGAGGAGAGGAGGAGAGGAGGAGAGGAGGAGAGGAGAGGAGGAGAGGAGAGGAGGAGAGGAGAGGAGAGGAGGAGGAGAGGAGGAGGAGAGGAGGAGAGAGGAGTAGAGCGGGGGAGAGGAGGAGAGGAGAGAGGAGGAGAGAGGAGTAGAGCGGGGGAGAGGAGGAGAGAGGAGGAGAGGAGAGAGGAGGAGGAGAGGGGAGGAGAGGAGAGAGGAGGAGAGAGGGGGAGAGAGGAGGAGAGGAGAGAGGAGGAGAGCGAAGGAGAGAGGGAGAGGGGAGGACGGGGACAGGAAGTGTGAGGACTGGGCTTTCACAATAAAAGACTGTATCCTTACGTGTGCTGAAATGACAGGAGTTTAAGGCCCAATCCCAATTCTCCCCCTTAGCCCTCTGTCTTTGTCTTAGCCCTACCCCTTAGCCCTACCCCTCTGTCTTTAAACAGAGGGTAAGGCAAAGGGGTGTGTTTTAAACCCTTAGAAATGGGACATCCCTTTGCAGTCGCAACAATATGACATTATTTTTAAAGTTTTGAAGTATTGTGCTCCTTTTGAGTTTGTTTTAAATGAACTTTGCAAAAAGTCAAATGTTTTTTTATTTTTTTAATTTGTTAAAATGACTATACTCTGTACAACATATGTAAATCAAATTTTAATCAACTGTAACACAAAATTAAAATGCTGCAGAGGTGGACGGAGTTGTAGAGGATGCCTGGTACACACAAAAAAGAAAACAAAATTAATACATAGTCATAAACATATATAGTTGTTCTGGTACCTACAAATATTATAGAATGTAATATACCTTATATTTTATTTTCAAATTCTCCCACTTTTTTGAAGCTTGTTGGGCTGAACAACTCCAACAAGTCCAGCCTCCTACAAGAAATACAAATGTGATTAATAACATGTCATTAAATAGGGGATAATTTACAAGGCGAAACGAAACAATAATATTTTAGGCGATGCATGTTCGTAATACTTTACACATTCTACCGTAACGTGTATAGTTCTAAAAGCGCATGAGACGAGTTACGAGGCGAAATACAGCGATATATTTGACACATTCTAGTCTGACATATATGCGTATATAGTTCTTTTAGGCCATGCATGTTCGTAATACTTTACACATTCTACCGTAACAAGCGTATAGTTCTAACCGGGCATGTTACGATAAGCCGTATATGTCAGAAAGTGTAAATGCTGCCGCCATGAGTATACCTACAACTTTTCAAAAGTTACTACAGTTTTATACAACTTTTTATGAGGTTCTTGAGTGCAAATACTCACATTTGTCCGATTTCTTCCCGATTGCTCGACACTTCCCGATTTCCATGTTGGTTTTTGCTCCGTCTTCCGTTAAGCCACGCCTATCCCCTTTGCGCAAAGGGTGCATCTGAAAACGCTTTGCGCAAAGGGGTAGAACAGCCCTTCCCCTTAGCCCTCGCACTTACAGAAAAGAGTATTGGGACACCCCTCTGTCTCTCGTGAACGCGCACAACAGAGGGGTAGGGCTAAGACAGAGGGCTAAAGGGGTAGAATTGAGACGCAGCCTAAGTCTGGTG
>CM057103.1:25127500-25230000 GCA_029959045.1 Taenioides sp. WSHXM2023
GAGCTACATACCCCTTGAAACGAAGTAAACTCTGGACCAGACTTGAAACGAAGGGGTCGGCCTACAAGCTCAGGCAGGTGTTGGGATCAGGATGGAGCGTCACATCGACCAGCCAAGGAGTCTTTTAATTGTAGTAATGTCTGTTTAGCCGACGTTATCGTTTTCATCGAACTTTCATGTATAAACAAGCTCGTTTTTTTGTGGAGCTGATGTACCCGATAATCCTTGACGTGGCACTTTTTAGGTGAAATCAGTGTGAAATCAATTTGCTTAACAGAAGCAAACGGTAATCGAGTGGAGTCCCATTTCTTAGGGGAACATTCGTACCCCGAGCCCTCACAGCTCGGTATCGAGGGGCAAGACAAAGACGTAGATAAAGGGGAAGGGTTAAGACAGGGTAATGGGACGCAGCCCAAGACCTCTCCACAAGACCTGGAGATGGGCCCCTGGTGCTCCTGCTCCTGAAACCTCAAACCCAACTGATGAACGACGATCCTGGATGCGTTTCACCTTGGCGTTCACGTTCTACAATTTGATGAAGTCATAGTTTCAGATGGCGGGAAGGGGCCTCTGAAACTCTACGGGAGACTCACTGTTTTTGAAGGAAAGCTCCAAACGTCTGCTCCACAAATGTTTCTCCTTCTCGTTCTTTGCTTGGGATCGGCTCCACAAACTTGTCATATTAATCTTGTGGTTTAAAGTTCTTTCAGCTGAAACACTCACGATTCTGGGGTTGAATAACGGCTCCACTTTCTGAAACGACTGAGAAAAAATCATTCGACTTACGCAGACACGAACCAGAAACCAGATCAACAAATCTGCATCTGACAGTTACACAACAAACTCCACCTGACAATTCTGGCCTGCTGTGCGGTTGTGTAGCTCATAGAAGAGTTGTGTGTGGTTGTGTAGCTCATAGAAGAGTTGTGTGCGGTTGTGCAGCTCAAAGAAGAGTTGTGTGCGGTTGTGTAACTCATAGAAGAGTTGTGTGTGGTTGTGTAGCTCATAGAGGAGTTGTGTGCGGTTGTGTAGCTCATAGAAAAGTTGTGTGTGGTTGTGTAGCTCATAGAAAAGTTGTGTGTGGTTGTGTAGCTCATAGAAAAGTTGTGTGTGGTTGTGTAGCTCATAGAAAAGTTGTGTGTGGTTGTGTAGCTCATAGAAGAGTTGTGTGTGGTTGTGTATCTCATAGAAGAGTTGTGTGCGGTTGTGTAGCTCATAGAAGAGTTGTGTGCGGTTGTGTAGCTCATAGAAGCGTTGTGTGTGGTTGTGTAGGCCATAGAAGAGTTGTGTGCGGTTGTGTATCTCATAGAAGCGTTGTGTGTGGTTGTGTAGCTCATAGAAGCGTTGTGTGCAGTTGTGTAGCTCATAGAAGAGTTGTGTGTGGTTGTGTAGGCCATAGAAGAGTTGTGTGTGGTTGTGCAGCTCAAAGAAGAGTTGTGTTTGGTTGTGTAGCTCATATAAAAGTTGTGTGTGGTTGTGTATCTCATAGAAGCGTTGTGTGGCGTGGTTCTGTTTGGGGAAAGTGTCTCACGTCTCCGAGTACGGCTCGTCCAATGGCCTTGGAGGAGATCGGGTGTCATGGAAACACTAGAGGGTCACCGGAGCCGGCGCTGCTCTGAACAGCTCTGATGAGAATACAAGACAAACACAGACTTCATGCTTTTCACAAGAACGGGCTAGAATGTATGAGATCAGATCATGTTTCGACCAGGAGGGATCTCAACACAAAGTAGTAAAGTCAACGGTTTTCAGTATTTGCAATTTACTGAGGAACATTCTAAATTGCAGAGGTGAGTAAGAAAGAGTACGTAAGTAAGAGTAACGTTGAGTAGTAACGTTCAAAATAACATGGGCTCTATTCACGCTTACGACACAAAACCGTAAGACGTTTGGAAACATGCGGATAACGACTTCCTTTGGGCGCTGTTGGCGATAGGAACTCTGACAAAATCTGGGAAAACTGAGAAAATGGCCCGGTTTTCTTCATCTAGACGTCATTGTGTTCTTTTTTTTTTTCCTTTTATAAATACCTGTAAGCGCCATTTCATAAGGTTGACATAATTGCATAAATAATTAACAATTCATAATAATTCATTTGTATTTTTGTTAGTTTTGTTTGTTTTATATGTTTGATTTAAAAGAAAGAAATGTGATACATGGTTTGCACATTTGGGGGCGCACTACTGCCTGTTCTGTTGTATTCTCATGCAATTACACGAGAAGAAATGCTGTTCTTGAACTTTGTTGAAAATAAAGAAAAGGATGGCTGGAGTAACACGGTCGTTTCACCGCGCTTCAACGACATCAAGCTGTAAACGCGCAAGACAGGCTCGTTAGTCATCTTTTTTTGTGAAGGTTAAATTATTACAAGGAGAAAACAAAGTCAAAGATTAGCCTCTACAATGCCAGTTAATTTGTGTATTATAATTTGTCTAAAAAAAATTAAATAAAATGTAATTGTTCCAAACATCTTCCAGTAACAGTGATTAGAGCGTATTGCTAAATAGGGATGTTAGAAGATCTCGTGCCACAAGATCTTGCGAGACAAAATTATCACAAGCTCGTGCACACGAGGAAAATGATCTCGTGAGATCTTTGTCCAGGTGTTTACATTTGGATTGGACAAAAACGGGTTAAACTCAGGCGATCTACGTCCCTTACAGTTCCAAAAAGCAGTACTAGTATGGAAACTAAAATATGAAATTGTGAGGCCAAAATTCGAAACTGAATCGTGAAATTTACATATTAGGAATTACGTTCAAATCTCGTCTTGTCTCGTTCTCGTGGACCCAATCTTGAATCTCGTCTCATCTCGTGGAAATTGTGTCTCAACTCATTTCTATTGTTAAAGTAGAAGTACAAAGTAGTGATCCAAGAAAAAAGTTTATAGGAAAACTAATACTTAAGTAAGAGTAGACTTGTAGACTTACTCACAGTGGAACGAACAACCAAAACTTTTAAGTAAGAATACCGTTACTTCAATAATAATACTGTATTAATCAAAGTATGCTGCTATAAAAGTACTCTGAAAAGTCCAATCTCTTTAAAAAGTCACTAAAGTAAACGTAATTGAGTACTACCCACCTCAACTTCTTTACTTTTCCGTCACTATATTAAGAGCAGGTATCTGTACTAGCTAATTTACTGCACTGAAATCAAAAAAGTACTTTGCGTATTAGTTTAAGAGCTCCAGAAACGGCTCAGTTCAGTCCTTCAAATCACTAGATCTGACAAAATGAATACTTCCATGTTTTTTTTTTCTTTTTTTATGTAGGCCCAAAAAGTAATAATTGCCCCAGCACAGATATGTTGGCTAGTATTCTCACAAGAAGGTTCCGGATTCGATTCAGGGTTGTCCGGGGTTTTCTGTGTGGAGTTTGCATGTTCTCCTTGTTCAACCCAAAACATGCACAAACGGTCAACCCCTCCAGCTGATGTGGTCCTGACCCACTACAGGAAGTGTACCTTAACCTGTCAAAATAAGTCTGTGTTCTGTCTGCAAGTATTGATACCTTCCATCGGACGTCATCAACACTGTGATGCTAACTGTAGGCATGCACTGTCTGAGACTTTGTTAGACTTGTTTTGAACTTTATTAACACAATCTGACCAGAAAAGAACTACACTAACACTTGGAACTACAACAGGTGACCAACAGGTAGCCAACAGTTTTTCAGTTAGTCCCTCTCACATTTTTGTTGAAAGTCAAGCTCCGAAAACAAAACGTGTTGTTTAAATCCTTTTTGTATTTTTTCTTGCGTTTTCAGACCACCTTAATACTTTTATTTTTGGTGTGTGTTTGCAAATGCGTCCACATACATGAAGAACACACGATTTTGCTGCAAAGTATCAATAAAGCTGTTTTGTTGTTCAAGAAAAACAGAAAGTGTGCTGTTAGCATGCTAGTTGGTGTTGGCATTAGCCCACTGTCATGCCAAAGCTCTGCTCTGACCTCGGAAAGTTGTTTAAAGTGTTTAAAAACCCGTTGTGGTGAGTAATTAGGATGCTCAGAATGTGTTTAGAAAGACAGAAAATGATCAAGAAATGATCCAGTTCTGTTTTTCGCGTTTTTAGGACTGTCAGAATGAGCTACAGCGCCTTTAAGTTTGACATTACGTCTTTAGCTTGTCTAAGGTCAGCGCTCAGACACACAGGAAGTCCCAGCTCCAAACTGTAGTCACTCTCATACATCTGTTTCAACACTAACCCCCCCTCGCTCCCTGCTCTCCTCTGCCTCCTCGTGAGCCCGCGGAGCACCCAGACACCCGATCCGCCGCTTTAATCACGCTGGGGCAGATTTAGCGTCACCCGATCCTCCGCGCGCCCACACATTGGCCCGGGCGCAGAGAGAGGCGGGCGACCCAGAGCAGAGCAGGCCTGGCTGGGTACAGTGTCCGCGAGAGGCCCTGAGCAGCAGCAGAGGTGGAAGTGTCTGTTACATAGACATGAAATACTGTATTACTAACTAGCAAAGTCTGACTCCAGGGCGGATTCATTTGGGATTTTTCGGTTGTGATTGTGATTAGATTTGCTATTTCTGTTACAGTACAAGGGTTCTGTTCAAAGTTCACAGAAGAACTGACAAAAAGACTGAAATTTGAAGTGACAAACCAATACAAGAATCACATTTCAGGACATGTTTGTACAGATCGAAACTACAGGGTTAGTTGGCTGGTAAATCGACACTGAGACCTCTTTGTATTTTTGATATCAGTCTGCTCACCACGCCCCCTGACACATCTCGAGCCAGACCAAACATGACCGTCCAATCAGATTTGTTGTTTTCAGTGACTCATGTGAAATGAAGGAGCTCATTTGTCATTATTTACAAAACACAATGACATTTTTCGCTCATTGATTCTGCAGAAATCCGCCGTGTTTTTCGGTTTCCTGTGATACTTTTTCTTTCTTTTTTCCTCATAAGCAGCTGTTTGTTTTGATACAGAAGGAGCATGTGTGTCCCTGATTGGCTAATCCACCTGTCAGTCTCATCTGAACTCTGGGAGATTCAGGTCAAATCCTTGTAAAGTACAGACCTTTTTCACAACAGCTGGAAGTCCTGCGCTGTAAGGTTGCTGAACTTCCGTTTAATGGTTTTCTATGGCAAAATGTCTGTGGAAATGTCTCGCGTCTTCTCCACGAGGTTCATAAATCTGCCCCATCACCAAATTTTCAACCAACAAGGACCACAAAGGATATAAATCTGTAATCTGTATGTGTAAAACAGCTTAAGATTAAGGTTTAGGTTAAGTCAGTCTTTTTGTAACATTTCCAGAAAGCATGCAAACAGAATGTGAGTGTGTTTGTGCACTTGTGTGTGTGTAACCTGATCCGTGGCGCGTCTGAAACCTTAGCAGGACACCGGACACCCTGCAGAGCTAAGCTAAGCTAACAGGATTCTCGGAAATGCCCCGCACCGGTGTCCACTCTCTGTCCAAACTGCACCTCGCGCTCACATGTCAGAAACATGAGCTTGTTTTGATGCTCTCAGCTCCTCCATCGCAGAAAGTCAATCAAAACAATGAAACTTTTGTATTAAAACGGCAAACAGAGGTTCTCAAACTGTGGTGAGAGGGCCATATAGTAGAGGGGAGTGATTTTCCAATACTAAATACAAAGGATTATGGTCTATGTAGTTCTCTCTGGGTTTTTTTTTTAGCTGTTGCTGCACCATAACTATGGATTTACGCGTTTATTTCGGTTATTGTTACATCCCTAGTCACGGGTTTTACATTTTCTGTACTAATTGTATTCGTTGTAGCAAATCAAACAACACTTTTTTATGTTCTATTTATTTCTGAAAGAAGTATGAAAACAAACTACATGTAGCTTAAAGCCACAGTAACTTTTTAGCCCTTTTTTGTTCTTTTTTGTTGCTTATTGTACTGAAAAACAGAACAAAACAACAACAAAACAAACATGTGTCCTTACATTGAGCGGGCTTGCATTTCCACAAACCTGATTCCACTCTGCTTGTTGGAGAATGTTTCAAGTATGGCTTTAACTTTTTTTTTTTTCCCCCAATGTTTTTTATTGATTTCCATGAAAAAGAAAAAATGAAATGAAAAGAAAAAAAAAAAAAACTAATAATAATAATAATAATAATAATAATAATAATAATAATTATTATTATTATTATTATTATTATTATTATTATTATTATTATATAAAAAATAATACATAAAAAAATAATAATAATAAGTAAATTGTCACACTTTTTTTATGACCATATTAACTGCTGTATGAGGCCCAAATAAGGAAACTAGGCACATGCTATCCAGCCTATGTGTACTGCCTCTAGTGGCGGACTGTGAGAGTGCACGGTCAGGGTCAGCGCTGTGTCTCACTGACCACAGGGCCCTTAGAGGACAGAGGAATGCTGGGAGGTCAGATGGGTCCAGGGGGTACGGGAGGCTAACCGCAGCATAGCGTAGAGTGTTAAGGTCAGCCAAACTCCTTTCACGTCTGCCGGATACGCTGACCTTTGGACGGACCAGTGCTTTGCTCAAGGGTCAAGTAGAAGAAGAAATGTAGCCTACACAAATCTGAGAAAACTAGGGGGGAAATGAAGTTTTAACACTAAACAGAAAGTATTATGCAAATGTGATTTTTTTCTACCATGTTGTAACGTTGTTCCCTCATCAAACACATACCTGAAGCGGTTTCAGACGTCATCCATGTAATTTAGTGATCTCTCCTGAGCTCTATTCAAACTCTATAAGATTCTGTACAATAGGGATGGTGCAAGATCTCGTGAGACAAAATTGCCACAAGATCGTGCACCTTTAAGTACATTTTAAACAGATACTTGAATACTTTTACTTTGATTTTTATGTGATGCTTTTACTTTTTTTTTTTTTGCTTCAGTATCTGTACTTTTACTTGTGTACTTCATCCACCACAGCTCAAACATGTCTAAATGAAACCAAACACAGTTCCAGGTGTGTTTTTTGAGGGAATAACAGTGTTATAACACGACTTAAAGCTCAACAGAATACATTTTGCGTAATATAGGAGCTTTAACGTCTTAAAAAATGACAGAATGGTGTATTTTTTTCTCCAGACATTTGCCGAGAGCACCATGAACGAGCTGCTGGGCTGGTACGGCTACGACAAAGTGGAGCTGCGAGAGTCCGAGGCCAACGAGATCCGCAACTACCGTGAGCGACGGCAGCATGTGTCTGTGCTAAAAGGTACAAGAACACACACATTATACAGTAATGAGTAGTGAGTACACAGCTCTGTGGTAGGCATCCTGGCACTGTGTACTCGGGCAAGACACTTTACTTTACCTGTGAGACTTTGAGGCGCCAACAGAGCAGATTATTTAAGCTGTAGTCCTTAAATCCTTAATATAAATACACTGTTTCACTTAGACTTAGACTTAGACAAACTTTATTGATCCACAAGGGAAATTATTTGAGATTATTTGAGATTTCCTGCTACTGAATAATAGATTTGCATGAACTCCCCCTGCAGGTTTAATCTTGTGAGTGCAGTCTGGGTCAGATACATAAAAATAGGGATGTAAAGATATAAAAATCCCACAATACGATATTTTCACGATGTGTATCTCACGGTTTGATATTTATTGCGATATTTTGTGGAGGCTAAAACAATTGTGAATATGCTTTTTTTCCTTTTAAATGCCTCGAAAAGGATTTGGTACTGTTATAATACGATAAATTAAGATTTAAAAGTGTTTAATAACAGTTATTTCTTCCTGTATACAATAAAAATAACAAGGAAAGTTTATTTATAAAGCAAAATTCATACACAAAGTAATTCAAAGTGATTTACAGAATAAGAAAAACATAAAAATCACAAAGAAAGACATAAAAATCACCATAACTATTAATTTAAGCAAAGAGACTTGTAATTCGATATATTGTGATGACCCACGATATTATTGTGAGACTTTTGACGACACAATATCACGATATTTCAGTTATTTTTACATCCCAACATAGAGAAACTTAATAGTTCTGAGAGTTTTTACCACGCCCCCTTTTTAGGCAACCAGCTGAGGAGAGCGTGCGTCTTTTGTCCAACAAGAACGTCTTTAGTTGACTCCAGCTCTACTGACGAGGCTCTGCGATCAATACAAATTTTCATTAAGATCAAGATGAGTGATGAGTTTGGGTGTTTTTAATGGAGAGGTCCACAGCTGGTCCTCTGTCAGGAAAAACACGTGGAGCGGAGCAGATTTCAGATTTTAGAAGAAGGATTTTAGCTACTTAAATGACGGCGATTAAAGCCTGTGTTGTTTATGTTCAGGGAAAAATACTGAAGGCAGTTTTATTGTTTTTTTTGACATGATTTGACTCATTTTTGCAGATTGGCAGCCTTGTGTCTACAGGACAGGACAGGTGTGGAGGACAGAGGACAGTGGACAGGTGTGGAGGACAGAGGACAGGTGTGGAGGACAGAGGACAGGTGTGGAGGACAGAGGACACAGGTGTGGAGGACAGAGGACAGGTGTGGAGGACAGAGGACAGGTGTGGAGGACAGAGGACAGGGGACAGGTGTGGAGGACAGAGGACAGTGGACAGGTGTGGAGGACAGTGGACAGGTGTGGAGGACAGAGGACAGTGGACAGGGGACAGGTGTAGAGGACAAACGGCCCATCTGCATTCGTCTGTGAGTCAGAGCTCTGGACAGAGGGCAGGTGTGGAGGACAGAGGACAGGTGTGGAGGACAGAGGACAGGTGTGGAGGACAGAGGACAGTGGACAGGTGTGGAGGACAGAGGACAGGTGTGGAGGACAGAGGACAGAGGACAGGTGTGGAGGACAGAGGACAGTGGACAGGTGTGGAGGACAGAGGACAGGTGTGGAGGACAGAGGACAGGTGTGGAGGACAGAGGACACAGGTGTGGAGGACAGAGGACAGGTGTGGAGGACAGAGGACAGGTGTGGAGGACAGAGGACAGGTGTGGAGGACAGAGGGCAGGTGTGGAGGACAGAGGACAGGTGTGGAGGACAGAGGACAGGTGTGGAGGACAGAGGACAGGTGTGGAGGACAGAGGACAAACGGCCCGTCTGCATTCGTCTGTGAGTCAGGGCTCTGGTTCGCCTGTCGACTCCTCGTGTTTCACTCAAATACAGAGAAGCTTTTGTTTGTGTCAGAATCTGCAGAGGATCAGGTGTCCCAGAGCTGCAGATACGGATATGTGCAACTCAGATCATGTATCGCAGTACAAGTATCGCAGTACAAGTATTGCAGTACAAGTATTGCAGTACATGTATTGCAGTACTGTAGATTCAGGTTAGAGGTGCTTTCACGTCATGTACAGTACAGCGCCCTCTGAAGGAATCATGGCTGCCAGTCTGTGCCAACGGCTTCTAATAAACTACCACATTTACACGCAGGAGAGACGGGGGGAGGGCGGAGTGTCTTGCCCAAGGACACAGTGGTCAAACTACTAACTTGAAAGTAATTACTACTCCCTGGTTACAAAGAAACAGCCCAACTATAGACACATGGAAAAATCTGATTGAAGACTAAAGAAATGGAACAAATCACATTTAAAATTAAACGTCAGGGACAATTGGGACAATAAATGTGGGAAAAATGGAAGAATTATTTAACTGAACAAATAACCTCAAATAGTAAATCTACTGCCAAAGACCAACTCAATCGCTCTAAATTGTTCATGAAATTTCATAGTTAAATGATATTGTTTTTATAAATAACAGTAGTGATATTGCTGTCATTATTATTAATGATAGTGATAATAATGGTCAAAGTAATTGTTGTTATTAATAGTAACTGATTAATGACAGTCGTGTTGGTAGTATCGTTATTACTACTGATTATTATGATTATTATTGCTTTTATACTTATTATTATTTTTACATATTTTTATTTGATTGTATTCTTTATATATATGTGTATATATGTGTGTATGTGTATGTATAAAAAAAATAAAAAATAAAATAAAATAACCAAACTACTAACTGAACCTTGGACTGCCACTATAGAGTAAAACAATTCAAATGTAAAATCGGAAAGTTTTTACCATAGACTGTTTATATAAATGGACATCGCTAACGCACCAGCCGCCGCGTTCCAAACAGGAAGTTCACATGCGGCTCTTCCGGCTCCTTCTGACTCCGGCTCCCATTGACTTACATTGGAGTATCGTGGCCCGTCTCATGATTTTGGTCTTAAAATGTTCGTACTAACCCGCTCTACATGATCCTGTTTTTTTTTTTTTTTTTTTTCGCTGTCTTGTCCGTCAAAAAAATCCTATTCCTAATATAAAGCCTGGCTCCAAATTCGCTCCTGTAACCGTTGATTTGATTTGAGCGGCGCCGAACGCTGTGGGTGACGTCACACTCACTTAGTCCACTTCTTTATTCCGTCTATGGTCTACACAGGAGAGGCGGTGGAGTGTCTTGCCCAAGGACACTGTGGTCAAACTACTGATTACCACCGTAGAGTAAAGCAGCTGAAATGTTTAATCTGAAATGTTTTACAGCATCACTTGTCTTATGATCAGCTTGTTTTCTTACAATATTTCACACAGAAAGACAAACGTGAAATGATGTAGAAAAGTGTCTTCAGACATGATCACAGGCAGAATTAGAGCTGCACGATATGAGAAATACACGCGATATTTGATAAAACTTACTTTTTGGCTCAATGGGTTCAGTTCATTTAAATCAGGGGTGTCCAAACTTTTTTCATCCAGGGCCACATGTCTAAACACAGATGAAGCAGAGGGCCGATCGAGGGCCATAGACTGGTGCTCAGTACAGTGAATAATTGAAATATTCATGTTTAACACGTTAGAATGAGCGATCAGTCCTTTATTCATGCTGAGATCCACAAAACCACACAATAAATATTAAATATCGTCTTATCAAGTCAGATTTTCAAAAAACTTGCAGCCAAAACTGCTCAAGGTAATTTGGGCCAATTCACCTGGAAGCCTGAGGGCCAAGAAAATGTGTCTGAGGGCCGCATTTGGCCCACGGGCCATAGTTTGGAAATGCCTGATTTAAATAAAAAAATAAAAAAAAATCTCCTTTTACTGGTCAAATTGGGTCATAATAAAAAAAAAAAAATAAAAAAGAGAAAAAAAACTTAAACACAACCAGCCAAAGTCTATAATGTAGAATTTAATCATGGAAATCATAAATACAATGTTTTGTCCTTCCAAAACTTTGACTTTTCAAAAACAGTATACTTCTGCAAAATGGAGAACTTTGTGTTGTTGAGATATATTTATTATTTTCTTGTGATATAAAATGTTATAATGCGCAGCTCTCGTCAGAATCACAAATACTGCTGCATTTTTATCCCAAAGATAAAATACGTGTTCCCCCCAAATCAGGTCTGCCTCACTGACCAAATCACACAAAGGTTTTCGTTCTGTAAATCTGAGCGAAGGTTCATGTTCAGCTGGTTCGACTGCAGTTAAGTGAAGCTGTCACCCTCTACCTTCTTCTCATGAGGAGTTCAAAGTGTAAATAAAGAGTCCTGTCTGATGTTCTCAGGCGTGTTCCTCATGAGCTCCTCATCGAGACGCCCCATGAGCCCAACGTTCACATGCACAAACAAGTATCCGAGTACAATATCAGCTTGAAATTGAAAAAATAAATCTGTTAAAATTGGACCAGGACAGTTCTCTGGTTTTCCTGGTCTGTGTAAAAACGTCTCTCGTCCTCCAGCGTCCCTCACCGTCTGCAGCGTTTCTCAAAGTGAAGGATTTCTAGTCACTCATGTGCTGTTCCTGTCCCTTCTGTGTTTCAGAAAACTCGCTGCCAAAACCCAAAGAGTCCAAAGTGTGTGTCCCGTCTGTGCTGTCCATGAAGCCAGTGGACAGAGACATGTCCACCAGAGACATGTCCACCAGAGATGTGTCCACCAGAGACACGTCCAACAGAGACGTGCCCAGTAGAGACGTGCCCAACAGAGACATGTCCAGTAACCCTACGTCCTCTCCGTCCTCCTCCACCAGCTCCACCCTCAGCACCCCCAAAGAGCTCAAGAGCGCCCCCGTCATAGTGCCACTCATAAAGCCCTCTGCAGGTACTCGAGTACACAGCATAAAACTGCAAATTAGATTAAAACCTGGAATTTTTATAAAGATGCTGAATTAGTTTCATTTTCCTTCAGTTTTGCTTCTTTGTTCAGGATTTGTAAAATGTTTTTATTATAATCTGTGTTCACTGTGTCCCCGTCCTTTAAACTGAGCTGTTTAACAGTGTTATGTCTCACATGTCCCTCTCTGTCCACCGTGGAGGACACAGCGGCGGTCCACATCGTGTGTGTGTGTGTAATGTCTCATATGTGTCATGTATGTCTCACATGTCCCCCTCTGTCCACCGTGAAGGACACAGCCGCGGTCCTCATTGTGTTTCAGGTGGTGCCTGATATGTCTCACATGTGCTCTGTCCCCCTCTGTCCACAGTAGAAGACACTGCAGTGGTCCACATCGTGTGTGCGTGTGTGTAATGTCTCATATGTGTCATGTATGTCTCACATGTCCCTCTCTGTCCACAGTGGAGGACACAGCGGCGGTCCACATCGTGTGTGTGTGGTGTCAGAAGGAGGGGGTGAAGAGGTACTCTCTGTGTATGGGCTCAGAACTCAAGAGCTTCTGCAGCGAGAAGTGTTTCGCCGCCTGCAGACGAGCCTACTTCAAACGCAACAAGGTCATAACACAAGCACAAGTACACACAAGTACACACAAGCTGCTGCACTCACACAAATACACCCTGCTGGATGGGAGGTGTCTAAACACGCATGGCAAAATTATAATAGGAGCTGCTAAATTAGGGGCTTGTTTTTAAAAGGTGTTCCTGTGTTGTTGTTCCTCTTTCTGAGACGTGCTGCTGCACATGAGCACAGAGATCAACTCAGAATAAGGACGATTCTATACAAATCATATTATTACGTGTCCAGCAAAGGTCAAACGCACCCAGAGTTGTGATGGGTATGACGGACAGACAGACTAGACAAAAACAAACGTTTACAAGAAAAAGGGAAAGAAAAGGACTGGACTTGTGAGAGATGTTTGAGAGGAGATGTCCTCTGCAGTGGACAGATGTGTGCTGTGATTGGACAGATAAAGGCTCGTCCCAGACCATTGGACAGGCAGAGTAGACTTTATAACACAGAGGACCAAAGGCTACGCTATGAAGAGGACAGGCTGAGGGACCGAGGAGGACTGGATGAGGACGGATAGGGACCAGACGAGGATGTGGTAAAGATGAGGCCCTGATGGGGAATGTATGAGGACAGAATGAGGACTGGATTAGGAGTAGATTAGGACTGAATGAGGACTCGATGTAGACCGTATGAGGACTGTATGAAGACCATATGAGGACTGAATGAGGATCAGATGAGGACTATATGAGGACCATATGAAGACTGTATGAAGACCGTGTGAGGACTGTATGAGGACCGAATGAGGATCAGACGAGGACGACCGTATGAAGACCACATTAAGACCATATGAGGACCAGATGAGGCCTGGATGAGGACCATATGAGGACTGTATGTGGACCATATGAGGGCCAGAGGAGGACCGGATGGGTCTGACGTGTCTCTGTTAAAGTGATCTGGAGTGTTTAAAGGGCCGGTGAGAGGATTTGGGCTCCTCTTACACTCTCATGTTTATACCACAAACGCTTTATTCCCTCACAAAGAGAAGAAGCGCTAAAAGGCCACACATCAGGGAGTCACCTTTCACTCCAGGAACAGCAACCAGAGAAAATTTAACACATTAAAACCAGCCGGAACCTCGAATAAAATGTATAACTAACTGCTAACTATCACCAGATCAGATTTTTTTATTTTTTATTACGTCAGTTCCTTTTCTTTACACTGCCAGCTAACCGATGTGACTGAAGGATTCCAAGGACTTAACCAGAGTTTAAATTTTAGAGTGAGAACTGAACTGGTCACCCTCTTGTTGAAGGGTGAAGGCAACAGCTCCACAGTAACCCCTAAGTTCCTGCAGAATCCATTATTCAGAGCCGACTTTCTAACCCAGTTCCTAACCTTAACCAAAAGTCATAACTGTATAACTCTGACCGTGTAGCTCGCACCAAGCTAAAAACAAGAGGCCATGTTTGTGATTTAGAACTTGATTTTATTTTTATTTAACTGTCTCGCTTGATGAATGAGGAACAAAAACAAAAATAGAAATCAGCTGTGAAGTTACTAGTCGATCCGAAAGTGACATTGCTCACTTAACAATCCCATGCCGAAAGAGTACAGACTTAAAAACACAAAGGAGAACTTTTGAACTATTAAAGAAAACGCAACACCAGTTAAAAATGCTGAAACATCTCCCGTTCTTGTCACTAAACTACTCTAGCTTCACAGTCCTGGTAGTAGCCCCACATTGGCAGCGTCCCCAGCCCAGAGAGGAGGGCCCTGGGGTGGGCTTGTCTGTTCCTGTTGGAGCTGAAAGGCCTGGGGCAGGGTCCACTTTCAGCGCATTCCTTCCTCTCGGCCGCATCAGGTTTCTCATGTGAAGCCCACTCCTCCTCTCCTCTTCCACCAGTCCACAGGCCCTTCCCAGAACACTGCTCCATCAAGCCCAGAAGACAATACATCAGCTTTAGTGAGACTGTGCACTCGGCTCCCTTCACTCCCGCTCGCTCTAAATGATAAATATTTGTGTATATTTTGGGCCTCGTGTTACATAAGAGGATCACATTTGGTTTAATGACCGCTGAATGTTTCCACTTTGCATTTAGGCTGCAAAAGGAAAAGTGAACCCATCCACAAGTGCTGTTTCGGATTTCAATTGCAGTTCTCTGTGTTCAGTATTGAAAGCCATCAGCAGTGTTTGAGCATTTCAAATTAAGACATTATAAACATGGAAATATAGTAAATGACTTAGCAGTACAGTAGTAACAGAAACATTTGAAAATCCATTCACCTTGAACACTTTAATTCAAAGTTTGTGCTACAAGTAGTTCATTATAGACCTTTTTCACAACGAGCAGAAGTGCCCCGGTTTGCTGAACTTCCGGTTAATGGTTTTCTGTCGCAAAATGTCTGTGGAAATGTCTCACGTAATCACCAAATCTTCAACCAACAAGGTCCACAAAGGATAAACATTCTTCATGAAGAATTAATCCACAATGATCAAGGGAAGAAAGACGAAAGCTTAAAGGAGAACGACGACGAGCGTTAGAGAAATACTGAGAAAAACTAAAGTTATGGTCATGAATAAAACAGAAGGAACTTGTTCACTCAGACTGATTCTAGAATTTAAATTAAAAATCGATTTCATGTTCACAAATTACATGTCCAGCATTCAAAGAGCACAAGTCTATCTATCTATAACTTCTTAGGTTCTTTTTTTAAAGACAGTACAGTAACGTGTATTTCCCTTGTTCCTGATGTTTCCGTTTCACATTCCTTTTGGTGTTCCTTTTTTCGGATGTGTGCTGTAAAAAGAACCCAAGAAGTTAAAGTACATAAGAAGACAAAATGAACATCTTTGGTCTATCTATGCTAATATCAGCATCATGAAATCGATTTTTAAGATTCTAGAATCAGTCTGAGTGAACAAGTTATTTATTAATGAATTACTTATTACTTACGTTATTCATTGCCATACCAGAAGTAGTTCGCTAGTGCTCGTCGTTGTTCTCCTTTAAGCTTTCGTCTTTCTTCCCTTGATCGTTGTGGATAAATTCTTCATGAAGAATGTTTATCCTTTGTGGACCTTGTTGGTTGAAGGTTTGGTAATGGGACAGGCAGATTTATTCATCTTGTGGAGAATATGCAAGACATTTCCAGACATTTTGCTATGGAAAACCATGAACCGGACGTTTCACAAACCGACAGCGCGGCACTTCCGGCTGTTGTGAAAAAAGTCTGTTCACATATTGTTATTACTGAAGACTTGTGACTAAAGCAGAACACTGTGCTCGGTCTGAACTTTCACTCAGTCGCATCTGTCCTTCATTTAACCAAAGGAACCTTCTGAAGTAACGGCATTTATCATTTACAAACCAGGAACAAAGTTAGAATGGGTTTGGGATAAGAGCGGATTCTGCATTCTGAACGTTCTAATTACTCACCATGATGAGCACAACAACAAGCATGCTAACAGCACAATTCCTGTTTTGCGTAACGAGAGGACCTCAGACAGCAGGTGGTGCAGTACGTTAGAGGTGGTGTAGGTAATGCAGGTAATGCAGGTAGTGGTGGTGCAGGTCGAGGTTGTGCAGGTTGAGGTTGTGCTGGTGGTGGTGGTGCAGGTGGAGGTGATGCAGGCGGAGGTGATGCAGGTGGAGGTTGTGCAGGTGGCTGTGGTGCAGGTGGAGGTGATGCAGGTTGTGCAGGTGGAGGTGGTGCAGGTTGAGGTTGTGCAGGTGGAGGTGATGCAGGTGGATGTGGTGCAGGTGGAGGTGGTGCAGGTGGAGGTTGTGCAGGTGGAGGTGATGCAGGTGGATGTGGTGCAGGTTGTGCAGGTGGAGGTGGTGCAGGTGGAGGTGGTGCAGGTGGAGGTTGTGCAGGTGGAGGTGATGCAGGTGGAGGTGGTGCAGGTGGAGGTGATGCAGGTGGAGGTGATGCAGGTGGAGGTTGTACAGGTGGAGGTGATGCAGGTGGATGTGGTGCAGGTTGTGCAGGTGGAGGTGATGCAGGTGGAGGTGATGCAGGTGGAGTTGGTGCAGGTGGAGGTGATGCAAGCGGAGGTTGTGCAGGCGGAGGCGGTGCAGGTGGAGGTGGTGCAGGTGGTGCAGGTGGAGGTTGTACAGGTGGAGGTGATGCAGGTGGATGTGGTGCAGGTTGTGCAGGTGGAGGTGGTGCAGGTGGAGGTGGTGCAGGTGGAGGTTGTGCAGGTGGAGTTGGTGCAGGTGGAGGTGATGCAAGCGGAGGTTGTGCAGGCGGAGGCGGTGCAGGTGGAGGTGGTGCAGGTGGTGCAGGTGGAGGTGATGCAGGTGGAGGTGGTGCAGGTGGAGTTGGTGCAGGCGGAGGTGATGCAGACGGAGGTGATGCAGGCGGAGGTGATGCAGGTGGAGGTGATGCCGGCGGAGGTGGTGCAGGTGGAGTTGGTGCAGGCGGAGGTGGTGCAGGTGGAGGTGTGCCGGCGGAGGTGGTGCCGGCGGAGGTGGTGCAGGTGGAGTTGGTGCAGGCGGAGGTGGTGCAGGTGGATGTGATGCAGGTGGAGTTGGTGCAGGTGGAGGTGATGCAAGCGGAGGTTGTGCAGGCGGAGGCGGTGCAGGTGGAGGTGGTGCAGGCGGAGGTGGTGCAGGTGGAGGTGGTGCAGGTTGTGCAGGTGGAGTTGGTGCAGGCGGAGGTGATGCAGGCGGAGGTGATGCAGGTGGAGGTGATGCCGGCGGAGGTGGTGCAGGTGGAGTTGGTGCAGGCGGAGGTGGTGCAGGTGGAGGTGATGCAGGTGGAGGTGATGCGGGTGGAGGTAGTGCAGGTGGATGTGATGCAGGTGGAGGTGGTGCAGGTTGTGCAGGTGGAGGTGATGCAGGTGGAGGTGATGCAGGTGGAGGTGGTGCAGGTGGAGGTGATGCAGGTGCAGGTTGTGCAGGTGGAGGTGATGCAGGTGGAGGTGATGCAGGTGGAGGTGATTCAGGTGGAGGTGGTGCAGGTTGTGCAGGTGGAGGTGATGCAGGTGGAGGTGATGCAGGTGGAGGTGGTGCAGGTGGAGGTGGTGCAGGTGGAGGTGATGCAGGTGATGCAGGTGGAGGTGGTGCTGGTGGTGCCACGCATTATAAAATGATAACATTCATTGTACTTTATCTTTAAAATACTGCAACAGTTTGAATGGATGAAGTCTGGGCTGTGATATTTGTCGCACCAAAACACAAAAAACTGAATGTGTTTGTTTCTGTCGCTGGAGTTTGGATCTGTACAAACTCGCTCTGAAATGTGACTCTTGTATTCGTCTGTCAGTTCAGATTTCATTTCTGGACGTGTTTAAAATGTGAACTTTGAACAGAATCCTTTTATTCAAACTCGGAGTTGGGGGTGGAGGTGGGACCTGCAGGGCGTGACTTGGACTCGAGTCCGACCTGAGTCACTATTTTGAGACTCAACTTGATAAAAGTGACTCAGGACTCGACTTTGACTTGAGTCCTGTGACCACTTGATGCTTCTCAAAAGAAAAAAAAAGAAGTTTAAAACACAAAAACACATGTGTCTTAGAAAAACGCTACGCTTCATTTTACAGGAACAAATGGGAACATTGTTTGTGACCGGAGACGTAACAGTAACTGAAACACTGTGAAATCGTATCGTCAAATGTCTTACAATAACATTAGGGGCTGTCAAAATAAATTGGGTTTCGTTGCAGCAGCCGCTAAAACACAGAGGGAACTGCATAGACCATGATCCTTTGCTCCATTTCAGTGCAGATTCTGTTCCAAAATCACAATTATTAAGCTCTTTCTAATTTAAAAACTACAATTTAAAAAGGAAAAATCTACAATGTTTTAAGCCTCTCCAAAGTATTGCAGTAAATATTGTACCGTGAGATTTTATACTTGTAAATCCAATATACATATTTGTTACCATAACTTCTTAAAAGTATAAAATGTTGAGTTCAAACACTTGAAATGACTTGAAGCTCGGAGCAGAGGTTTGTGGTGGTTGGTAATAATAAAATTGTGAAACGAGCGTCTAATTAAGGATGGCCCATTCATGACAAACATGAGCCAGTATAGCCACATTTTCTTTGTGTTTTGGTCATTTTTAAGCAGCTTTTCTGTATTTTACCTCAAATCAATGACAGTTTCTGCCTCTCTTTACTGTTGGCAGGTGTCAAATCCGTCAAAAATAGGGAAACCTGGGACGTTTCTTGTACAAAACTGGGACAAATCAGTGGTTTTGGATAAATCTGCTGGGACAGGGGACACAGGGCTCAAAACTGGGACTGTCCCGGGTAAATAGGGACTTCTGGTCACTGTAAGCCGAGGACTGGGACTTTCCTGTCTGGACTTGGGACTTAAGGTAAAAGACTTACTTTAGACCTGCAGAACAAGGACTTGGACCCACCTCAGTTAAGACATAAATCACAAAACGAATCGAATCGCAGTCGCAAAACTCTGATGTTAGCTTGTCTGCTCTGCTCATGTTGAGATGTAGGCCGTGTGTGCGTGTGTGCGTGTGTGTGCGTGTGTGTGTGTGTGTGTGTGTGTGCGTTTGAATCACAGGAGGATCTGATAGTGCCCCTCTCACCAGCGCTCACATTGCTGTAACCTAAGCCTCACAGAGCAGTCCACACAGGCCTGTTTATGGAAGACGATCGGCCTTCTCACGTTCTAGACAGGTTCTAACCGGTCACCTCCTCTGCACCTTCTCTGTTCTCTTTGTGTGAGCTCGGGCGGCTTCATTTCACCGCACACAGTTTTTTTAAATTATTATTATTATTGAACTAGTTTATGAGAAAGATGAAATGAGTAAGAACTTTGATCTTGGCGTGGAAAACGTGATCCTGAGCAGCAACACAATATCAGAAATGTGAAGCTGAGTTTGATCCTCAGTCCGACTCTGACCGGCCCGCGAAAGGTTGTTTGGAATTAAGAAAATAAAACCTACTTTCAAAATTTGACATAATGCGTGGACTAAAACCGCAGAGCTTTTACTTTGAAGCCTCTGTTAAAGCTCAACAGAGGCTCGATTTCTCTCACTGAACAAGAAAAAACACTAAAACATGTGAACTTTGACTTTTTTCTGCACAGTTTGGCAGTTGGACAAAAACTGTGTGACATACAGTATCTTGTATTTTATTATTTGGCGTACAAAGACATTGTGGTGTCTTAATAGAAAGTGAAGAAAGTCAAACTCAGAAAACATTGTGGGGTTAATGTGACTGAAAAAGACTTACAAATGTGTCACGTTTACCCTTGTACCAGCTTCTGTAAACAATTCCATTTACTGATTTCAACGTAGAAATAAAATTAAAAGCCACAGTAGACTTCAAACTTTGGGCCCGGCCCTCCACAATATTTTTTGCTTCTCATTTGGCCCCTGAGGAAAAATAATTGCCCACCCTGATTTAGATAATGGCCACACTGAAAGATCGCATCAATATTCAACAGTGCAAAGTTTGTTTTTCAATCTCTGTCCTCTTCTAGTCCTACTACTGCTACTACTACTACTACTACTACTACTACTACTACTACTACTACTACTACTACTACTACTACCTCTACTACTACTTACCTTTAGAGCTCAAACAAGTTCACTGATTAATCACAACTTAACTACCGATTAATCGATGTCTGGACAATAAAGGTGCTCCAATGCCATGTTTTGAGAGTTTTATGATTCAGACAATGCAAGAATTACATTAAAGTGATGTGAAAAAAGATGTTTATATAAATTGACATCTAACCTGCTAGCCATGCTCCAAACTGCGCTTCTACAGTAAAAATCATTGTTCCTCGCTGCTGTCGGGCTTTTCATCGTGAACTTAAAATGTCAACCCACTCTCCGTGATCCAGTTTTTTTTTTATTTCAACATTTTGTCTGTAAATCAAGAAATGAGGTTTAATAACAGTCCAGTCCGGTTCCTTCTTTCCTTGAGGTCGCTGCCGCTAACGTAAGCAACAGGTTGATTTATTTATTTATTTTCCTTCTGGTTGCAAGGAGCGAATACCTTCAACTACCTCGTTCCTGATTGGCTCTTTGATTTGTACCTGGTTTTCCAAATATGGCCCCTGGTGGCAGATTAGCTGCTAGCCTCAATTAGCTTAGTCTTAGTAGACAAACTTTATTGATCCAGAAGGGAAATGACTTGGACTCAGTAGTAAAAAAAAAAAAAATATATATATATATATATAGATATATATATAAAAATGGGTGAGTTTTATCTGTTACATAAGGGTGAGTTGTTGTACATGATTTGGTTGCAACCGAACGCTAATGGGTGACGTCACACTCCCTCCACGTCTCTATACTGTCCATGCATGTAAATCGTGTTAATATCGTGTTTTTGATGAAAAATGGCGGTGTCTAGGCCAACAAACACCACAGTTTGACTATATCAATAAACCGTTTCTTACCGCCTGTTCATTTGTGTGTGTTTTTATCTGCTCTGGTTGGATGCTACGTGCAAATACTAACACTGTCTTGTGTTGTTGTTCAGGCCCGAGACGAGGACCTCCAGAGTGAGCGCTCCCCGCAGCCACCCCACTCCGAGGACTCGCCCAGACTGGTGCTGAAGACCCCCAGCTCTGCACGAGTAAGTGCCTGTACCGTCAATGTGCCTTTGAGTTCTGTCTGCGAATACTAACGCTCCCACAGCCTGCACCGTATCACCATAACACAGAGCTAGCGTTACACTCTTACAGGCACGGGAGGACGTCCAGAGAGCGATCAGGTGGAAGAACTGGATTGTCCCTGTTTATAAACAAGACAGAAATTAATCTACACTTTTGGATGTAACTGCGTCACCGACTGAACCCGCAACCTTGGGGTCAGAGGGTCATTTGTTTTACCAGCTGATATACTTACGCTGTACTCGAAAATGTGAAAAACAGAACCAGTTTGCAGTGGTCCAAAGTCCTTTATGCATTCAGAGCGTCCTAATTATTCACCATGATGAGTTTATAAACACTTTTCACAACTTTCAAACACCAGAATGGAGTTTTTTGTGGCGGTAAAGCTAACAACTAGTATGCTAATGCGCTCTTCCTGATTATGGGACAGTAAAACGACTTATTTTATACAAATTTTGCTCAAAGATATGGGAAAAATCAGGTACAGGGCTTTCTTGACTAGGAATTAGAGGAGTTGAGGGATACTGTGGATGAATACTGTGTTATTTTTGTTTAATTTTACTCATTAAACACCAAATTATAATGTATAACAAATTACAAATATACAAAATATTTTATTGTGCAAATGTGATAGATTCACAAAATGCTAGTGCCACCCTTGGGTCACTCCAGTGCTAAAAGTCTGGACATGCCCCTGTCTGTACTACAAAGTACTACACGTACAGTACTGTGTAGGCCTACATGTAAATTTGTGTTGTTGCAATACTAAAATTTAAAACTCAAATTCGATCCCAACATAATTACTTAATAATTGATACGATTATGATACCAAAATGTACATAACAAATGCTCTATTTTAGTAACAGAATCTAATTTTCAACACAAAATAATAGTACTTTATCTTATATTCATTCTGATAAATCTCAAAATCTTACTAAAACTGTTCAGGAAAGCTCAAATAATGTTCTATTAATGTGTTTTGTTTGCAGTATTGATACTTGCTCAAATGAGTATCTAGTTTTGATTTTAGTTTCGATATTATTTGGACTTGGCCTGTGTATATGTTTGCTTTATTTGCAAGCAGAAAGTTTGATTATTCATCATAATAATTCTGTAGTACCTCCAGTCTATGTTTAAACTACAACCACAGACTATTTGTGCTTTATATTTAGACAAAAAATAAATACATTCAGTTGTTGCTAACATCACAATCAACCACACAGTTTTATTCACCATCTGTGTTTAAGATGTTGTTGGTGAGCCTGAAGTTTTCCACAGTATGGCATTAACATTCCTGTGGAGACAAAAAAGATGCACCACCTGCAGATGTTTTAGAGCAACATGTGACTGTACTTAAATTAACGTTAGAATTATATGTTTAATGCCATACTGTGTAACATTCCAGGCAAAGCAAAAAAAAAAAATCTTATGAGGGACCTTCCACCACAAAAGGTTCCTTTAAAGGCTGTATGGAGGATTTTTTTTTTAGTTTCAAATTGTCAATGAAAGTTCAAAATATCATTATAGAGACGCAGCAGCCTTGGATTTATGATGACCAAAAAAATAAAGAATGAAAATCCATCAACTGTGGACGTGGTGGGGCCAGATAAACATTAGCCAATAGATAACGAGGCTACTCGTTGCAGCGGTTCTTAGCGGCTTTTTCCAACTGTAGCTTCCTCGCAGTTTGCACAAAGTTTGTCGCGATGGCAGAGAATCCACGACCAGTTAGCCGCAAAAGTCCGTTTATGAGGTCGCTGAAAGAAGAAGAGAAGGGGAAAAGGAGCGAAGACAAACTAAGGTGATTCTTGGAGGCAGAAGAAGGGTCTAAAGACACTAAGTTACTTCTGGACAGGTAACTTCAAAAATTTGTTCAGTAATTCTGAACGTGCACCAGCCTGAAAAAAAACCTTTCTAGTGCAAGAAGGAGACATGAGGAGGCGTTTCTACTTAGGGAGCTGTTTAGGAGGTGGTGTCACGGATGCGCAGCATTTGAAAAAGGACAAACAGTCGCTTTATTTCACTTTCCTTGAAAAATCCTCTATACAAACTTTAACCTTAAGCAATTGTTGCATTTAGCACTGAATCCAAATGTAAAGTGTGTTTTACTTCCACACGTGACCCTGCGCAGTCTTTGTCCCCTGTGTCTCAGGCCTGTGACTGGTGCAAACACGTGCGCTACACCAAAGAGTACCTGGACTTCGGCTCAGGAGAGGAGCGCCTCCAGTTCTGCTCCACCAAGTGCCTCAACCAGTACAAGATGGACGTGTTCTACAGAGAGGCACGGGCGGCTCTCTCCACAGGTACCACCGTCTAACACCTGCTAACATCTGCACCATGGACTCTTCTCTGCTGAGAGAGGAGGGAGTGCAACCGTTTTATTCCACTGGCTATAAGACTCCTGAACTCTAAATAAAAAACTCTTTATGAAGTATATTGTAATGAACTGCCTAGTTTATAGTCATTTATTTAAAGAGGGGGTATTATAGTGCTATGAGGTATTTAATTGCTAACACATAACATATTTAGATCACCTTGTTACCTTTTATTGTTTGGGAAATGCTACATTTGTCTGAAAACAACGTATTCAAATGTTTAATTAGTTTCAGTTTCATTTTGACGCTCTGAGTCTCCCCTCACTTCCCCTTCAGAGCGCGATACCACAACACAATCAGCGTGCATCTTTCTAATGAAACTACTGCACATGGCATCGGGTTTGTGAATGGATGACGAAGGCATTAGGGCGGAGCCATGTACAGGCTTGTACTGCTAACTATAGGGAGTGTACGAACACAGATAGCTAGATTACTCAAACATGCACGGGTGGCATCAGAAACCTCTCCAGCACCAAACAATTTTTCCACTTTGTTGGGTTATGATGCAACAAAATGAATGGCAAAAAGTGTCTATTTAACTTTTTGTGTATCTAGGTACAAACTCTGAGTCCAGTCCAGGCCGAAGCAGTGGGACCCAGGAGGGACAATCTTCAGAGGGCAAAAGCAGCACCCCCCAAAAGCTCCTCACTCCTGAATCTTGGACCAGTAGTAATGGCGAGACTAGACATCACAAATCATCCCCCAAAATCAACACGACCAGTGAATCTCCTCCGGAACCGAAGCCATCCGGATCCAGAACTTTGGACAGACCTCCTCCGCCGAACCCGCCCGCTCCTCCCCCTGCCATAACCGCGTCCCCCCACCCCATCCCCGCCCCGCACCCTCCTCACCCCTCGTCCCGCCCGGCGCTAGACCACCCCCATGCCCCCCCGATGCCCATGCCGTTCATCCGACCTCCCCTTCACGCTCAGGGGCTAAAGAGTCCGCTAACCAGCCCCCCGAGACACCCAGGTCCACCCTCCAGTCCCATCCACAGACCCCCGCACTCGCCCCACCTTCAGCCCCCTACCCCTGCTGCACCCATGAACCCGCCCAGCCTCATGCACCCCTTTCCTGGAGCGTACTTTCCGGGACTGCATTCTCCGCCTCTCAACATGCTCCCCCGAGGTCCAGTTCCGCCGGTAGCACCCGTCCCAATGCCTCCCATGATGAATTTCGGAATACCGTCCTTTAGCCCGCTGCTGCCCCACCCAACAGTCCTCGTTCCTTATCCGGTTATAGTTCCTCTTCCAGTACCTATTCCGATACCGATCCCGATTCCGCTCAAGTCAAACCAGGAACGGTCTTCGAGTCACAGCGGTGTGATCCAACCAGTTCCTGAAGGTTTAGATAGGTCGAGATTCCGAAGCACAAGACCGCAGTCACCGGAGGAAGACAGTAGTCCGGTAGGCGATAAACTAGCTGGTTCTCGGGATTCGCCCTCACCGAACGCCAACACAAAAGATTGGGTGAAATCCGAAAGATCATTCCCGTCGCCATCGTCAACGCCCAATAGCGAAGTCTCGTCTCCCGGTTCAGAAAATCTAGATTATAAGCAGTCTACGGAAAGGCACGTAATTCAGAGGGTGCTGCACAGGACCCAAGTTAAGGTAGAGCCAAGTGCCAATGGCGTGGTTGATTTGTCAGCGCTTGGAGAGGTAGGAGTTAGACCAGGGAATATTATCAGATCTGTTTCGCAGTCTCCGCCCCCGGACAAAATCTATCACCTTAAAGACCCCAACTGTAGTCCGAAACACGCTAGTCAGCTCTATGAAACTGCGCAATTGAAATTAAATGAAAGTGCCACAAATGGTATGGCCAAATCACCGAATAGGTCCAACTCGCCCTTACCTATTAGCCCAGAAGAAGTCAAAGAAAATAAATGCCAAAATGCGGAACCCCAAGCCGAGGAACCAGTCGTGAATGTTGGAGATGTTGGAGAAGACCCCCACGTCCCAGATGAGGATCACGCCTACGCCCTGCCAACGACGCCAAAATCCAGCGGGACCATAACGCCGACACCCGCCACGACCACCACGGCTACCACGGTTACCACGGCAACTCCGCTGCTCCTGCCCAAGCTCAGGGACAAGGGCAGCCTGAGGACAGCAGCCGCAGCGCCCCCCGCTGGTGGGGACATGGAGCCCGCGCTGAAGAGGAGGTGTCTACGCCTCCGGGAGCAGAACAAGTAAAAGGACAGAGGTGAGTTTGAGGCTGGGGGAATGTTGATGCTGTTACTGTTATTATTGTGTGCCTATTTGCAACTCATTGACCCTCGCAAAGTTCTATTTAGAGTGATTCATGCGTGTTCGAGTCATTCAACACAATACTGCTCTGGAAATGTACAGTGATACATGTAGGCTTCAGAAACTTCACAGAAAAATGTTGGCACAAATGAAAAAAATTGACCACACACTGTAATAACTGTAACTGTAGCTATCCACAGTCCACAGGTGGCCTGGTCCAGTAACAGCACTTTGTTTTGGCGACGTTTATAGTACTACAGCAGTGCTGATTGTTTTAGATTGATATCGTGATTTAATATCCAAAATATAAAATTCTAAACCACTGTTATAGAACTCTGTATCAGACAAAATGTATAAATGCATAAGCTTTTCTTTCCAAACCGATTAGTAACTATTGAACCACTTTCATACATTTCGCATTTCAGTTAAGCAGAGACCGTGAACACCAGTCACTTTAGTCCATGCTGCTATCTTTTGTTGCCACCACGATCAATGAAACTTCACTAGAAAGAGAAATTTTTGAGGGTCTGTGTGTCCTGGTTTGATCCTGAGTTGAGCCCAGTTTAGTCCTGATGTACACTTGATTTGGTTTGCTCCTAGTCCTGGTTTAGTCTGGGGATTAGTTCAGACATTTTGATGTGGCGTGTGCATGTGAATACAGTGATTCTTACACTGTGGTTCTGGTTCTTCTCGAGTCACGTGGACTTCTTTTGGTGCTCAAGCTTCTTGGAGTTGGTGTAAACCTGCCTTAGTGCTTTTGTATATCCTTCCTTCCTGATTTGTTATTTGTACAGATAATACCTTGACCAAAGTCCTAGGATCATCCTTAACAGTGTTTGTTTAGAGCAGGGGCCAGTTTAGTCCTTTGGCTCTGTGCACAACAGCAGAGGGCGGCTCACTGTTACCAGACAGAGGGCTGTGGGTGAATGTCACTGACGTCATGTTAAACACTTTGAGGTGAATACTTAACCTGTGGACAGGTCAATGTGTGTCAATGCTAACGCTAATGCTAACTTTGAGGCATAATAAATACTGAAATAATGCCACAAACTGAAGTAAAGTACATATAAAAACATTAGGTTGTTAATTGCTTGTTTGTTTTATATTTTAGCATTAGCTTTGAGCTAGCCAGTGCGTGATAAATACTGACCCTAAAAAAGTATTGTTCCATCTAACATATATTGAACGATAATTAATATAGTATTTATCGTGACAGGCCTAAGGGTTTGTGTTAAACATGTGTGAATGAAACAAAACACAACTCTGGGTTTGTTTTTGATGTGGAAACAATATTGTAACAGAAAATGTCGTATTGTGGGCACTTTAAACAATTCTGGGCTATAGAATGTTGTGATGTCATCTTAAACCCAACAGCTTCACTGTTTTTATTTCTTTACTGTTTATGATGTTCATTCAACAAAGTAAATCCAGGTTTTGAGCCTGATTCTCCCTTGGTCAGAAGTCCAGATGACATAAGTGTGTAGTAATCCACTCTCTGGCTGTAGTACTTTCCTCGGGACTCTCCACTGCTCCAGTCAGGCCGCTGAGGCACTTTTTCCACCTCCATGTTGGATACCCGATCTGGGCCAGACCGGGCTGTACTCTCCAACCAAAGAGCCAGTGTCACATGACACCCGCCGCAAACCCATCACACTCACACTGGAGAAAGTTGTGGAGACGAGCACTTTTGTCCTGAAATGCAATCACTACAGAGTTAGCCTTTATAAATGCTTTATATGGCAGTGCAGAGAATCATACAGCTGCCAAACATTTAGTAAAATGTAAAACGTGTGTGTCAAAATACTACTCAAGTACAAGAAGTAGTTACTAGTTAGATTTAAATGCAGTGTTAGTAGCATTCAAATGATGTAAACACGAAAAAAGAGTCATATAACAGCTTAAAGCTGACTTCAGATGTTTTAAACCACATGTGCGTATTCTCTGGACTGGCTGTGCACTCTGTAACTCCTGATTTGAAATGTAGCTAATTATAATTACATGCTAGAATTATATTCAATTACAAGTACAAAAACAGGCTTAAAACTCCACTATTACCATCTCCCTCCCTCTGATGAGCAGCAGTTTAATACCCGGGGTCCTGGGGTCAGCAGTGTAACACCTGGGGCCCTGGGGTCAGCAGTGTAACACCTGGGGCCCTGGGGTCAGCAGTGTAACACCTGGGGCCCTGGGGTCAGCAGTGTAATGCACGGGGCCCTGGGGTCAGCAGTGTAACACCTGGGGCCCTGGGGTCAGCAGTGTAACACCTGGGGCCCTGGGGTCAGCAGTGTAATGCACGGGGCCCTGGGGTCAGTATGTTAACTGTTCTGCTCCGTGTGCCGTGAGTCAGACTGTGTGAAACTGATGGTCATAATGTAACGTTCAGGTTTAGTGTTGATTCTAGAGTTGATTCTTGATTCTCGTTTCACTTTAGGACTCTGTTTTCTATTCAGTGATACATGAAATGCAGTGTCATCATTATCTCCTCAACACTTATTCTATCTTAAGATCATCTTGCTCCCTCAGTACCTCGTGACTCCACTCGCTCCATTGAAATACGTGAGATTCTTGTATTAGCTCTTCAGTTCAGATTTCAATCTTCTCTCAGATGTTAACGGTCCTAGACATGAACAATCTCCACAGTGAATCTTGAGTTTTAAATATACTAGTATACTGAGCAAATCTGTTAATATTAAAGGAACTTCATGTAGCCTGTGCCCTTGCAGTTTGAAAAAGGTACTACAGTCAGCTGCAGAGGCTGTACTAGCACAGATTCATGATTGTTTGCAGGAGCTGAGGTTTAGGCAGTGACCGTTCAGATCAGAGAGACGCATTTTAGGTTTAAACCAACTGGATTTCAGCACTGAAACTGGCAACCCAAATGAGAGACTCATGTGCGGCTCATTCTGCTTTGTGATTGGATAATCGTCTTGAGAACCAAAACACCAAAATTCTAACATAAACAGCTTATCCATCATGTCCAGTGTTTTTGTAACTAAGAATAAATCAGAATTAGAATTGTTAGCAGTAAAAGCTTTATTTGATTTGAACATGTTTACCTCATATCTGCGGAAACAAGTCGGTCATGTTTATGGAATTCCTTTAATTCTCGGCATTGTTCAACACATCTCAACATCTCTGCTTGTAATTTGTCCATCCTTTTGCGCCTAATCACATCTCCCCAAACAGTGTGTAGCAAACAGACCGCTGTGCAAACAAACCATTGTGTGTGTCAGTGTGTCAGTGTGTGGTGAGCTGATCGTCTTTCAAAGTGACCCCCTCCCCCCGCCGTAACCCGAGAGCCCGGAGGAGAGCCAGGTTTCGGGGATGCTCGGCCTTTGGCGCCATGCTGTTTAGTGAGCGCGCATGCACTGGAGGAGCTGTGAGGCATGAAGTCTTATGGAGGTACCAGAGAGAAGGACTTTGAAGGTTGGATGTAGTGACAATAGACTCTACTGTTGTCGCAATATCATATTTTCCACATTAAATGGTAGTACTTTCTTTTTTTAAATATATTGTTTATTTGGTTTCCACTGCCAGTGCGGAATATTTACAACAAAAACAGCACGAACAGTAATGCTCAGAGAGTTCAAATGAAAAATCCATCCACTGAAATTTGAGGCCGAGTCCTTTTTTTCACATGATCTATAAAAAGTCCTCAAATTTTTGTATATTTATCTCACTGATCTGACTTTTGTACTGAATCTCTTCAAGATACAAACAAGACATCATATCGTTTAAGCTTTTACGGAAACAGGAAAGTTTTGTGGCCTTCTCTTCCCTCAGAATAGTCCTCTTTGTGATAATCATGACAAACACAACGGTTTGCTGAATTGCCTGGGAGTTTGTCAGTGTTTGATCAGAATACCCAAGCACCACAATCAGAAAATCAGGCAGTACAGTTTTATGTATACGGTACTGTATAAATGAAAAAGTTTTTGAGTACAGGACTAGTACTTTCTTGTATATTCCCATGTGTCCTTATATCTGTGTACTCCCTCAGTGGTCCTGTAGGTTCCATAGTGCTCCATGGGCGTGTATTAGTCTATATGTGCTCTTATACTTGTTCTGATACAGCTCAAGATCATTCTAAAGCATTCTACGGGTTCATTCATTCAGTTTAAGTGGACGCCTCTCCACAGATCTGACCTGGAACTTGTTTTGATGGCCACCAGAAAAGTTTTGTTGTGATCAGTTGATGTCTTTGTTCTGCGGATGAGTGACAGGTGCTGGGCGAAGAAGCTCAGTCTCTGGGCAGCTGTGGAAGTGTATTTATTACTTACTGCGCCCCTACACCTCAGGCCGCGCCCTCCGGTCCTCAGGTCAGGGCCTCTTGAAGATTCCAAAGACGAGCTTTAAAACACTGGGGGGACCAGTCCTTTCAGGCTGTGGCCCCAAAATTATGGAATGCCCAACCTCTAGCCCTCCGTGATGTAGACTCTTTTAAAAAACACGATCTCTTTCATTTTGTCTGCTGTATTAGCTTGTCGTTTTGTGAACCATCAGAAAGAAATCAGATGACTCACCTCAGATATAACTGTGTACATGACATTTCCATAATCTGGTAACTCCAGAAACCAGATAACAATCAGATTTTTGGTGTACGTGTAAAAACCCTGTGGTCTTGAAGTATTTATCAGTACACGTATAGCTTAGTGTTCGCTTGTGTGTTTTGTAATGAATCACACACTCTCGCCTCCCCTCGTCCTCCCTCTTCTGTTCTTCTCTTCTGTTTCTTTCTCTCCTCCCTCTCTCCTCTCCTCTTCTCTTCTCTCTTCCTCTGTCCAGATGTTGTTACAGACCCTGGCTTTGCTCTGGCCCAATTAAAGGGTCTGTGTGTTCTGCTTTGGCCGTAATCTCTGAGTCCAAAAACTGAAGAAGAGTCTCACAACAGTGTGTTTAGTCCAGATGTAGACCTGGTTGAGATCCTGCTCTAGTCCTGGTTTAGCCCTTTAGTTCAGGTTTAGTCTCTTCTCTCTTCTCCTCTCTCCGTCCCTTCCTCCCTCTCCTCCCTCGCCTCGGCTTTCTCTCTCTCTGTCCCTTCCTTTCCTCCTATCCTCTCCTTCTGCCGTTTTCTCCCCCTCTCTTCCCTCTTCCTCCCTCTCTCCCTCTCCTCTTTCGTTCTCCTCTCTCACTCCCTCCCTCCCTCCTCTCTCCCTCCTTCTCTCTCCTTCCTTCTTCCCTCTCCTTACTTCCTCTCAGCCCTCTTTTTCTCATATCTCCCTCTATCTCTTCGTCTCTCTCTCTCTACCCCCTGCTCTCTCCTTCCCTCAGTCTCCTCTCTTCCTCCTTCTCCTCTCTCCCTCCCTCCCTTTCACTCTTCCCTCCTTTCTCCCTCCTCCTCTCTTCCTCTTTCCCTCTCCTTCCTCCCTCTCAGCCCTCTTTTTCTCCTATCATCCTCTATCTCTTCGTCTCTCTCTCTACCCCCTGCTCTCTCCTTCCCTCTGTCTCCTCTCTCCCTCCTTCTTCTTTCTCCCTCTCCTCTCTTCCTCTCTCTCTCCCACTCCTCTCTCCCTCCTTCTCTCATTCCTCCTTCCTTCTCCTCACTCCCTCCTTTCAGCCCTCTTTTTCTCCTATCTCCCTCTATCTCTTCATCTCTCTCTCTACCCCCTGCTCTCTCCTTCCCTCTGTCTCCTCTCCCTCCCTCTCCTCTCTCCCTCTCCTCTCCTCCCTCTTTCTCTCCTTCCCTCTACCTCCTCTCTCCCTCCTTCTCCTTTTCTCCCTCTCCTCTCCTCTCCTCTCCTCCCTCTTTCTCTCCCTCTCTCTCCTCTCCCAGTACATAGAGTCTATTATTCGCTTGTGTACAGTTCTATTTGTTTTGTAATGAATCCTCCACTTTTGGATCCCCTCTGCTCCTCCACCCTCTTCTGTTCTCTCTCTCCTCTCCTCCTCCCTCTCTTCTCTCCTCCCTCTCCTCCCCCTCTCCAGATGTTGCTGCTGTAGCGTCCAGCCCCTTTGGCTCCAATCAAAGGGTCTCTGTGTTCCCGCTTTAGCTGTGGCGGCTGCGTCCAAAACCCATGGCGGAGCGCGGGTCTATCCTTAACACCGGAGCGGGATGTTTCCATGTGGCATCGTGTTACCGCGGTTACGCTGTGCTCCGCGAATAATCCAGACTGCGACAAAGAGCGCTTATATTTCCATTCCGCATCAGGTGTCTGAGGAAAGGCCAGAGTTCAGGGTCGACCCGGTTTATTTTTTTACACGTTACAATGAGAGCGAGTGTGAGTGCGGAGAAATCACTCACTGAAAATATGGCCAACGCTCCGAGTGTTGTCACGATACTAAACTCGATACCTGAGATCGATACCACAATGATAATAAAGACTCTAGACTGTGTCCGAATGTCCCCCCTAGTCCCTAACCCCCCACACTCTTTAGCGCCCTCTACAGTGCGCTCATTCACAGAGTCTAAGTGAAAAAAAGTCCAATAAACTCAGATAAAACTTGATTTCTGTCATAAATACTGATCAGATCAGACTCACGCACAAGAATTTATGGACTAATAAAGTTTTTGTCACGCTGGATTTCACGTAAACGGACTGGATTATTTGCTTTTTGTCGGAAATTATCACTCTTTTAACAGCTGGAGCTAAGTTAAGCAGCTTTATTTAACTTAGACTTAGACAAACTTTATTGATCCACAAGGGAAATTATCTGGACACAGCAGCTCAAACATCACAATATAATATAATAACAGAGAGTAAAAAATATAAATGGTAATAATAAATTCTAAATAAATAGCAAAAAAAATGACCAAGAGACAGGTGTCAAATAAGACATAATTATATAAATAAATGTATATGTACAAGTCAAAATAAAATAGAAAATAAGTAATAAAATATAAAATCACAGCTATAAACAAGAGACAAGAAAGGCAGTGCAATGATATTTTGTTAAGAGTGTTTTATTCAGAATCAGGATCTACAGCTCCATAAACCAGCGCTTTTCTCTGCTTCATTCAGTCGTGTGAGTAATATACTATAGTAGTAGTACATGAGTATAACAGTAGTAGTATTTGTAGTACTTTGGTTTATTTAGTCGTGTTTTATTCATAATCAGGATCTACAGCTCCATAAACCAGCGCTTTTATCTGCTTCATTCAGTCGGGTGAGTAATAGTACCATAGTAGTAGTACATGAGTATAACAGTAGTAGTATTTGTAGTACTTTTATCTGCTTCATTCAGTCGTTGTGTCCAGTTAAACACCTGTCGCTGTAGCCGTTGTTTTCCCGACTCTCCCAGTGCATTGTGGTCTATATTCACCGCTCTAGTGACCACCGATGCCCTCTAATTTTCAAGGTGCATTGTGGGAAATTTTGAGTCCACTACTTTTTCACCAACTGGACATTCGGACACCCCTAAAAAAGGCATGAACCCTAAACAGTGCCGTAAGTAGATCTGTGTAATCCCTCAGTGGTCCAGGTAGGTTCCATAGTGGTCCAGGTCTAAACCAGGTCTGAACCAGGTCTAAACCAGGTCCATGGGCGTATACTAGTCTATGTGCTCTTATACTTGTTCTGATCCAGCTCCAGATCGTTTTAAAACGTCAAGTATCTCGTTTCGATGCTGGTTTTAGCATCGATTCGTGGCTGTTTTTAGATAAACTCAGATAAAGTCAGATCTGAAGGAGCGCGGCAAGAAACAAAGACGTTCAAATGATTTCATATTGTCATGTAAAGCTTTTTTCACTTTAGATTTACCTACAGCGGGAAGAGGAAGCACAACTTTTACTGTTATATGACTCACGTAGGAGTAAAAGTACTGTATGTTGCTACAGAAATGAGTAAATATACTGAGTACTACCCTCCTCTGGTGATAGTTCTAATATTAGTTTGAAATCCTGGTCTAGACCTTGGCCTGTTGTGGTCCTGGTCTCGTTAAAATTGTGATGTGGTGTGTGTATGTGTGTGAACTTTGTAGAAGATTGTGTTGGTACTGCAGTGTGGTCGGTACAAACTGAAGGAGTAGTTTGAAGCCAAAGGATTACTCAGGTCCTGCTCCTTTTAACATTCCAAATACCTGTGAACATCCTGCACATTCTTGTGTCCTTGGGCAAGACATTTCATCCACATCGGCAGCCTTGTTATGTTCAGGATGGCTGTCGTAGAGAAGATGTTTACGGCTAAAGGCTCCATTAGCGTTGCTTTTTAAATGTTAATTCCCATCGCTGACAGCAGAGGGAGCTCCAACATCTAAACGCCTCATTGGAAACAGAGTTGAAGTTTATCATTTTTATTTATTTATGATTTATTTAGTTCACAGAAAAGATGCTCTGTGCCAGATTTAGCTCCGAGCTCCTTTCCATCTGCAGTCCTCGAGCAGGTACAAAACACATTAAAGAAACTATTTACTTTAATTTATTAGACCATCTCTAACGACGTTTCATCAGTAAAAGTGTCTCCTTAAAATAACCACAATCCAATTCATCATTAAACATTTAAAACAATCCAAATTCAATCATTCTAATTTCCACAACATTTCAAATTCATCATTATCTTCAAAAAATACTCAAATTCATTGTCGTCAAAATCCTCTAAAATGTACATTTACCAAATTTATCAGTATTATTAACCTCTAAACTACAATTCAATCAACAATCAACAACATTACCATCAAGACAAATGTCATTAGTCAAACGCAGTACATTTACAAACATATACTTTATTTGCATAAAGTATATTTTCCAATATTTTTAATTCTAAAGGGCCCATATTACGCTGTTTTTTGATCTATGTTCTAATGTTTCTTCATCATTTTTGTGGCTTTAATTCTCGTTTAATTGGGTCATTATTTCACTTTTTTTACATTAAAGGTCCAATATTACACAAAATTGACTCTTGTGAGCTTTTAGCCATGTTATAATGTTGTTACCTCATCAAAAAACAGACCTGGAGTTGTGTTTTGTTTCGTTCACACATGTTTAACGCACAAACCTGCAGATTTAGGCTGAGTTCTTCTCTCAAATGAAAAATAACAATAAAAAAACATTCTTGTGATGTCATTTGGTAATACAGGAAGTTTTTAAACTCCATACAACTTCACTAGAATCATTCGGATCATTTTAAGCTTGCAACATAAAGGTAGGTGTTAGCTTGAAAACTAGCACTTCATGACATCACAAGGTGGAACAGAGCGTTTTGAGCTTTGGAGATGTAGACAGACTAATAATAAAGAGTTACTTAAACATACTTAAACTCCAGGTGTGTTTTTGATGAGGTAACAACATTATAACACGGATTAAAGTTCACAAGAGTCCATTTTGCGTAATATAGGACCTTTAATGTAAAAATGTGAACTACTGACCCTGAGGTGACCAAAGACAAGTTTAAACGAGAATTAAAGCCACAAAAATGCATTATACGTGTTCTTTCATTTAGCTCGTGGTAAGCTGAACTATTCCACCCGTGTATTTGTCCAGTACTAGATGAAGTCCAGATCTGGTGGACTGCTCTGACCCCTGGCTCACCAGACAGTCCAGAGTCAGCCCAGATGTGGAGGATCTTCTTCCACGGGGTTGAGTTCCTGGGCCTCTCTGTTGTGGTCTGTGTAACTGTGGGAGACGGCGGTGGCGTGGGTCCATGGGAGTTTGAGGGGACAGTCTCACATGTCGGCTCGGTGCATGCAGAGCTGCGTGAGGAAAATCTGGTCGTGATTTCATCCCTGTGACCATCTGTTCGTTTGGTCATTTCATCATATTGTTTGTGATTCATGATTTCTCTGTTTAACTGTGGCTCAGATACACTTTTCCTTAATGTATTTTTCCAGTTTTGACTTAGTTTGGTGGAATAGTCGCAGAGATAAATATTAAAGCAGACTTATTGTCCTTGTGTTTGCTCTGTAGTTATACTCTATGACGCCTGCAATATTCATCTAAAACAGGGGTGTCCAAACTTTTTTCATCAAGGGCCACATATCTAAACTCAGATGAAGCAGAGGGCCGATCGAGGGCCATAGACTGGGGCTCAGTACAGTGAATAACTGAAATATTCATGTTTAACACGTTAGAATGAGCGATCAGTCCTTTATTCATGTTGAGATCCACAAAACCACACAATAAATATTAAATAGTGTCTTATCAAGGTAGAGTTTCAAAAAACTTGCAGCCAAAACTGCTCAAGGTCATTTGGGCCAATTCACCTGGAAGCCTGAGGGCCGCATTTGGCCCACGGGCCATAGTTTGGGCATGCCTGATCTACAACAACTTAAGAAAAGAAACAAGCGCGCTGACTTCTACGTTAGAAAACTGGCGCCCAATGGGAGCTGAATTTTGTCCACCAGGAAGGCATTTTTTGACAGTTTAATCATTAATTTTACAAAATAAAGGATTTTTAATCATTTTTATTTGTAAAATCATAACTATTGTGTAACTTAAGACAAGTTTTGGCCCGTGTTTACATTATGGTTGCTAGGTAACTGCTGCTCGTGTCCAATCAGGCAGGGTTTTTTGTAAAATCTTAAATGTAATGATGTTAATGTTTTAGTGAAAACAGTCTCACCTGTCGTCTGCACTTTAAACAATCACAAAAATACAAAGTGTGCATGAATATTAAACAAAATGTAAAATATGATGTTATTTTATACATTTTTTGCGTCTTCCATGCCTTCTGCGATGACGTCTGAGGCTGTAGTTTTCGTACCCGTCCAGTCAGAACCAAACGCTTTGACAAAACTTTACAAAGACGAGCGGATCTGGAGCTGTGTCCTGATTGCAGAGGACGTGATTGACAGGCGGATTAACCAATCAGAGAGATGCATGTGCTGGTCGTGTTAAAAACAAACATGGTTGCTTAATAAACCGAAATATCGTGATATTGTATCGTCAGAAGTCACAGTATATATCGAATTACAAGTCTGTTTGCTTAAACGCTAAAAAAACAAAGGGAACTACATAGACCATGATCCTTTGCTCTGTTTTAGTGCAGATTACATGAAGAAATAGCTCTTAATAAGCACTTTTAAGTCTTAGTTCTTTGGATTATGACAGAACCGAAGTCTTGCCAAGGAATTTTAATAGGTAAAAGCAACAATTCATAAAATATCACCATAAATACCGTACGGAGAGATGCATATCGCAGACATATCGTATCTAGAGACTTTGGTACCGTTACATCTCTATTGCTTACACTTAAAAAGGGGGAAAAACAACATAAAAGGCTGAGAAACGGAGTGGATTTTTACAGAATCAACAATCGACGCACCAAACTATGACTTAACTCAGCTAAACGAAGTGATAGATTTGGTTTTTCGAGGGGAGATGCGTGTGTTTAGTGAGTCAAAGCAAAATGGAGAGAGGTTAGAGTTTGTGGCTCTGTTATTGAATACACAGTCCTCATCAGATTACTGTGGTTACACAACTATAACCCCACACTGTGTTGTTGTGCCCTTGGGCAAGACACCCACATTTTCTGCTCAGCTTACATTTCCTACTCGCTGTGTATGAGGTTACATAGGGCGACACAGAGGTAGTCTCAAATAATAATGTAATTTAGTTTGTATATTTGTGTTTATTCAAGCCGCCATCCTGAGGGGGGCAGTAGCTCGGAGGCGGAAATCCACTAACCTGAAAGTCGGTGGTTAGATTCCCACTCCCGTCACTGCATTTTCTGATCTATAATGTCGTTTCCTCATCACAAACACACCTGGAGTTGTGTTTTGTTTCAGTCGCATAAGTTTAACGCACAAACCCTGCAGATTTAGGCAGATTTTTTTCTCTCAGACTGAAAATATGTGATGTGATGTGGTGATACAGGAAGTGCTCCACTGCGTTTAAACTCCACACACCTTCACTAGAATCATTTGGGTAATTTCAGCGCTGGAATTGCCGATCTCTACTGAACTATGTGACATCACAAGGTGGAACTGAGCATTTTGAGGTTTGGAGATGTAGACAGACTAATAATAAAGAGTTACTTAAACGTGTGAATGAAACAAAACACAACTCCAGGTCTGTTTTTGAGGAGGTAACGGCATTATAACATGACTAAACGCTCTCAAGAGTCAGTTTTGCGTAATACAAGACCTTTAATTATAGATACACTTGAGATACTAATTTCGCATCTCTCCAAAATAGCAATTGTGCTTTTTTTCCAATAAAACTTCCACCGCTAGTCCTTATTATCCCTCTCTTCTTCCTCTCCTCCCTTCCGCCGAGTAAAGGAATGCGCCTCACCGTCTCCCCCCAGCCTCCTCTCCTCTCCTTTGCCTTTATTTGGGACACTTTATAGGCCCGTGTAAGCAGAGCCCTCCACTTGGGTATTCGCTGAGTGTTTGAAAGTGAAGCGCACTGGGACAGAGGGGAAGAGGAGAGGGACGAGCCCACCCCCTGACCCCGCCCTGTTTACGTTTGATCCCAGGCTCGTGTGGGGGTCTGCGGGCGCGACCACACGGGGCCCAGATGTTACTGGTTTAAAAGAATGGCGTTGGCGCAGATTGGCAGCCATCGTTCTGGCAGTAAATCCCAGGGCAGCTATGGCTAATGACTCAGTACTTAAAAAAACACTTTCTTATTACAATATACTGTGATTTTCCACATTAAATAGCAGTACTTTCTTTTATATTCCCATGTGTCCTTATATCTGTGTAATCCTCAGTGGTCCAGGTCTAAACCAGGTCTAAACCAGGTCTAAACCAGGTCTAAACCAGGTCTAAACCAGGTCCATGGTGTATACTCGTCTATGAGCTCTTATACTTGTTCTGATTCAGCTCCAGATCGTTCTAAAACTATTCAGGAAAGGTTCATTTCTGTCCTGTGAATGGGACTTTTTTAGTATTGATACCTGCTCAAATATAAACTCTATCTGGTATCTGATTTTCGATACTTTTGACAACCCTAAGTGTCCATGAATATTAGGGTTGTTCCAGTACCACACATTTTTCAGGTATCGGTATCGGTGAGTACTCAGACTAAATCACTGATCCAATACCAGTCTGTATTTTCCTAAATGAGGAGCCGTAGCTGCGAGCCGCAGCTGTTTACTTTACGGTGACTAACGCTAACGCTCACAGCAGGTTAAACCATAGACTGTATATATTATTTTTTTATTTTTTTTATTTTATTTTGGGCAAGTAAGCAATTTACATTCTTTTACATATACACATGAGAAAAGTGCAATCATAACAGAAATAACAACAACAAAAAACATTTGCCCAAAAAGGAGTGGGAAGAAGAAAACTTGTTTAATTCCACCTCCTCTTCTAATTTAACATAATGAGTTTTCTTTTGCATTCTTCAGACATTTTACATTAGACCATATGAACTATTTACAATGAGGACAATGAGTCACTGTTATAACTTGGTATTCTATATATTTTATACATCTATGGGTTAAACACAGACTGTGGAGGCTCTGCAGACACTTAAAACATGCTCATAATAACAGAAAAGACATTTGTGTTTCCTCTTTGATAGTTTCATTTAGGCTTTAGTGTGGACGCTCAACTAAAATAACTGGGAGAGTTCAACCCGATAACAGCGGCAAGAGCAACAGCGCTAACCCGGACTTTGTTTAATTACTCTGCACAGCCATTTGCTCCGAGGATGAGCGTCTTTTTACAGGCCTCACTGTTGTTTTTATCGGCACTGTGATAAAACTTACACATTTCACTAAGATTTTAGTCTAAATCTTTTTTATTCTTGCATTTCTTTAAAAATTGCCTTTAAGAAGATTTATTTTTTGCTCTTGTATATTACCATATTAAGTAGCCTAACTGTGCTCCTTCACACTGTGGTATCGGACTGGTATTGGTATCGGTATCGGCGAGTACACCAAGGTCAAGTCTCGGTATCGGATCAGATCCCAAAGAAATGGTATCGGAACAACACTAATGAATATTGAAATGTTGACTGCTTTAGACTCTCTTTAAAACCTCAGAATTAGACCGTGATTAGTTTTTGTTGTAAATATTTTTTTTTACATTTGCGATTTATGTTTTAACAATGGAATTCTGTTCAAAGTTGCCGTTAAGTCCAGAAGAACTGACAAAAAGACTGAAACCTGAACTGACAAACAGATACAAGAATCACATTTCGGAACATTTCAGTTTTCATGCAGAATAACGGGGTTTTGTTGTTTGTGGGGGAAATTATGGTACTTAAAAATCTGCAGTGTTCAATTACGATGCTCAGTTTTGATCAGATTGTTGTACTGTGAATATAGACCTGTCGTAATAATATTTTGAAGTGCGATTTATGCCACCAACACTACTACCCTAAAGTAAAAGCACCCCTCCAAAAAATCACAATATTTTCGAAGGCTCTGTACCTGATTTTTACTGCGTTTTAAACATGAAAAAGTGGTCCAAAGTTACTCGAGTCGTGTCGTGATGACGCTCAGAAAAGGGAGTGACTTCAATCCAATCCAATCCACTTTATTTCTATAGAGTATTTTATAAATATGACCGTTTCTAAAGTGCTGCACAGACAAATTAATACAATAAAAGACAGTAAATCATAAATAAAACAATAAATAAACAGTGTTAAAATGCATAAAGCTAAAAAAAATATAAAAAATGAATAAAATCAAACTAAAAATTAAACAAAAGACACAGAGAAGAGTGTGGAGAGCAAAGGGAGCTTCAGAAATGAAACTGAAATCTGTAAAACGTATTTATACGTTGTTTTGGGCAAATATCGCATTTTCGACACAATAAAAGGTCATCTAAATATGTTAAAGCTGCACTGTGTAACTTTTCTGTTGGAGAGTCTGTCAAACGCTTTTGGAGATGTTATCGCGTTGTCTGGAATGTTCCGCAGTATGGCTTTAAACCTTTCTATCTTCATGGAGACCAAACCAGACCTGACCAGAAGTTACAGGTCAGATCTGTGGAGAGGCGACCCCGCTCACAGTCAGAATGTCTGTTTTTCTAGGTATTTCTGAGCTCTAAAACCACCTGTAATTGAATAAAAGTCAGGTAGAGCCAAACCAAAAAGTGACACAGTGCGGCTTTAAGTGTTAGCAGTGAACAACCCGTACAAGTGTAATAAAAAAAACTCAAAATGAAAGTGAGTGTGAGCTCTGGGGAGACGGGGTCCAGATGTTCCTGGTTTGGTGTCCCTCCACAGCAGTCAGGAGAATGTGACACCACTAAAAGCTTCGCTCTCGGTGTTTAGATAAAGCAGCCGTGGATTAGAATGTCCAGAGCGAGAGAGCGAGGGGGGGGGGTAGGTGGGGATAGGTGGGGGGGGGCACGGGGCGTAATCGGATACAGTTCAGATGAGACGGCTGTTTTTCCAAAGGCTACGCAGGTTTGTACAAATGCGATACTGATCTAAGACATATAGTTCTCCGTCTGATAGGGTCATGTGTAGACCCAAACAGGAATAAACTAAGTCCGAAACAGGTCCGGACTAGTTATAATCCAGATGAAACCAGGTCTGAACCGGGACTCGATCAGTTTTAGGGGCTGAAGTTGTGGACACGACTGACCCAGAACTAATCCATGACTAAACCAGTCTTAAACAACGGATTGATTTACTAAACAGTTGCTTCTAAAATAGGTCTAAATTACACACTAACCAGGGGAAAGCAAACCGCGCACAGCAACATGGATTCTCGCAGTCTTGGCGCACAGAAGGACCAATCACAGAGCAGCGTTGAGGAATTGCTAATGTGTAAAACTCACTTTAGAGTAACACATATCAGTCTGGTGAGCCAGGTTAGACTAAACCAGGAGAGAACGAGGTCTTAACCAGGACTAAACCCTGTCTGGGTCCAGAGCGTCTCTTCAGATCATTGACCCGTATTATGGATTCTTTTATCTATTCTTGTTAATAAAGAATGTGGACTTTCCTATGCTTTTTGAAATTATTTATTGATTTATTTCAATTTCATGATTCACAATACAGCAGGGGCGGTGCCAGGGGGGTGCATGCAGGGGCACCAACCCCCCTAGAGCTCCCCCAAAGATTTTTACCACATTTAGACTTAGACTTGGACAAACTTTATTGATCCACAAGGGAAATTATTTGGACACAGCAACTCAAACATCACAATATAATATAATAACAGAGAGTAACAAAAATAGAGGGTGTAGAAAAAAGAGCAAGAGACACGTGTCAAATGAGACATAATTATAAAAAATAAATGTATATGTACAAGTCAAAATATATATATATATATTTTTTTGTATCCAATCTCGACTAAACATGTTCAAACGGCAACCACAAAGTGTCCAAAATGAGACGACAATAAAACAAAAACTGCATACTGGTGTTTATAAATCACTACAGGGGCTAACTACATTTAAATTAAAACAGTGAAGCAATCATGGTGGAGGGTGGAGGCTCACATGCATAAAAGGATCTAAATAAACATAAAGGATCTAAATAAACATAAAGGATCTAAATAAACGTATAGATCCACAGCTCATCTAACCAAAAATGTGTCGCCGCCCCTGCAATATTGATTTAAGACTAATTAAAATTGAACAAGAGAAACCACTGAAAACGGCAACATTGATTAGTCCCTGGCCACGTGCATTTTTAAAATAATCTTAAATACAGAGCAGTGGGTGGAGATAGGGGGTAGGTGAAAACAGAAATTTCCTGAGCCTCAATGTAGGACAATACAGGATTACTCAAACGTGCATGATTCAAAATACAATTCTGTGTAAGACAATGAATGAACGCTGTTAGAACAGAAGGCGTTGGACAGCCCTTCCTCGTTTCAGAACTTTAGATAAAAGGTCATAAGCAGTTTAAAATAAATAAAAAAGATAATAAAATAAAATAAAATAGTAAGATTCTAACCTTTTCTTCTCTCTGTGCAGATTTCCCTGTACACTGAAGGCCGTGCCAGAGGAGACGCTCCCTCTAGTGGCCAGTGCCGGTCCTGCGCCTCAGCTCTGCCTGTAGACCAGCCGAGCTCGCACCCAGGAAGTGCTCACCTCACCCGGGCCACGTGATCAGTGACCAGCACCCACGGGAGAGCCAGCACCCACCACACCCATGTCCCGGACCAAAGAGGGCTGCTGGACAACGCCACCTTTGTCTCATAAGAAACCATTTAGTGTCCAAGACGTCCTCTGACGAGAGCGGGGACAGGACACAGTTTATGTAGAATTGTATTGCCACATTTTAAAAGTAATCAGCCAAAGTGAATGTTGCTTTTGATACGATATAAGCGCACGTGTCTTTGTGCGTCTGTGTGAAGAGACGCTGCTCTGGGCATGAGGCAGGACACGGGGTAGAGGACAAGAGTAACGGTACAAAATAATATCACACAAGTACATGTACAAAGTAGTGGTCCAAGAAATGCTCAAGTAAGAGATCTGATTTAGAATTTTAATGTAATTTAAAGGACAAAACATGAAAATAATGCACAAAATCTGGTGTTTTCAAAGGTCGGACTCAAAAATGAGACAAAATAAATCAGATCTGAAGGAGCGCTGAAAGAAAAACACGTTCAAATCCTTTTCATATCGTCAAAATAAAGCTTTGCTCACTTGTAGACTTACTTATTTTTACTCAAGTAAGAGTACTATTACTTAAATAAAAATATTACTCAAGTAGGAGTAAAAGTATGCTGCTAGAAAAGTACAATTTCTTTACAAAGTTACTAACAATCCTTCATATTCTGTGTTAAAAATGGCCAATCCTTCATACAAATTTAAACAATTTCATTTTGTTGCCATGGCAAATAGGTATTTTTTTGTATTTTTATTATTCCGTTTGTCTCGGATTGATCGTAAACTAAAAGCAAAGTGATTTAGGAGGTATTTTATTCTTTTGTTTATGCCAGATGCCCTTACGTGACTCAAACCGGTAACCTTACCATCCAAGGGCGCATGTTTAGCCTGCTGCATCATCTTCTTTGGAAAGTATTAGTTTGCTCTGCAGATGTGCGCGCCCACGCCCTCTCCCTCACTCCCTCCTCTCCTCTGTCTCATCCTCCTCTTCTCTCATCCCTCATTCTCTTTTCCTGTCTCTCTTCCCTTCTCCTCTTCTCTCTCTCCCTTTCTCCCTTCTCTACCCATCTCCTCTCTCATCCCTCCTTCTCTTTTCCTTTCTCTTCCCTTCTCCTCCCATCGCTCCTTCTCTTCTTTCTCTCTCTCCCCCTTCTCCTCTCCTCTTCTCCCTTCCTTTCTCTCGCTTCCCTTCTCCTCTCATCGCTCCTTCTCTTCTTTCTCCTCTGTCTCCCTTTCTCCTCTCTGTCCTCCACCCAACTTCTCTCTCCTCCTTTCCATTTCTCACCCCCTTCTTTACTTCCTCTCCCTCCTTTTCTCCCATCTCTTCTCCGCCCATCTTCCTCCTCTCCTCTTCCTCCTCTCCTCTTCCTCCTCTCCTCCCTCCGTAGCCCTGTGTGGTCTTCTGTCTCTCGCTCAGCCTGAACCTGATCTCTTTTTGGGGGGAGCGGGTTTGTTTTTCCCTGCCCTGAGCTCCACAAAGAGGGGCATTGTTCGTCTGCGCGTATCCCACGCCGAGCCCCTGATCCTGGGTTACACGTCTTGGGTTACCTGGGCTCACACTCCAGCGCCATCTTGTTTTTTTTTCTCCTCCTTTTTGAGCGACGGCCAGGAACATGGTAAAACTAGTCTCCGCACCTCTGAGCCCCAACGCAAACAGCGCCGGGTTCAGAGCGGGTTTCTCACACTCAGAACCTCCAGATTTGAACTCGCTGTGGGGAGAGGAGAAACTCAAACTGGGGCCGCTGTGGAACGCCTGACGGAGAGTTCATAAAAATCACAGACGACTTAAGAGAAAAAAGTTTGGAATAATGTGCGTTTGTAAAAGGAAAAGTTGCTCTGGTCATGTTAAAGGCGTACTATGTAATATTTCAAACAGAATATACACCGCATGCTCGTCTCCATGGAGATGTTATTCCTAGCGATGCACCAAAACGATTCTGGTGACGGATATTGGCCCTGATATTGAAAAATCTGCTGGATTGGATATCCGCTTTCAAATATCGATTCAGCCGATATCCTGGTTGTATATTTAAATTACTGTAGCCTCAGAAAGCCTCAGAATGTTTGATTTTTAGTTTACGAAGTTGTTCTGTGGGTTACACGAGGGACACGTCGCACATCTGGATCAGTTTTGTCTTATTTTATTTTCGTTTAAAGGAAACAAAATGCTGTTTTCAGTCTCTGCTCTGGTATCGGTCGATATCGGGCAGAGACGGGGACGTGCACGTCGTGACTTGGACTCGAGTCAGACTTGAGTCACTATTTTTAGGACTTGAGACTTGACTTGATAAAATGGACTATGACTTGGGACTCGACTTGGACTTGAAGGTCTGTGACTTGGGACTTGACTCGGACTTGAGCCCTGTGACTTGAGAAGACTTGATGCTTCTCCTAAAAAAATCTGTTTTTAGAAAATACTTTTCTCTTTACAGTTGATACTCCCGCTTCTCTATTTGTTACTTTGGATGTAACTGAAGTACTGTGATATGGTATCCTCAAATGTACTGCAGTAATATGCAGTACAATACAGTAATACAAGTACAATAAAGTAAAACAGAGGGAAGTACATGAAGTACATGATCCTACATGATCCATTTCAGTGCAGACTACACAACAAAATAACTGTTATTTAGCTCTTCTAAATCTGAATTCTTTCTAATCTGACAGTAACGATTCGTAACGATTGATCATAATTTAAAAAATATATAAATACACCATGACTTTTTAAGTACAATTTAGCCTAAAACTCATATAAAAAACAACAAAAATTTAAGCTATTGGGTTAAAGACTTGAAATGACCTGAAGCTCAAAGCAAACGACTTAGACTTGATTAGGACTTATGGGCCAGTGACTCGAGACTCGACTTGGACTTGACTTGGACTTATGGGCCAGTGACTCGAAACTCGACTTGGACTTGACTTGGACTTATGGGCCAGTGACTCGAAACTCGACTTGGACTTGACTTGGACTTATGGGCCAGTGACTCGAAACTCGACTTGGACTTGACTTGGACTTATGGGCCAGTGACTCGAAACTCGACTTGGACTTGACTTGGACTTACGGGCCAGTGACTCGAGATTCAACTTGGACTTTCCTGTGTTTGACTTGGGACTTGACTCGGACTTGAGGTCAAAGTCTTGAGACTTACTTGAGACTTGCAAAACGACGACTTGGTCCCACCTCTGATATCCGGTATCAGTACCCATAGTATCGGAATCTGTATCGGAACTGAAAAAGCCGGATCGGTGCTTCCCTGGTTATTGCCTTTCTTAAAATGTTCCACAGTATTGCACCGTAGCATGTCTAGCACAGGTTATGCCATCTGCTTGTCTCCATGGAGATGCTATTGTTTTGCCTAGAATGTTCCATAGAGTAGCATTTAACTATCTATCTCCATGGAGACAAACAGGTAGCACCACTGAGCCAAGTTACAGGCCAGATCAGTGGTGAGGCGAACCCACTGACAATAATCATGTTTTTAAGGTATTTTTCAGACTAGTTTAATGCCATACTGCATGTAATTACATAAATGATGGACAGATATGTTTAATGCCTCACTGGGGAACATTCCAGGCAGAGCAATATCTCCATGGAGACCAGCAGTGCACTTTAACATGTGCAAAAAATCTGATTAAAAAGTGATTATTCAAAAACATGAAATTATGTAGAAATTTGTGAAGTTTGTAAAGCTGAAATAATCATTTAATGCCAGACCCACCAGCCCAAAGGTCAGTGGTTCAAATCCCAGCTCAGAAAAGTGCATACTGTTGTTGTTTCGTGGGGCAAGACACTTCTTACACCTAGCCACATTATTTTACTGCTTCAAAACATAAATTACATTACAAGCGTAAACACACACACATATATATAGTTTTTTTTTTATTTACCTAATAATTTCTAACAGCTTCTGAGAGGTAAATTCCAGTAAATTCTTCTAACACAAACTAATTATTTACACTTACAGTTAATAATCTTTATATTTTTGCTTTTTTATTGGGAGAGGCTTTCCCCGATACACAAATGTACCTTAGGAAACCACCGATAAACCTTTCAGTATTACCAACAAATGTGTCAAAGCACTTCTGTATACCCCAGTCACTTTGTGGTGGTGGTGGTGGTTGACTTTGCGGCCACTAGAGGGCAGTGTTCGTCTGTGTAACTTTAAAGGGGACTCCTGTTTCCTGGTGCCAGTGCCAACTCACCCACTACCACCACTCAGCCAAACTCTGCTGCCAAGTCGTGTCGTTCATTTTTTATGTTTTATTTGAGGATTTTATGCCAAGAAACGTAGGTCATGTGTCCTGCTGTGTGAAGTACTCTGGAGTAAAGAGTAAAAGTGATTTCAGAGGCCAATAAAAATGTGTTGGTGTAATCTATAACTCCAAATAGCGATGTAAAAAAAAAAAGAAGAAGAAGAAGGAGAAGAAAAAAACTCCCCAGTCCCCAAAAGTCATCCAGATTTGAATATGTAAAGTGTGAAGATGTGAAGGTGTTACCCGCCTTGCTTCTGTCAGTCGAGCGTTTTCAGAGGCGTTTCTATAATTATTCACAACAGAATTTAATTTTGTGATGTTTTTACTACAGAATTTTTGCAATTAAAGAAGGAGTATTAAGCAAAATCAACATTATTTTAGCTTCTTTCTACCCTGTTGTAACACTGTTCCATCAAAAACCTGCCTGAAGAGGTTTTAGACGTCATCCATGCATGTTTGAGTCATGTAGCGATCTCTCCTGGACCGTATTCGAACCCTCCTTATGGTTAGCTGTACATGACGCAAAACCGTAAACACTACAACTTCACAAACCTGGTACGATGAGCAGTAGTTTCGTTAACGGGACGCACGCTGATTGTACGTGTACGTGTTGCGATAGCGCTCTGAAACGGGAGTGACTTAGTGTAGAGAGTAAAAGGAGAGAGCGCCAAAAACAAAAGTGAAGCTTCCAAAACATGTTAATAAGTTGTTTTTGGCGATTATAGCCTTTTCAAAACAATAAACGGAAACACGGTGATCTAAAGATGTTACGTGTCAGCAGTTATTACCCGCGCTTTAATGCGAGTAACACTTATAATCAGGATTCAAACACAATCCTGAGAACGGCCGTGATTCCCGCCTCACGTTTGAAATGTGATCAGCGCAGCGGCTCGCCAAACGAAAACGCCCCCTGCTGTCTCATGCCCAAAACAGCGGCCGTCTCTCCGCGTGTCCGTGTCTTTCCTGTGTGCTAAACCTGTATTTGAGTGTCCCCTCCATTCCAAAGCAACGCCATCACAAACTAACAATATCCTGGATGATCGGGAGCGGCCGGAGAACAGGTCACCGGCCCGTCACAGTGTATATACAGCCATGACCTCAGCACTGGCTCAGTATGGGGACACACCATTCACAAACTGCCATACTTATTCTTGCACATGTCATTTGACTTTGCCATTTTGAGTTTTGTGTCGGTAAAATGATGTTTGGACTCTCGTACGTTTTGTTGTATTGTACAAATCCACAGGTACTTGGTGACCCCGGAAAAGGCATTTATGGGAATAGACATATGTTTGTATGAATAGATATAACCAAAGTATATACAGGAGACTTGGTTTGTTATGTAAAGTCATGAATAAAAGTCATTCTATGAGCAACAACACTGGCTGTTTACTGTTATTAGAAGTATTAGGGGTCGTAGTAGTAGTAGTAGTAGTAGTAGTAGTAGTAGTAGTAGTAGTAGTAGTAGTAGTAGTGTTGGTGGTGGTTATTTTTCAGACTAGTTTAATGCCATACTGCATGTAATTACATAAATGCTGGACAGATATTTTTAATGCCTCAGTGGGGAATATTCCAGGCAGAGCAATATCTCCATGGAGACCAGCAGTGCACTTTAAAGAGCATTACATGTGCAAAAAATCAGATTAATTATGTAGATTATTCAAAAACATGAAATTATGTGGAAATTTGTGAAGTTCATAAAGCTGAAATAATCATTTAATGCCAGACCCACCAGCCCAAAGGTCAGTGGTTCAAATCCCAGCTCAGAAAAGTGCATACTGTTGTTGTTTCCTGGGGCAAGACACTTCTTACACCTAGACACATTATTATTTTACTGCTTCAAAACATAAATTACATTACAAGTATAAACACACACACATATATATATAGTTTTTTTTAGTACTACTAGTAGTAGTATAGTATAGTATAAACATTTTCTTAAAGCCCTGTCAGTCAAAAGCCTCAGTAGAAAACAGGAGGGTGGTGGGACTCAGTTACATTTGCAGTACACAGAGTTTTACTTGGGTAGTACTTTCCCAAAATACCTTTTAAAACTTTGACTTGAGTCATGTTCTTGGACCTCTACTTTGTACTTCTACTGGGGTCATGATAGAGGTAATAGTACTCTTACTGCAGTACAATATGTGACTACCCGTCCACCTCTGATCTCAGTACACAGTTCATAGTAATGGTGCGTGTAAAGTACTATAAATAGTGCGTGTAGCAGTCGGACAGCATTCCTCCCGTCCTGCGTCAGTTTGAGCAGGAAACGCGCGCACATCCGGGACTCTTCAGGAATTTATGATAAAATGTAAGATACAAAACTAGACATTAGACGTTCCCCGAGGTAAAGTCCTACGAGCGCAAAACACAGGTGTGAGGAAGTCCAAACATGGGCATAAAGAGACCGGTAGTGAAGGCGACACGACCGGAAATGAGCCCTGCTGCCTTCAAAATAAAAGTGGAGAAAAAATAAAAAATAAAGTAGCCTTATACAGTGTGTGTGCCATAACTCTTATCTTCATAGAGACCAGCTGGTGCACTAGGCCATGTTGCAGCTCAGACAGATCTGTGGAGAAGCGAGTCCGCTAAGAGAATGCATGTTTTTGTAATTAATGTTAATATAATGTAAAACAGAGTTAAAACCATACTGTGGAGCATTTCAGGCATAGTGATAACATCTCCAGCTCATCGCTGGTGGTAAGACAGGGGTGACAGTAGCTCAGTTGGTCCAGCGTTTATCCACTGATCCGAAGGTTGACGGTTTGAATCCCGACATAAACATCATTGGTTGTTGTTCATGGTCAAATCCACTGACCCACAGGTTCCAGCTGTGTCCCCAGTGTCTATGTACCAGTGTTTCTTGTTGTAAAGTTTGAGCGCTGTGAAGGTGGAAAAGTGCGATATAAAAATGTGACTGTTTACCAAGATGGAGCAGGACACACAGACTGTTGAAACTGTAGTTGGCTCAGCACAATTTAGTTTAGATGTTTATATCTATTCACTTTACAGTTTAGCACTTTATATTATTTGACAGAGTAATATACTCAAACTCCTGACAGAGCATTTTCTGCCCGTGCCTCAAACATCTCCTCAGTGTGCAGAGGGAAGGAGATGAGAGGCAAACCATCCATCTTCCTCTTGGTCAAACTTAAGATTTGAGATTTAAGGTGGACTAAGAGGCTATTCCAGTTACAAACTTGCTGAGCGGGGATGATTTACCAATTCAAATCATAGTGTAGTCCTAAAGAAAATAGGCTAGTCAAGGATTATGACTAAAACCCTTGAATATGCTTCGCTTAAAATCATTTAAATAAAAAGGTCATGATCTTAGTAGCCCAACCAACCAAAAAACAGGCCTTAAACAGACGCAGAACTTGAGAAGAGCGCAGTATTTCCAGAGTGACCTCTGCAGTCTGCGTAATGATCTCCACGATGGTCTCCACCTGTTGCGCTTTTACTGTGCCAGTTCTGACCGGAATCACTTTGGTCCACCTCTGCGCGCTCCCCACCCCCTCATACCCCTCCCCCGGGTGCGTGCCGTGCGCGCGTCCCCGGAGCGCAGGAGGAGCAGGTCGCCTGGAGTGTGGAGTTCAGCCCACACTTTACGGCTTTGGATCAGATTTGTGTTTTGTCTGCTTCACTTTTCCTTTTACCTGCGCGCAACCACCTCCGCACGCACCTGACGAGCCCACCCGTACCCGCGCGTGGGCGACTTTCCCCGGCTTCACCTTGAGCGAAACTCCGGGGACTGTCCCTTTCTCGGACTTTGGTTCAATTACTGAACCTGACCAGCCCCGGGTGGTGGTTTGTTGTTGTGCGCCGACATGAGGAGGAGGAGCGGGCTGTGAGCGCTCGGACCTCGGCCTAAACACGGAGGTGGGTACGAAATAAGTGTGTTTTTCGAGTAGAAACAAGAAGCAGTCACTCGAATGATCACTCACAATCATTTTAAAGGCTCCATATTGCGCCGTTTTCTGCCTCTCCGTGTTCTAATGTTGTTTCCGTGTCAAAAACGCACCGGGAGTTTTGTTTCATTCACTCAGGTTTAACACACACACAAAACACCCATCATTTGGATAATTTCAGTTCTGGAATTGGTCATCTTCACTAAACACAAGGTAAAAAAGGTAAAAAAGGTAGCTGTTAACTTGGAAACTACCACTACATGACATCATAAAGTGAAACAGCATTTTGAGCTTTGGAGATGTAGACAGACTAATAATAAAGTGTTACTCAAACGTGTGAATGAAACAAACACAACTCCGGGCGTGTTTTGGAGGATGTAAGAACATTATAACATGATTTAAAGCTCACAAGAGTCAATTTTGCGTAATATAGGACCTTTTAAAGTATATTTTTTGATTAGAAAGAAGCAATCGCCCAAATAATATCTCAAGTAGCCTTATAAAATATATAATAATGGAAGTTTACTTTAGAAAAAATAGTGTAATTGGACCTACTGGGCAAACGTCTAACATGATATCAGTTGGCCTATATTTTTATCACAGTTTCGATCATGTTGGAAAAAAGCAGAGAAAATATGTCTCCAATTAAAACATTGATAGAAAAGCAAGATGCACTGTGTAACTTTTCTGGTAGAGGCTTGTTTTCCGTGGTGAAATGTTCCACAGTATTGTATTAAACTTGTCTATTTCCGTGACGAGTGGCGTAATATTCTTGTCGTCCGTGGAGAGGCGACCCCGCTCACTGAGGTTTTTACGCAATAAAATGTTGTAATTGAATATCTGAACCTCGATGTAATGCCCTGTTATGGAACATACCAGGTGAAGCAATAACATCTCCGTGGAGACGGGCAGTTGGCGGATGCTCCACCAGGAAGTGACCTTTAACATGATTTTAAAACAACTGTAAGTTTGCCTGGGATCTAGAACATTCTGCAACACTTGAAGAAGATGTGAGTCCGCTCTTTACAAAACAGCATCACCAGTCTCCAATACGCTTTTTCCAACCTTCATCTTCTTTTAAACGCAACCAAAACGAAATACATGATTTTCAACCGTAATTTACCTCAGATTCCCTACCACACCAACATCTCATCCCTGGACGGCACATCTACAACTAGTAAATTCTTACAATACACTTTCCTTTGATATTCACATTAACACATTACTTTCCAAAGTCAAATCAAGAATCAGCTTTCTATACCGCAATAAATCCTCATTCACCCATTCCGCAAAACACACCCTTGTTAAAATGACAGTCCTCCCAATCTTCGATTACGGTGACATCATCTACAGGTCAGCATCCAAAACTCTCCTCCATAAACTTGATGTCATTTATCACTCAGCAACAGGCGCCCCTTTCACCACCGTCACTGTCATCTGTACTCACTGGTTAACTGGCCGTCACTTCACTCCCGCAGATTGATAAACTGGTACAAATTCATCTATAAAACATTAATTGGTAAAACCCCTCATTATCTCCACACACATAACCTACGCTCCAGTAACATTATCACCATGATCACCCCACGAGTCCGAACATCCTTTGGTCAGTCATCATTTCATTTCACTGCACCAACGACTGGAACAATTTACAAAAAACACTAAAACTCAGTATTCTGACTCCAGTAGATACATTCATCAGCTCAATAAAATCTATAGTACGTGACCAATGTACCTGTTTTTAAACTCTGCTCACTCATGTGTTTATATGTAAATAGTGGAAAATATGAACTGTCTTAATGTTGTTTTGTCTTGTCTTTGCCTGTGTGGATGGTGTTGTATGTTTTATCATTTCTGCCTCTTGGCCAGGTCGTCGTTGAAAATGAGAATTGGTTCTCAACCAACCTACCTGGTAAAAATAAAGGTTAAATAAAAATAAAAAAATAACAGTGAACCTCCCGGATTCAGATGGGCGTGACTGACAGGTGGATCAGCCAATCAGGGACGTACATGGTCTGTATTTGGAAAAAGGAAAAAATATCAGGGAACTAAAAAACATCAAACTCTAAAACTTAAACTGTTCATCTGAGGTGAGATTAAGTCGATTTTATTTGTAAATGATGCTGTCCAATCAGCTCCTCCGTTTCACCTGCGTCACTGAAATAAACAAATCTGATTGGACGATCATGGGTAACGTTCTGAAGTATGGTTTTCGCTTTCTGTTTTCATGGGATCAAACAGGTGATGTTGCATAATATCACTTTAATAATCAGTAGAAACTCATTAAAAGGTGCGCTCTGTCACTTTTCTGGGGGAGGGTCCGCCACCTGCTTTTCTGGAGATTGTATTGCTTTGTCTGGAATATTTCACAGTATTAAACTTGTCTGTCTTGATTGTTTTCAGTTACAGAATTTTATATATTTATTTTTTGTAAATCTAGAACACAACCGACCAGGGATGTAACAATAACTGAAATATCGTGATATCGTATCATCAAAAGTCTCACAGTAATATCGAATTACAAGTCTCTTTGCTTAAATTAATAGTTATGGCGATTTTTATGTCTTTCTTTGTGATTTTTATGTTTTTCTTATTCTGTAAACCACTTTGAATTACTTTGTGTATGAATTGTGCCATATAAATAAACTTTCCTTGCCTTGTTATGGTGCAGCTGTAGCTAAAAAACAGAGGGAACTACATAGACCATGATCCTTTGGTGTTGTCAGTGCAGACTACAGGAGGAAATAACACTTTTAAATCTTAATTCTTCATATTATAACTGTACCAAATCATTTCCAAGGATTTTAAAAGGTAAAAGTTGCCTCCACAAAATATCAAAATAAATATCGAACCGTATCATTACATTCCCGCAACTGCAAACTTCTTAATGAGAGCCTCTCCACAGATCTGACCTGTAACTTGGCTTATGGTGTCATCTGCCATTTTCCACTCTTATAGATATATTTAATGCCACACTGTGGAACATTCCAGACAAAACGCTCACGTCTCCAGTCGGGCAGCAAGATGAAACGCACTCAAAAAGGCTGCCATTTTTTAAGTCCCATAATTTCTCCATAAACTACAAAATTTTCCATCTTTTATTGTGCATAAAAACTGCTAACCTTGTAGTTTAGATCTGCACAAACACGCTCTGAAATGTGAAATAAGAAATCACGAAAATTGCAATGAGATATCGCCCCGCCCTAATCTCCACGGAGACGAGCAGAAAAGTTCCACGGTACACCTTTAAGAATGACATTTGGTAAACTTATAGCTTTTCCACCTTCAAGGCACTCAAAGCACTTAACAACAAGGAACCACACGCACATTCACACAGCAGTGTACGCAGACACTGGGGACGAGGTGGGTTAAGTGTCTTGCCCAAGGACACAACGGCAGCATTCTATTGTGAGAGCTGGAATCGCACCTGCCAACGTTCTGATCAGTGGAGAAACACTCTACCTGACTGAATGGAGGGCAGGGGGAGATTCATTGTTCCTGGAAGAACTTCTGGTCCACAAATGTTTCTCCATCTCATTATTTGCTCCACAACTTGTCGTATTAATCTGACGTCTTAAAGTCCTTTCAGATGACAATAATCACGTCTTTGGGGTTGAACAACGGCATCACTTTTCACATGGATAGTTCCAGTAATTACAGAGATAAGAACCGTAAACCAGGTCGACAATCTGCAATCTGACAGCTACACATCAAACCAGGGCTGGACTGGGACCAAAAAAACGGCCCTGGACTTTTCCCCCACAAATCGGCCCATGGTAGGAATTTAGGAACAGCTTGGGGGTGAGTGCGCAAATCGACCCAATCGACGCAGATTGTTCTGGACTTTTCCAGAACGTACAGATTGTCAGTCCGTCCCTGCATCAAACTCCACCTGAGGATTCTCCCTTATCTCCAACTCAGGTTAAACTATAAAGATTCTACAATATTGCAAAGTCACGCGAGCTTTTATAATGTGATTGAACGTTCCAAAACTAGCTGACCGATCTGAGCGCTTAACCGGTGAAGTTTTACGTCGAGAGCGGGATTCGAACCACCCAACCTTCAGATCAGTGGATAAACGCTCGTACCAACTGAGCTACTGCCGTTCCCCGAAAGTTCTTGAGTAAAAGTACCCTCTCTCTCTGTTTCTACAGGAGTACCCGTTTGGATTACGTTTGGATGATCGCTCTCCTGTGAGTGGAGCTGAGCGGCTGTGACGATGTTGGGGGCCGAGGGCAGACTGGAGAGCCGGGTTCTGAAGCTGGAGGCCCTGGTGAGGAACCCACAGTGGGCCCTGAACCTGGAGACTCTGCTGGTAAGTCTGGAGATGAGATGTTTGAGAGCTTGTACTACTGTTGCTAGTACTACTGTTGCTAGTACTACTGCTACTTCTACTCCTGCTTTCTGTTACATGTGTATTTCATGGACTTATCGCTATTCAAAAGATCAAATAATTAGTTTTGAATTGTTAATTGTCATGGCAACGTTTCTAATTCTCCATCACTTTGAAACCCTACTACTACTACTACTACTACTACTACTACTACTACTACTACTACCACAACTGTACCACAACTAGTACACTGCTGCTGTTGTGAGATGGTTCTAATTGTCAAGTCTGGACCTGCAATGGCGTAAAATTTCAAATATTCTCAAATGGCTAAAAGTTTATTTATTTTAATTTAATTTTTTCTTTATAAAAAATTAGCAACAGATTAAAGTCACACCATGCAACTTTTCTGGTGCAGAGTCTTTCATCTGCTTGTCTCCATGGTGATGTTATTACATTGCCTGTAGTATTACGCAGTGCGACATTAAACGTGTCTGTTTAGCATTTGCACAGTTATAGATGAATTTAATCGCTGAACGATACTTTGAAAAACCTGCATTCTTACTGTGAGGGGGCTCGCCTCTCCACAGATCTGACCTGTAACTTGGCCTTGTAGCGTCAGTCGTCAATGGAGAACCAAGTTTACTGCCAAACAGGATGTAACAATAACAGAAATATCGTGATATCGTATCGTCAAAGGTCTCTCAATAATATCGTGGGCCATCACAATATATCGAATTACATTGTTTAAATTAATAGTTACAGTGATTTTTATGTCTTTCTTTGTGATTTTAATCTTTTTTTCATCCTTTAAATCACTTTGAATTACTATGTGTGTGAATTGTGCTATACAAATAAACTTGTCTAGCTAAAAAACAGAAAGAACTACATAGACCATGATCCTTTGGTGTTGTAAATGCAGAACACAGGAAGAAATAACTGTTATTAAGCACGTTTAAATCTTAATTCTTCATATTATAACTGTACCAAATCCTTTTAAAAGGCTTTTAAAAGGAAAAAGTTGCATTTTCACGATCGTAAGCCTCCACAAAATATCGCAATGAAGAGATCCATATCGTATCGAGGGAGTTAGCATTGTTAGCGTCACTTGTCAATGGGGAGCCGCGTTTACTGCCGCACTATCGAACATCCCAAGCAAAGCAATAACATCCCCATGGAGACGAGCAGGTTCTGAACGTTCCAGAAACCGCTACTATGAACCTGTCACCTCTGCGAAATATGGAAACAAAATAAACAGGTGCATTGTGTCATATTAATCCAGTATTAAACGTGACTCAGTATTTTTGTGTTGCATAAGTCAGGAGTTTGAACTTTGCTCACCTTAGGACGTGGTTTTGTTTACAGTTTTTAGTAATACAGCACTTTTTACACCATGACACCACCGCGGGCAAGAGAAGCACGAGGGCTTACGGTGCGCTGGTGCCCGAGGGCAGTTTAAATAAGGCTTACAATAATGGTTGATTGCTTCAGAGTTGAGCTGTGGCTTTAGCGAAGTTCATTTGAGCTTCAGAAAAAGATTAGAACAAGTTTTGCTGAAGGCGTGAAGGCTTTAAAACCCAAAGAAGCACCTCCAGGATTACCACCTGATGATGTCATAAAGTGGGCATGTTATTTTCGTATTTATAACAAGGCCCTAAATCGTAGTGATATTGTTTTTGCTTATGTCTCTTCTGTTTTCATTGTAACTCGTGTTTGAGAAAACAGATCTGATGCCTGAGGACTAACTGGGAAGGAGACATAGACCAGAAGGTTGGCGGTTCAAATCCCGTTCTCGACATAAATATCATTGGTTGAGCGGTCAGGTTGGAGGTGTGATTCCAGCTTCCACAGATGAACGCTGTGGTTGTGTTCCTTGATGTGAAGAACTTTGAGAGTCTTGAAGAATTTAATTGATATTGATAAATGAAATAATCCTTAAATTTTACTTTCTTAAAAAAAGTGAAAATCAGTGAAAGTTATTCCTCACTTATCTTATGCAATAACCCTAAACGCTAAATTAACAAGCACTTTTCACAACTGTGATGACTACAACAACTGGCATGCTAAACGCACACTTCCTGAGTAGCAAGCAAAAGGTTTTAGAATTATACACAGAGTAAGTACATGACAGTATGTGAGTTCTCTAGTGCTGTTTGCTGTAGGTGCAGGCACTTTAAAAACGCAGAAACGCTTCTTGGATTACCACCTGATGATGTCACAAAGTGGGATTTGAGATCTGGAGAGGGAGATGGAATAACAACGTGGTCACTGGATATCCACGTTTGTTCTGCAGTTGGCGATATCAATGTTTTCATATGTAGCACGGCATTAGCAACGCCCACAAATTGTAATACAGTTGTAATAAATTCACAAATGAACTTTTCACTTATGTAAAAATAATTATAGAATTAAATATCCTGGAATTTTACCTGTACAATAGATGAAATCATCCCTAATATTGTCTAAATATTGTCTAAGTTCTAGAATTTGGTGATTGGATGGAGGGCTGGGTTCTGTACTGTGTGACTCTATGGGAAGAACTGTGAAGTTTGTGGAAGAACTTCTGGTCCACAAATGTTTCTCCATCTCATTATTTGCTCCACAAATTGTCGTATTAATCTGATGTCTTAAAGTCCTTTCAGCTGAACAATAATCACGTCTTTGGGGTTGAACAACGGCATCACTTTTCATGTTGAAAGTTTCAGTAATTACACAGCTATGAACCGTAAACCAGGTCGACCAATCTGCAATCTGACAGCTACACATCAAACTCCGCCTGAGGATTCTCCCTTATCTCCAGCTCAGGTTAAACTATGGAGATTCTACAATATTGCAAAGTCACGCGAGCTTGTATAACGTGATTGAACATTCCAAAACCAGCTGTAACACACTAGCGTCCATTTGTGCCTCGTCAGCACATACCTGAGCACTTACTTAATACCTTATCTCAGTTTCATTGTTCTTACCCAACCTGTCATTGTCCCGTGACCCCTGCGTGACCCTCAGAAGAATGTCCTCAGATCAGTCCTGTGGTCCAAAGGTCAGGCTCAGCGGTCAGAAGGACATGTGTGTGCTCGTAGTGTCCAGCGTGCTCCAGAAATGTGCTTTGAAACATCTCAGGAGGAACAGGGAGACCAAGGCACTGGAGATGGGCAGATACAAAGGACAAAGGAGGTGGTGTTTGCTGCATTGAAAATTGAACTTTTTCAAATCTTGAGGTCAGCGATAAGAGATAAGAGCAACCTCAACATACTGTACCAATAATTTCCTGTCGAGATATCAGATGAATCCCTAAATCTGAGGCCAGTGTTTTGTTTTTAGTATACAAGCTTATATATATATACAAGCTTATATTCTACTGTACGTGCCATGACATGTAATAGGCGGTACATGTGTTGGCAAAAGGAGAAATTCAGATTGTCAACGGGACAAAAGTTTATTTGGTCGAATACGTTTCTCAGCTCATCCAAGCTGCTTCTTCAGTTCTGGTCAGACGCTGGTGGACACTGCCTTATATCTGCCTGAAGCAGGCGCTAACTACACTGAAATGACTCTGAGACTAACACACATAGTTGTTTACAGTTTCTGTTAGTCAGGTGAGTCTATTTGATATGGAGTGGAAGTGGGGTTGTTAGCAGAACCATTCAGGGCCATGATGGTGTTTTCACACCTCTGGACCTGACCTGGCTGCCCTTTTGTTTTCTTTGTTTGTTTTGATTTAGGTTTGAGGATAGAGTTATAAGGCAGATGAAGTCTGAAACCTCCTTCAGGCAGATTTAAGGCAGTGTCCACCAGCGTCTGACCAGAACTGAAGAAGCAGCTTGGATGAGCTGCGAAACGCATTCGACCAAATAAACGTTTGTCCAGTTGATAAATTTAGTTTCTCCTTTTGCCCTGGATTCTACTTGGACGACTGAGGGATTCTACACACATCTAGTTCATGTGTTGTGAAAACTGTGGAAATCACTTTGTTTAACAGTAAGAAAAAGCGCAGTGTTATATGAACTTTAAAATACAGGCTTCTAATGATCGTTTAAAAAGCGAATGGCACAGACGGCATATGGAAAAGTTTCAGAGTACTGTCATGTACTGGGGACGTTACTGCACTTAAGACAATAACACAGTGACACATGCATCACACATTCCTCACGTGTTTGCGGGGCAGGGTCGTCATGTCAGTACCACCAGAATCTGATCGTGATCTGATTTCTGGAGTGATCAGGTTAACAGCAGAGAGTAATCTGATTTCTCTCAGTTGTGCACAGTCGGGTTAAACGTGTGCGCCTACACACATGTAGTATGTATGGTGTGTTATTTTGCTAGATGTAAATATTTGTAAAGTTTCGTGATTAATGTACATTAGCATTCACATGTGGGTTGTGGGTTAATATAAGTTTTCTTCTTCCATCTCATTTTCATTTACAATATATATGTAGTGCGTATGATTATTTTTCATCTCTTGGCACAAACTCGAAATGAAAACTGTAATGGAAAATAAACCGGTTTTATTTTATCTTTAGAATAATTTTAGTTTAGAGACGGCAAAGGAGAAATTCAGTTTGTCAACCGGACAAAAGTGTTTTTGGTTGAATATGTCCAAGCTGCTTCTTCAGTTCTGCCTGAAGGGGGAGCTACACTGAAACTACTCTGAAACTATCACACCTACTTGTTTACAGTTTCTTTTTTTTTTTTTTAGCTCGGTCTGTTGAACTAAATGCAGATTTATATTAGACCCCAGTCTGCCGCACATCTCCACCTAAAAGAACCTCAGTCTGCCGTACATCTCCACCTAAAAGGACCTCAGTCTGCCGTACATCTCCACCTAAAAGGACCTCAGTCTGCCGTACATCTCCACCTAAAAGGACCTCAGTCTGACGTACATCTCCACCTAAAAGGACCTCAGTCTGACGTACATCTCCACCTAAAAGGACCTCAGTCTGACGTACATCTCCACCTAAAAGGACCTCAGTCTGACGTACATCTCCACCTAAAAGGACCTCAGTCTGACGTACATCTCCACCTAAAAGGACCTCAGTCTGACGTACATCTCCACCTAAAAGCCACGGGCCACTCCTTTGAGGACAGTGAGGTCCAGATCTTGGCCAGAGAAAAGAACTGGTTTGAGAGGAGGAGTTAAAGAAGCTATTTTTGTCAAAAAAGAGAATCCTTCCTTGAACAGAAATGGAGGTCTCAGACATCATCTGTCTCCATCTATAACTCTGTCCTCAAACCTAAATAAAAAAACAAAAACAGTAGGGATAGCTGGGGCAGGTCCAGAGGAAACTGTAAACAAGTAGATGTGTTTCAGAGTAATTTCATTGTAGTTAGCGCCTCCTTCAGGCAGATATAAAGCAGTGTCCACCAGCATCAGACCAGAACTGAAGAAGCAGCTTGGATGAGCTGCGAAGCTATGGGTGACGTCACACTCGTTTAGTCCACTTTTTTATACAGGCTGTGCTTTGAACCACAGCTGTGAATGTGATCAGAGCCAGTGGCCCGGTGTTCCTGCCTCTGTCCCCTCCTGCCCCTCGGCGGATGTGGCTCTGCTCTGTACATTTTACATGAAAGAAGCACTTCGCTAATTGTCGAGCAAACAGGAAGTTAGCAGGAAGCTAACAGGAAGCTGGCGGGTTCAGATGGAGATAAACCGCTGTGAACGCACAACTCTGTATCCTGGTACTTGTGTTCATGTGGAAAGTCACTAGTGCAAATACAGGATTCTGGTGCTACTGGAGTCTGGAGACAGGCCTCTGCTTCAGACCTGAGGTAGACCTGGATTAGACCTGAGGTAGACCTGGATTAGACCTGAGGTAGACTTGGATTAGACCTGAGGTAGACCTGCATTAGACCTGGTTGGATTCTGCTGAGACTCTCTAACTCTCTGTGTAACTGAATTCTCTGTAAAACTGCAGAATGAGTCACTGCTGTTCCTGCTGAAGACGAGAGGTTGAAGAGGCTGATGGTTCTGCTGCTGAGGTGGAGATGAAATATGTAGTAGTTGTTGTCTTAGTAGTACCTGATGTAGTATTTGTACTTGTAGTAGTGGTTCCAGACTAGTAAGAGTACTTGAAGTAATAGTTGTCACAGTAGTTGTAGTAAGAGATGTAGTTCTAATAGTAAACTAGTAGTAGTTGTAGACTAGTAAAACACTTGAAGTAGTAGTTATCATAATAGTTGAAGCAGTAGTTGTAGTTCTAGTAGTAGATTAGCAGTGGTAGTAAACTAGTAAAAGTAATTGAAGTAGTTGTTGTCATAGTAGTTGAAGTAGTAGTTGTTGTCATAGTACTTGAAGTAGCAGTTGTAGTTCTAGTAGTAGATTAGTTTGAAAATTGTCTTGGGCACAAAGTGCAAGGTGCAGTTCAGTTGTTTGGACTTACATAATAATTACAACAACAAGTCTAGAAGTTGTATGTAGTAGTAGAGGTAGTGGTAGTAGTAGTAGTAGTAGTAGCTGTCTATAGTCTGAAACTTATTGCTAAATAAACCATCACGTTTGTGTTGAAATACAGAAATCACACCCTCAGTACACACTCTACATTCCTCTCTAAATGTTTTTACTGCTCCCTGGAGCATGGACCGTTTGGCAAGAAACCGATCACTTTTATTCTTTCTTTCACAAACAAAATAAAACACGCTCTGAAATATTGAATTCATGAACCGAAAAATCACAATAAATACCTGTCATCCTCCAAAATCCGTCTTTCCCTGACAGAGGACAGGCTGTAAACGAGGACTCGGATCTGTTTTTCCAATCGTCCACAAACGTCAGCGTATCCTCGAGAAATGTATGTCCTCTCACCTGGTCTTGTTTTTTTGTTTTTCTTCAGTAAAATAACCTATACTGTATTACACGTTTATTTATACCAACAAAAAAGATGTTGAACTTTATGCCAGTTTTTCTTGTGGATAAACCCAGTAATGACAGCGATAATAAACGGCCCATATTACACGTTTTTTCACTTTTTTTGTAGTTTCCTCACCACAAACGTACCTGGAGTTGTGCTTTTCTTCATTCATACACTTTTAACACACAAACCCTGCAGATTTAGGCTGAAAATAGTCTTTGTGGTAATACAGGAAGTGCTCCACAGTGTTTTTAAACTCCACACACCTTCACTAGAATCATTTGGATGATTTCAGACCTGGATTTGCCCATCTCCTCTGAACAAAAGGTAAAATGTAGCGCTTCATGACATCACAAGGTGGAACAGAGCATTTTGAGCTTTGGAGACTAATAATAAAGTGTTACTCAAACATGTGAATGAAACAAAACACAACTCCAGGTCTGTTTTTGATGAGGGAACAACATTATAACATGACTTAAAGCTCATAAGAGTCATTTTTAGGACCTTTAACTATAAATCAGGTCAACCATCTGTAATTTGACATTTAAAAAGTAAATTCTGGCTCAGTGAACTCTGGATAATTTCTTTATAAAGCTCTGATGTTGTGTTACATGGAGATAAGCTTTTATGGTGGATACATTGTGCTGCGTCTGCTCTTATTTTGAAAACCCAGCGTTGTTGAAACATGCCGGCACAGGCCTTTTGCAGCTCGTGCATCTCAGATATGTGTTTGACTGAGCCACAAACAGAACACGTTTACAGTGTTCAAACAGTCGGAGAGTAAGAGACAGAGGCACATTTGACTGGTGTTATAGCAGGAGGAACACTGGACAACTTCTAAATGTGTGTAAATGTATAAATATGTGTTTGTAAGACTTTGTTTAGGCAGTGGCATAGATCTGACAAACTTCGGCAATCTGACTGTTGAAGCGTTTTGCTCAGGGGCACACAGTATGCCATCAGGTGAGGCTCAAACCATCAACCCTCTGGTCATTGTGCTATAGTGATGTAACATGCTGCATATGTATAAACTGTCTTATATTTAAATATATTTTTCTACAGTGACTCAGGGCAGTTTGAGGAGAGTAACAGCCCTCTGGACAAAACAATGACTTATACTTGCCCATTTCAACATTTAAAATCAACACAACCTTTACTTTTCACTTTTGTAAAAAATACTTCCACATTTTATTCATTATTTTATATATAAATATTTTTATATTATTATTATTATTATTATTATTATTATTATTATTATTATTATTATTATTATTATTATTATTATATTTTTTATTTTATTTATTTTTTTTAGTTACAGATGTGAAAAGTTGATTTGTGCACAGCTGGACTGGACAGCTGTCAGTTTGTGGGCCTTGCTATGGATTTCTTATTTAGAATTTATGATACAATTCTCTTTGTTATTATAATATGCTGTGAGCTGCTGTGTTTAAATAATTTCCCTTGTGGCTCAGTCATAAAATTTGTCTAAATCCAAATCCATGGATTAAAATCTGTAGTTGTAGTTGATCACTGTATGGGCTTAAAGGTCGATATTCTCTCTCATCTAAGTATTAACCAGGCGTTTTAAAGGTGGTATTTTATGTGTTTATTTATATCAGGTATTTAAATATGAGTTAACCAGGGAGCTATTTTTGCCTTCAGTCCATTCTACAATAAATATCTAAATTAGAGATGCACCGATTCACCTTTTTCACTTCTGATACCAATTCCGAGACTATGGATTTAAGTATCTGCCGATATCAACTGGTATCAGAGCAGTGACTAAACAATTTGATTTATTTCCTTAAAATAAAAATAAAACATGACATGAAACTGGAAAAAAAAGGTTGATATTATGCAAAAATGACTCTTGTGAGCTTTAAATCTTGTTATAATGCGGTTTCCTCCTCAGTTTCATTCACACGTGTTTGAGGAACTCTTTATTATTTGTCTGTTTACATCTCCAAAGCTCCAAACGCTCTGTTCCACCTTGTGATGTCATGAAGTGGTAGTTTTTCAAGTGAACAGCTCCTTTTACCTTTAGTTCAGTAAAAATCGGCAATACCAGGACTGAAATGATCCATATGATTCTAGTGAAGGTGTGTGGAGTTTAAAAACACAGTGGAGCACTTCCTGTATCACCACATGATGACATCACGAGGTGGAACAGGGTGTTTTCTGTTTGAGAGAAGAAGTTTCCTCACCACGAACATACCTGGAGTTGTGCTTTTTTTTCATTCACACGTTTAACACACAAACTCTGCAGATTTAGGCTGAGTTCTTCTCTCAGACAGAAAATAGTCCTTGGTGATACAGGAAGTGCTCCACTGTGTTTTTAAACTCCACACACCTTCACTAGAATCATTTGGATCATTTCAGATCTGGAATTGCTGATCTCTTCTGAACAAAAGGTAAACTCAGACTCAGACTCAGACAAACTGTATTGATCCACAAGGGAAATTATTCGGACACAGTAGTTCACTCATGCTCTTGTACCCAGCTGCCACTTTTTCAGGCGTCAGGGTGTCGGACCTGTCCCCCTGCCCGAACATTAGCACATACAAAAACAATATGACACGGGGAAGACGACACGGACCAGACGGGGAGACAGATAACAGATAGAAATACACAAAAACAGTGTAACATGAGGATAGGGGGAGGAGGAAAAAAAAGAGAACCGCCCCCAGACCATGACCATGTTCCTAACGGGGCAGAGTGTGGGATGAGTCCACAAAACGTATAAAATACATAAATATAAAAATACACAATATAAAAATGCATAAAATGTAGCGCTTCATGACATCACAAGGTGGAACAGAGCATTTTGAGCTTTGGAGACTAATAATAAAGAGTTACTCAAACGTGTGAATGAAACAAAACACAAGTCCAGGTCGTTTTTGATGAGGAAACATTTTAGATCAGAAAATATTGTAGTTTTGTCCCTTTAAAAAAGATCGTCACAGTTTTATCCCGATATTAGTAGTGAGAGGAGCTCCCCCTGCCTCAGTCTATTTTAAAGTGCTGCATCTGTGTGTGTGCTTGTCTATTCTGAGCTCCAGGACTTTCCAGCTGCCCCCGTCCCCCGCTCGGACTCCCCCATGAACAAACACTGTCCCTGGGATGAGTCAGGCGGGACGTGGGGGTCAGCCAGGGCCCCCACCACCTGCTGCTGCTGCTGGACTGACGGGGGAAGGGGGACGCTCATGTATTTAAGGTGAAGTAAGGATCTCAATTTAACTCTTCAGTATGGTAAAAATAATATCAATCTTTAAAGAAAGTAAACCGGACTTGAATAAATATGATAAAAAGACACTGGAGTTACAAAAGAATCCAGTGTGTTTTTTTGTAAGGGTTCACTTTCCATTCCATTTGCATATTTCAATAACACTGCTAAATCTAAAAGAAAAGATATAAATATTGACTATATTTAGGAAATTGCCCTTTAATTTTAACTGACACTTTGGTTAAGATTTTTTTTTTTACCATTACGAGTATTTCATAGGCCACACAGACAAATATAATTCATTCACACTCAGCTTCTTCATACGACCTGGAGGTTTTCTCTGATTACATTTCTCTCTTCTTTTCTCAGTGGAAAACGACACAATGGACCAGATGAATCCGTGTTTGTTCCAGTATTTTAAATAATAGCACTGTTTCCATATACAGAATATAACGCTCTTCTGTTTCCATTGTTTCTCAAAAAAATATTGATATAGAACAGGGGTGGGCAATTATTTTTTTCCATGGCGCCACGTGAGAAACAGAAAATATTGTGGAGGGCCGGGCCAAAATGCTTAATTAAATTCTGCATAATAATAATTTTTTAAGACTGGTGAGAGTTTATGTTCTGACTAAGCAATGAAAAAGTGAAGTTGCCTTACAAAAAATGTCATTTAAAAAAAAACAACGCTAAAATAAAAGCAATGCACTTTAGTCCAGGCATGAGGTAAAATAATAAAATACGTTTATTTTACTTAAACGGGCCAGTCAGAGTCAAACAAAGAGCCGTATGTGGCCCGGGAGCTGCACAACGCCCAGGTCTGTTATAGAATATTAATATCAGCTGATAACGATATTTGAAATAATAATAATAATAATAATTTAGTTTGGTCCTAAGTGAAGCTCCTCTCAGACCCAGAGGTGGAGTTGGATCTGACGCCTGATTCTGTTGTTGTGAGCTGTTGTGGTGTGGGTGTGGACCGACGGGCGTGGGGTCTGATGGCCGATGTTTACAGAAAAATGGTGGGACAAGCTGTGGATCCGGGTGGAGGGCAGGGACGGACTGGCACCAAAAAACGGCCCTGGATTTGGACTTTTTTTTCCCCCCAAATAGACCCACCAACGGACTGCTTCTTGCGCTTTTTGCTTGCCGTTTTGATTCTTCTTTGTTGCTTTTAGACGTAAAGAATGTAGGCCTACGTTTGACCAACAGCCGTAGACCGGACGGCCGTTCTGGACTTTGGAGGGGATGTGCAGGGATGTGTGTTGGAATGATCTGGGCGGGGGTTATGTGTATATTTGTCGCAGGAGATGGGGCTGTAGCCGTGTGATGTCAGCAGACTGTGCAGAAGCTGTTTTGTCTGCTCCTCTTCTGCCCATTGTGTTGTGCTCGTGCTCCGGACGTGACTCTTCGTACACACAATGACTGTTGGGCACTTTTCACACAGCAAAATGATGTGAAAACTAAAAATGCTCAGTGAAAACTAAACTAAAAATGATATGAAAACTAAAAATGTCTTTGTATGATGTGGTGGATCCGTCTGCCACCGCTCCATAGTGTTAGTGTTTCATTTCATTTACATTTTCATTAAGTTAGAGTTGAATTTAATCCTTTATTTAGACTTGTATTTTCTAATTTTGCACACATTTTAGTTAATATAAGTCTGAATTATTACTTACACTTGTTTTTTTGATGCCGAACAAAGGGGGGGAGCACTATTTAGTTTATTTTAACTTAAATTAACACTATTTAGTTAATTTTGCTAAGTTAGTTTGTTTGATTTTATTTTATTATTGCTTGTTTTCTGTATTATAAGTATTTGCCTTTTTGTTACTTTAAGTTCGTAGCTTCAGTTAATTATTTCATGTAATTTCCCCCTCTCTTGTGTTCAGTTTAGTCGCCCTCGTCTATTTAAACTCTCCTGTTCTCTGTCTCGGTTTTAGTTTTTGTTCTGTTTAGTTGGATTTAAGTTTCCCCAGTTGGGCCTGACTTTTTGTTAATGATTTACTTAATTTGAGCCTTTGATAAATTACATTTTTATTTGACTTTATTAAATTTAAACATATTTTTTATACCTTGTCTTGCCTTTTTTTTGTTTGGTCCACTACATATGACAAACCACAAACTTTTAGCCTCCTCTTCCTGCTTATTTCCGTGGAAATGTTGTTCATCACTGTATCTGCATGTTCCGATGGTTTTAACTTCGCCATTTCTGTGGTGTCATACAACCTCCAGCAAGTTACATACTGTAGCTTTAAAGCAGACCTAGTCTCCAAAATGGGCTTTTCAGAGTAGTTTTAAGTAGTTTCTGACCCTCTGAAGTTGTATTTAGAGTGTTTTGTGATATGTTTGAGTCATCTTTAATCACTTATATGTATAATTACTTTTCAAATCCTGTGTGTGCAACCTGTACATATGGCTTTTGACAATAAAGCTGACTTTGAACTTGAACTTATTTTCGAGACGCCATTTTGCCGATCTACAGTATTTCTGTTTTCAGCTCCACCGGGACACGCCCACTGTGACATACGCGCTTCTTCTCCAGTTTGATTTTCTTAATCGGTGGCAAAAGGAGAAATTCAATTTGTCAACTGGACAAAAGTTATAGGCGTGTTTGTCTCAGAGTAAATTCATTGTAGTTAGCGCCCCCTTCAGGCAGATATAAAGCAGTGTCCACCAGCGTCTGACCAGAACTGAAGAAGCAGCTTGGATGAGAAACGTATTCGACCAAATAAACTCTGTCCAGTTGACAAATTGAGTTTCTCCTTTTGTCCTGGATTCTACCTGGACGACTGAGGGATTTGACACACATTTCTTAATCGGTGATACGCTTAGGATTCGGCAGTGTCATGTAATGATTTTGGTAAAATATATATATTTTTAAAATCAGCTGGAGGGGCCCACAGCATGCGGCAGTTTTCTAACGTGGAAATCAGCGGACTTGTTTCTTTTATTAAGGTCTTTTAGAAGAATATAGTGATTTAAAATGTGCAAATCCATGACACAGGTACAATATGTCTTCTTTAAAAACACGTACAAACTAATAACCTACATAGAACTCTGCATGTTTTGCTTCTCCACAGTTCAGTCCTGCTTTTTTCCTGCTTTTGTTGTGAAATGTCAAGGTCTGTCCACATTTATACAAGAGACTAAACTCACCATCTGATACAAACATGACCTCTGCTACAGTCTGTGTGCTCAGTCGTGTTCCACTGTGGCTGAAAGTATCGTCTCTCACACTCTCTTCATGTGCATGTCTCTTGTGTGTTCTTCAGGACTCCATCACGGCTCTGGCCCATGACCTGGACTACCCCGCTCTGCGCAAGAACAAGAACATCGAGGCTTTCCTCAGCAGATGTGAGTCTCACTCTGGAGATACGTGTGCTCTTTTTATGAAGTCGTACACTCTATGTAGCCTCTGTGTGATAGAAGTGTGACCAGATGAAGGAGCGTGTGATACAGACTAAATATTTCAATTTGTTGAGCAACGCCATCCCCAATTTAAGGGAAACAGAAAACCACCCTGCAATTAACAGGCAGCACAGGTTCGTTTTAATTGACTTACATTTGGATTTACGCTTTGTTTATTCATAAAAAATTAAGGTTTTTGTATCTCATTTCAGTTCAGTTCATTTCACATTTCACATTTCACATTCGGATAGAACAGTTCTTTATGCAGCTTGGTAACATCCCAGGCAGGGGCTGTAGGCCTCGTCGAGCCCAGCGTCCACACAAACCCTGAAACACGGCGCCAGCAGGAGCCTATAAACAATAAAAATCAACCCACATGTACAAGTTTAAATACATACCATGAGCGAAACATACCGGGCGGCTTTAGAACGTCGTGCACATTCCAGGCGTCGTGACCCAAGCGCTCCTGAAGGCGAGGCGAGGCAAGTTTATTTGCATAGCACAATTCGTACACAGAGTAATTCAAAGAGCTGCTCCGAGCCCAGGTAAGCTAAAACATTAGCCTATTAGCCTTTACACATAGGGTTGAGAGAGTAAAGCACGCACTCCTCGCCGAGCTTGACGTCTACAAAGCGATCTAGTGCGCCTAATCGTACTCTGCGGCTGCCGGGCTCGTCTCGCTCCTCGGCTCGTGGCCATGACAGCCCGGTTCCTCCTGGTGTATGACGTTGGGTGGGACCAAACACCGGCACAACGGCACAACGCCCCTTTTATTGTCGGCCTCAAGGCGCACTAAAGCTGCATTGCTACATAAGTTTCTCAAAAGGTCAGTGAGGAAAAGCAGTGCTGAAATCATAAAAAACAGGAACTTTACGAGCAATGAAGTCTTGAATACGGCAGAATATCGATACTCAAACTTGAACAGATGCATACACATATAAATACAACTTCAGAGGGTAAATGAGAAAGAGAAACCACTTTACCATGTTTAAAATGTTGCTAAACATCTTAACATATCGGTCTCCATCATTTAAAGAGTGAGTATTGCGCAAAACCGACTTCTTTGAGCTTTCCACCATGTTGTAACACTGTCCCCTCATCAAAAACCTGCCTGCAGAGGTTTTATATGTCATCCCTGCATGTCTGAGTCATCTAGTGATCTCTCCTGGGCCCTATTCAAACCCACAACTGCTCCCACACGACGATTCTCAATAAATACACAAAAACATGATACAAAACTGTACACTGCAACTTCACAAACCTGATGCCATGTGCAGGAGTTTCATTAACGGGATGAACGCTGAAGTGGGAGTGAAAAAGTTGACATGGTGATCTAAATATGTTATGAGACGTTAACACCACATAGTAGTCGAATACTCCATTTTTATTAGAAAATGATCACATTTTATACAGCGCGTTTCCATCTTCAAGGCACTCAAAGCGCTTTACAACAAGAAACCACTCACTTATTCACACACGTTCATACACCAGTGTGCGCAGACACTTGGGGCGAGGTGGGTTAAGCGTCGCTCAACCAATGATGTTTACGTCGAGAGCAGGATTTGAAATGCCAACCTTCAGATCAGTGGAGAAACGCTCTACCAGCTGAGCTACTGTTGCTATCAGTGAATAATAATAATGCAATAGAGCGCCGTCTTGCCTAAGGACACAACAACAGTTTGCATTAGAGCTTCTACTCCTCCAGTGCGGCTCGAACTGTACTCGTACCGCCCAGGCCCAGCCCTGTTTGGCTCCTGAGATCAGATTTAGCAAATATGCAAACAGGTCTGGCCGCCTGTGCCCACCGCAGGAAGGAAAGACTGTACAAATATAACTGTACGACATTATTTATGACTGTGGCATTGTCGGGATGGTGAGAGACAGTCATGAGTTACTCTGATCCAACAGGCGAGACACACCGTGTACTCGGCAGGGACGTGCGCTCAGGGCAGTCAAGGCGAGCAGAAACATCGTGTGTCAAAAGTTTAATTAAATACTTTTGAATTATATCCAAATAAGAGAAATTCGATTTGTCAACTGGACAAAAGTGTATTTATTTATTTATTTATTTATTTATTTATTTATTTATTTATTTATTTATTTATTTATTATTATTATTATTATTATTATTATTATTATTATTATTATTATTATTATTATTATTATTATTATTATTATTAATTTATGTATTTATTTATGTATTTATTATTATTTATTTATTTATTTGCCCAAGATAAAATAAATAAATAAAATAAAATAATAAAAACAATTAAATTAAATTAAATTAAAAACAAAACAAAAAAAAAAAAAAACTTATGTCCAGTTAACAAACTGAATTTCTCCTTTGCCTTGGATTCTACCTGGACGATTAAGGATTTTACACACAACAGTCCTGAAGGCTCAGCTGCATAAATAAGGTGTAGGTGTAGAAACAAACAGCCCTGTTTGTACAAAGAGGGTGTCAAATACAATTAATATACAAATGTCAATAAATAAAATATGTAGGTCTAGGGCTCTCTCATTTGACTCATCATACATACATGTAATATGTCAGTAAAATAAATGTACTTATTTGCAATGTAGTTTGTATAAAAAGTGGCGTTATCAAATTGTTATCGACTAAATATTAATGTCCACCCCAAGTCTGCTAAAAGTCACCGAACACTACTGCTGCTAGTGCTGTCAAAAGTATAGAAAATCAGTTACTAATCCAAACTAAAACTAGTATCAAAACTAGATACTCATTTGAGCAGGTATCATCACATTCACAGGACAAAACAGAACCTTTCCTGAATCGCTTTACATCAGGGGTGTCCAAACTTTTTTCATCCAGGGCCACATATTTAAACTCAGACGAAGCAGAGGGCCGATCGAGGGCCATAGACTGGGGCTCAGTACAGTGAATAACTGAAATATTCATGTTTAACACGTTAGAATGAGCGATCAGTCCTTTATTCATGCAAAGATCCACAAAACCACACAATAAATATTAAATATTGTCTTATCAAGGCAGATTTTCAAAAAACCAAAGCCAAAACTGCTCAAGGTAATTTGGGCCAATTCACCTGGAAGCCTGAGGGCCAAGAAAAACGTGTCTGAGGGCCGCATTTGGCCCACGGGCCAAAGTTTGGACATGCCTGATTTAGAATGATCTGGAGCTGTATCAGAACAAGTATAAGAGCACAGAGACGAGTACACGCCCATGGAGCACTATGGAACCTACAAGACCACAGATATAAGGACACATGGGAATAGAAAAGAAAGTACTGCCATTTAATGTGGAAAATCCCATTCTGTTGTGCAAAAAAAGAGTGTTTTATCAGAAGTGGTATTGAGTATCAAGTCTTCTATCTATTTCTAGTATCAAAACTGACAATACAACTGTCAACAAAGTAAATCAAAGCAGTTGTGTGGATCATGCTCTGAAATGCCTGGGATTCTTGGTTTAGTTCAGTTCAGATTTCAGTGTCTTCTTTGTCATTCCAATAATCCACCATAAGCAGTGTTGTATGTATATGACGATGTGTGTGTGTGTGTGTGTGTGTGTCTGTTCAGATGAAAAGGCCGTGTCACAGCTCAGGGAACTCCACGTGAAGCTGGAGGACTTTGAGAAGGTGAAGCTGATCGGGAGAGGAGCCTACGGAGAAGTGCAACTGGTGAGACACAGCGCTACACTCTACTGCAAATATATGTGTGTTTAAAGGGCCCATAATGCACTCTGATGTGTGTTATAATGTTGTTTCCTCATCACAAACAGACCTGGAGTTGTGTTGTGTTTGTTTGTTTGTTTGTTTGTTTGTTTGTTTGTTTGTTTGTTTGTTTGTTGGTTTGCATGTGTGAATGAAACAAAACACAAGTCCAGGTGTGTTTTTGATGAGGTAACAACATTATAACACGACTTAAAGCTCACAGGAGTCAGTTTTGTGTAATTTTGTACTTTTAAGAGTCATAACTAAAGAAATACACAAACGTGAGAAGAAAAAAAAGAAGAAGAAACCTGTGGAGAAGTGCAGACATGTGATATGGCTATTAAGAAGTACGATACTTGAATGTACTTTTTGACTCAACAATTCAAAGTTATAGTAAAATAAAAAAGATGACATGCTTTAATTGATTTACTAGTAAAATCCTGTAAAAATAAAAACATATCAGACAAAACCAGGACTAAACCAAGGCTCATTTTGGACTCAGAAGGAAAATCATTCACAAAATCAGCTTTATTTAACATATTAATAAAAAAAAAAAAGTATGTATGTTGCGATATCCATTATAGTATCAGTGTCTTGCCCCAGTCCAGGTATATTGTAAAAGCGGCTTTTATGGTAAAAATGAGGCCGCTGTGCTGTCTGCGTCTAATTATAAAACTGTGTTATAGTCTGAGAATCAGGAGGTAATGCTGATGCACTGTTAGCATGCTAGTTTGTTAGTGAGGAATAACTTTGGACCACTCCAGGCCATTTTTGCACGTTTTTAAGTTGGTAAAAACTGGATATATATTAAGTAATGTTAAAAATGAGAATGACTGAAGGGAAAACCTCAGAGGACGCGTCTCATTTCTCTTTCCTCGCTTCCTTGTCCTCGATTCCTCTCCTCGGTCCTCCATTTTTAGCTGTCAATCAAATGTGTCATATTAAGTGTCCCAAAGAAAACCACAAGAGAAGAATTCAAATATATCTGGACTGTTTTTGTTTGCAATGTTTGTATATACTGGCCTACTGTTACTTCTACTTACTTAAAAGTACTTTTTTTTTTGCAGTAGTGTCTCTTCCTCTGCTCTTAACACACACACACACACACACACACGTGCTTTAACCCTTCCCAACAAAAGTACTGCACAGGTCAGCACACATTCCACTGCATGAAAGCGGCACCACACATACGCACCAGCAGGGGGAGCTCTACCTGCACTCCACACGCGCTCACAGCTGCAGGTTCCTTATGCATCGCTAAACGTGAATACTTTTGCAGTAAGCTAACGTGGTTTCTTATCGTTCAGAGCCTGTAGTGCCGTGTTGGAGCAGGAGATAGGGCAGAGATGGTGCGTGTGAGGGCTGGCAGGTCTGGGCACGCTCAGAAGAGGCAGGGACGAGGTGAGGGGCGGGGTGAGGGGGATGACTCTGTATGGGCACGGTAATTATAAGGGAAATGATAGGTTAGTCCACGTCTCACGGCTGTTTGTGGTGCCGTTATTGTGTCAGGGGGTGGACTGAGGTGCCACAACTGTCCTCAAAGGAACTGCAGCCTGCGCTCTTATAGTTTTTACAAAGGTCCTACAGTCTGTGTCTCCAGAACCTAAAACTGCAGATAGAGACACATCCAAGTTTGTCTCAGTGTGAATTGTTGTCAGTAAAAGCTGTATTTGATTTGCACAGGTTTACTTCATATCTGTGGACACAGTTAGGCCATGTTTAAGACGTTTAAATCTAAATCTCACATGCCGTTCCTTTAAGTATTGTGTGCAATAATGTCCTCCTGTCTCTATCTGCGTAAAATCATCTAACCCTGTAGTTTTGATTTGTACAAACAGGCTCTGAAATGTGCTTCTTGTGTTGGTTTGTCACTTCAGATTTCAGTCTTTTTGTCAGTTCATCTGGAAGAGTTTAAAATGTGAACTTTGAGTAGAATCCTGTTCTTAAAACACAAATCACAAATCTAATCACGAGGTTTCTCGGAAAAAAATCACAATGAGATGTTTTTCCCAAATCATTCAGCCAATGTAAAAATCACTGTTGTCAAATATCACGTCCTCTTCTCACATTGTGCAGTTTTAATCCAAACAGGGTTCTGTAGTACTATTAGTATGTAAAGTACTAATAGTACGTAAAGTACTAATAGTGCTATAACTGTTGGGAATACTTTAACTTGCCTATTAACTCGTTATTTTTTATTAACTATATTTATTCTGCTTAATTCCTCTGTCCTGCAGGTGTATCACACCTCTCAGACGTGTTATGTGATATAGTACTACAGTATATGGACTTGGTAGTATTTGTAATATTTGCATAGTTGTTGTAGGTGCGTCACAAGGCCTCTCAAAAGGTGTATGTGATATAGTACTACAGTATATGTACTATAGTATTTGTAATACTTCCTCCTGTCCTGCAGGTGCGTCACAAGGCCTCGCAGAAGGTGTATGTGATATAGTACTACAGTATATGTACTATAGTATTTGTAATACTTCCTCCTGTCCTGCAGGTGCGTCACAAGGCCTCGCAGAAGGTCTACGCCATGAAGCAGCTGAGTAAGTTTGAGATGATCAAACGTTCAGATTCTGCGTTCTTCTGGGAGGAGAGACACATCATGGCCTTTTCCAACAGCCCCTGGATCGTACAGGTCTGCACACGGCACACATGTGCACGACACACATGCACATGGCACACATGTCACACATGTCACATCATAACACGGTGCAGGTCTGCACTCATGCAGTCATGTCAGAGCAGTGTACCACCATGTGTACCATGTTTAAGTCACTGATGCTGTTGTGTGTCGTGTTTAACTAATTCGAGCTGTGGAACTCTCCCCCTGCCGTCAGGTGTTTATATCAGAAACACCTGACTGTAATCAGGCCAGTCCTGTGTGATGTCACATAGTACTTGGCGCTGCAGAGGTCACTGGAGGCAGCACACACTTAGATTTTGACAGTTTTTGTCTAGAAAGCTGCAAATGCACCTAGTTTGCACTAAAGTTGCCGTAACATTTCCTAAATGGTAAATGTTAAACTAATTTCCGTAGTGTTTAGTTCCACCTGAAGCGTAAAAACGCGCTGTAACACGCGGCACTAATCGTACCGTTTCTTGTTTCTGTTCTCTGTGTAGTTGTGCTGTGCGTTCCAAGACGAGCGGCACCTGTACATGGTGATGGAGTTCATGCCCGGAGGAGACGTGGTCACTCTCACCATGAACTACGACGTGCCCGAGGCGTGGGCGCGTTTCTACACCGCAGAGCTGGTCCTCGCCCTCGACGCCATCCACTCCATGGGCTTCATCCACAGAGACGTGAAACCTGACAACATGCTGCTGGACCAGAGCGGGCACCTCAAACTGGCAGACTTTGGCACCTGTATGAGGATGGACCAGGTGAGACGGAGGACAGGGCCGTGGTGCTGTGTGGATTAGATTTACATATGCAGCTCATACTACAGCAGTGTTCAGTGGGTTTTTGTGGTTTATTTGGTGAGGACAGTCCACTTTAATGAACACACATCAGATACGTCCTCTGAACATGTTGGACAAGCTCCATTTTCCTCCAGTGTCCCTAGAGATGCACTGATCCGATACTGGTATCGAACACTAACACCAATACTGAAACATTAGCAGGATTCGGATATCGGCTTTAAAAAATCTGCTCAGCTGATATTATGGTTTGACATATACATTCATGTATTAAAGTCTCATAATGTTTGAACTTTTATTTATACAAAACTGCATTTCTGTTTGCCGTTTCCAGTCTCTGCTCTGATATTCTTTGATATCGGGTTCTGTCGAAATCAGTATTAGAACTGAAAAATCCAGATCATCACATCCCAAACATAAATAACATAAATAACGCAGTTATTTATACACTGACATACTTCAACACTGGGGCCAAAATGGGCGAAGTGTCTTGCTGAAAGACACAGCAACAGTTTGTACTAGAGCCACCACGGCCTTGGTATTCTCAGCGCTCTCCCATCCAAGTACCAGCCCTGCTTAGCAAAAGAGATCTGACTGTTCAAAATCTATTTTTAAATGTATTTATTTATTTAAATGTAAGTCAGGCACCATTTCCTTAAAAGATGCTGGTTCAATCCCGCACTGTCTTGCTGCCGTTCCAAAGTGACAGGGCGTCTTTAGTCAAATCTCCAATTTAGGACTGGTTTACTGAGATTGTACACAGAGTTACTCACAGTACTTCTCTGTACCATGACCTCAGTGTAGAAGTGTCAGAGGACAGTGCTCTAGTGCTCCCCCTAGTGGTTCACAGGTGTATATATATTTTTTTTAAACTTTTACTTAATCTAGTCCTGGGGTTAATAAGGATTTTTTGTCAATAAAATATTTTTGACTAACTAAATGTAAAAAAGTGTTTGACCACTGTTACTGTACTGTCTCATACTGGTGTAACTCTCAGTGTTGTGTTGTGTTGTGTTGTGTCGTGTCGTGTCGTGTCATGTCGTGTTGTGTCGCAGTCAGGCCTGGTGCACTGTGACACGGCCGTGGGCACTCCAGACTACATCTCCCCCGAGGTGCTGCAGTCTCAGGGGGGAGACGGCCTGTACGGGAGGGAGTGTGACTGGTGGGCCGTGGGGGTGTTCCTGTACGAGCTGCTGGTCGGTACGTACGTCCCCCCCCCGTAAACTGTATGAAGAAGAAAAAAGAAAACACAAGAGTGCGCTGGCTTCTGTCAGTGTCATGAGCTCATGTGTTTCACATGAGGCTGTTGTAAAATAGATTCATCAGGATTTCCAGGGCTCCACTCACATCATGTTCAAAGATAAACGCTCCTATGGGCACTGTTTTTTTATTATTTTACATATTATTTACATTTGAAGGATTAAAAGTTACCTCCAGAATTCAGTTTTCTGTTGAGCGAAGGAAAGAGGAAAGGAAAAGTGTAGTGGACCAAACAAAAAAGGGCAAAGACAAGGTATAAACTTAATAAAGTCAAATAAAAATATAATTTATCAAAGGCTCAAATTAAGTAAATCATTAACAAAAAGTCAGGCCCAACTGGGGAAACTTAAATCCAACTAAACAGAACAAAAACTAAAACCGAGACAGAGAACAGGAGAGTTTAAATAGACGAGGGCGACTAAACTGAACACAAGAGAGGGGGAAATTACATTAAATAATGAACTAAAGCTGCTAAATTAAAGTAACAAAAAGGCAAATACTTATAATACAGAAAACAAGCGATAATAAAGTAAAATCAAACAAACTAACTCCTCCAAGAGTCCTCTGCCCGGCCACTCAAACAAAAAAAGCAAGTGTAAGTAATAATTCAGACTTATATTAACTAAAATGTGTGCAAAATTAGAAAATATAAGTCTAAATAAAGGATTAAATTCAGCTATAACTTAATAAAAATGTAAATGCAATGAAACACTAACACTATGGAGCGGTGGCAGACGGATCCACCACAAAAGGAGAGGAAGGAAAGCAAAGGAAAGGAAAGATGCAAACTCTCGTTCACATGTGATCCTGAAATGCTCGTAGGTCAGGTGCAGGTCTCGGCTCTCCGGTTTAGCATTTTCAAAAGAGCTTTTCAAACTGAATCACAGCTGTCCATTGACTTTATTCCATTTCATTTGACTGCACGGCCTTATTCGTGCACGTGAGCTGCTCAGATCTGCACAAACGAGTCTTTCTGTTTATGAACAGATCCTTTCTTTTTATGATCTGCATCAAAGTAAAGCATTTAAGGCCAGGAGCTCCAGAAGAATCTCGTGAGCGGCGTCTTTCACAGCAGTAAAACACCTGAGCTTTTCTCTGACCTTTGTGTGGTAATATTCAAGATGTATCCGTACACTGAGGATAAAACCACACAGTCTGTTAATAGAAAATAAAAACAAGAATATACAGAATCTATAGAAGTTGGTGTGTCCCTGTGTATAACCCTGTCCCTCGTGTGGCAGGTGAGACCCCGTTCTACGCGGAGTCTCTGGTGGGGACGTACGGGAAAATCATGAACTATAAGAACTCTCTGTGTTTCCCTGACGACGTGGAGATGTCTGCCGAAGCCAAACAGCTCATCTGCGCCTTCCTCGCTGACAGGTGAACACACACGTTTCACTGCTTTGTGGGGACTTTACATTCACTCACTTCCTCACACTTCCCCACACTTCCCCCCACTTCCTCACACTTCCTCACACTTCCACACTTCCTCACACTTCCTCACACTTCCACACTTCCTCACATTTCCCCACACTTCCCCACACTTCCCCACACTTCCCCACACTTCCACACTTCCTCACACTTCCTCACACTTCCACACTTCCTCACACTTCCTCACACTTCCACACTTCCTCACATTTCCCCACACTTCCTCACACTTCCTCACACTTCCTCACACTTCCTCACACTTCCTCACACTTCCCCGCACTTCCCCGCACTTCCCCGCACTTCCTCACACTTCCTGACACTTCCTCACACTTCCTCACACTTCCCCACACTTCCTCACACTTCCTCACACTTCCACACTTCCTCACACTTCCTCACACTTCCTCACACTTCCTCACACTTCCACACTTCCCCACACTTCCCCACACTTCCTCACACTTCCTCGCACTTCCTCACACTTCCTCACGCTGTTTAATTTATGCTTATGAATTAATGAATATTGGTATTTAAGTCATGGACTGCCCACTTTTATACGACACTTTTATAAAGAAAAATGTCCGTCATCATAACGACAAAACACAGTCTGACTCAAACATTTCATTTTCAAACCCCTAAAACCACATTTGGGCTTCAGGCAGGACTTAAATCATCGTATAAATGTGTTTTTGTTTTAAGTTCTGTTTTCACCATCATCTTTCATGGTTTGGGGAATTGTGTGTCTTTATTTTGAAATATGGAATTTGAAATATGTCGTAACTGAACAGTTTAAGGTCTGTTCTTCTAAAACGAAGTGGAGTTTACTACACAAAATCATGACGTGTGTTTCCTGACCGCTTTAACGTCCCTTTTGTTTGATTATAGCTTCATGAAGGAATGCAGCTCAGTACTAACACTTACACACAATATATTTAAACTCATGATTGTAACTGCAGTACTACTACACAAGTATGCAGAGTATTCGTCAGATGCAGTATTTTTATCCTCCGATTTGCAGTACCTCGTATTTATGGGAGCTGGGCTTTGTTTGTGGCCTTAGCTCTAAATTACAGTGTTGCCGTGTGAAGAACATGTCTCCAAGTCTGTTCATAGAGACGTGTGTATTTATACATGTATGTGTTTATACATATATGTATTTATATATCACATACTATAAGGAGAGAGGGAGCGGGAGAGTGGGTTTATACATATGTGTATTCATACATGTATTTATAAATATATGGATTTATATAAAATACTATGAGGAGACGTGTGTGTTTATACATCAAACTATCAGGAGACACAATGAGGAGGGGAGCGGTTTTATACATATATGTATTTATTTATCACACACACACTCCCTCCTTCTCTCATTCTCACTTTCACTCTCTCTCTCACACACACACACACACACACACTCTCTCTCTCTCACTCTCTCTCTCTCTCTCTCTCTCTCTCTCTTTCTCTCCCTCTCTCCCTCTCTCCCTCTCTCTGTCTCTGTCTCTCTGTCTCTCCGTTAGTGTCATGTTGCTAAAATGATCTCAGCGGCTTCTGGTGTTCATTTCATGTGCACATAGTTTGTGGTGTACTTTTACTCCACAGTACTCCAGTGTACTTTTACTCCACAGTACTCCAGTGTACTTTTACTCCACAGTACTCCAGTGTACTTTTACTCCACAGTACTCCAGTGTACTTTTACTCCACAGTACTCCACAGTACTCCAGTGTACTTTTACTCCATAGTACTCCAGTGTACTTTTACTCCACAGTACTCCAGTGTACTTTTACTCCACAGTACTCCAGTGTACTTTTACTCCATAGTACTCCACAGTACTCCAGTGTACTTTTACTCCACAGTACTCCAGTGTACTTTTACTCCACAGTACTCCACAGTACTCCAGTGTACTTTAAATCCCCTCTGTCGTAGTTTCCTTGTGCACATGGCCACGTGACGCACTTCCTGTTGACATTTTAAGCCCCGCCCCTGGAGCTCTGACACACTGTCTCCTTTCTCCTGCACAGAGACTCTTTCACTCTCTCTCCTCCTCTCTTTCACCTGCTCTCCCTCCTTCCCTCCTCCTCTTTCTTTTCCTCTCTCTCTCTTCTTCCCTCTCTCCTCCTCTCTCACCTGCTTTCCCTCTTCCTCTCTCTCTTCCTCTCTCTTCTCTCTATTTTCCTCCTTCTCTCTTCTTTCTTCTCTCCTCTCTCACCTGCTCTCCCTCCTTCCCTCTTCCTCTCTCTTCTTCTCTCTCTCTTCTTCCCTCTCTCTCTCTCCTGCTCTCCCTCCTTCCTTTCTTCTCTCTTTTCCTCTCTTCTTCCCTCTCTTCTCCTTGCTCTCTCTTCCTCTTTCCTCCTCTTTCCTTCTCTCTCTCTTCCTCTCTCTCCTTCTCACTCTCCCTCCCACATGCTCTATCTCTTTCTCTCTCTTGCTGTCTCTCTCTCTTCTCTCTTTTTCTCCTGCTTTCGCTTTTTCTCTCTCTTGCTCTCTCTCCTCTTTCCTCCGCTCTCTCCTTCTCTCTCTTCCTCTCTCTCCTTCTCTCACTCTCTCCCTCATGCTCTCTTTTTCTCTCTCTTGCTCTCTCTTCCTCTCTTGCCTCATTTTTCTTCTTTCTATCTCCTGCTTTCTCTCTCTGCCTCTCTTCCCCCCTCTGCCTCTCTCTCTCTCCCTCTTTCTCAGTGTGTTTATTTTCTTTGACCGCAGTGTTTTTTGCACCCTCTCTTTCTCTCTCTTTCTCACACCCACCTTGTTTACTCTCTTTTACCACAGTGTTTTGGGTACTCTCTCTCTCTCTCTCTCTCTCTCTTTCTCTCTCTTTCTCTCTCTCTCCTGTTCCCTCTCTCCCAGTCTGTTCCTCAGTTCTGTGTTCACTTTTGATGCTATTTTAAACCCCTCGTTTTCTTTTTCTGCTGCTCACACGTGTTTTGGATTAGTAAAAAAACGACTAATGCAACAGCCAAAAAAAGCAAAAGCAGCTCTTTTTTTTATCATCCATGAACCAGGAAGTGAAGCGGCACGCTAGCAGAACTCCACTCTCTAAACTCCTCACCGACCGAAACGACAGAGCAGAGTGAGAGTGAGGATGAGAAGAGAGAGGATTTCCGTTGTGTGTCCAGAGTTCTCCTGGGGGCTGCTGGAGGGATACTTTTGTCCTGAGGGCTGTTACTCTCCTCACACTGCCCTGACACTGGATCTGATGACTCGAGCTTTTCTATTATTATTGTATTTTACACTTAAAGTTTGTATGGAGGATTTTTTTGTTTCAAATTGTCAATAAAAGTTAAAAATGTCATTATAGAGATGCAGCAGCCTTGAAATTACGATGACCAAAAAAAAAAGAATGAAAATCCATCAACTGCTGCCTCATTATCTATTGGCTGTTTGGTCGTCAATCAAACTCCCTACGTTTCTATAGTAACTGACTCTCCGGCGCGCTGGGACCACGTGGTTTACGTTTGCCTCTCACACATTCCACAGACACAAGACGCCGTTTACTCGACCAACGCAGCGGTTCTTAGCGGCTTTTTCCAACTGTCGCTTCCTCACAGTTTGTACAAAGTTTGTTGCGATGGCGGACGAGAATCCACGACCAGTTAGCCGCAAAAGAAAGTCCGTTTATGAGGTCGCTGAAAGAAGAAGAGAAGGGGAAAAGGAGCGAAGACAAACTAAGGTGATTCTTGGAGATTCCTTCCAGCGATGGCGTGAGCTGAAAAAAGACGAAGGGTCTAAAGACTGACGCGTTGGTCGATAAATTACTTCTGGACAGGAAACTTCAACAGTGATTCTGAACGAGCCACGGCTGTAAACAAACAGGATTTCTAGGGTCTGGAGGAGGTGGTGGAGGCGTTTCTACTTATGGAGCTGTGGAGGAGGGAGTTGGTGTCACGCATGCGCAACATTTGAAAAAGGACAAACAGTCTCCGTGTTTCTCTTTCCTTGGAAAATCCTCTGTACAAACTTTAAAAACTGCCCCTCAGAGACAAATAAAGTGAGACTGACCTGATCGTTGAAAGGCTCTGAATGTTTTAGGAAAGTGAGGAATGTCTTTTAAGTAAACTAGTTTTGTTTCTCACGTTTTTAAGAGTCTAAATCAGGTAGCTCCTTTAGTGCCCCTAAAAAAAAAACAGAATACAGCTGTGATTTTCATGAGGAACAACATTACCTCATGGTCCAAGTTCTGCAGTCAGTTGGTCCAAAGTGAGTTCTGTACAAACACTGTCCTGCACTGAGAGGAGAGTATGAGCTCACAGGTACTGCAACTTTCCATGTACAAACTCTGCTCTGTCTCTACGGCCTTCTCCCACTCACTCTATTATGAACACACACTCTCTCATTCTCTCTGTCTCACACACACGCACACACACATACACACTCTCTCATTCTCTCTCTTTCTCTCTTACACACACACTCTCACTTTCTCATTCTCGCTCTCTCTGTGACACACACTCTATTCTCTCTCTGTCTATCTCACTCTCTCTGTCTCTCTATCTCTTTCTCTGTCTCGCCCTCTCTTTCTATGTCACCCTCTCTCTCTCTATCTCTGTCTCTTTCTCCGTCTCTCTGTCTGTCCCTTTCTGTCACCTCTCTCTCTCTCTCTCTCTCTCTCTCTCTCTCTCTCTCTCTCTCTCTCTCTCTCTCTCTCTCTCTCTCTCTCTCTCTCTCTCTCTCTCTCTCTCTCTCAGGCGTCTGTGGCCAAACTCAAACCAAACTCATTTAGTCACAAATCACCTTAAATCACTGCTCTCTCTTTACCTCTCTCTCTCTGTCTCTCCCTGTCTTTTTCTCTCTCTTTCTCTGTCACCCTCTGTCTCTCTCTTTCTTTCTCTCTCTCTCTCTCTCTCTCTCTCTCTCTCTCTCTCTCTCTCTCTCTGTCTCTCTCTCTCTCTCTCTCTCTCTCTCTGTCTCTCTGTCTCTCTCTCTCTCTCTCTCTCTCTCTCTCTCTCTCTCAGGCGTCTGTGGCCAAACTCAAACCAAACTCATTTAGTCACAAATCACCTTAAATCACTGCTCTCTCTTTACCTCTCTCTCTCTGTCTCTCCCTGTCTTTTTCTCTCTCTTTCTCTGTCACCCTCTGTCTCTCTCTTTCTTTCTCTCTCTCTCTCTCTCTCTCTCTCTCTCTCTCTCTCTCTCTCTCTCTCTGTCTCTCTCTCTCTCTCTCTCTCTCTCTCTCTCTCTCTCTCTCTCTCTCTCTCTCTCTCTCTCTCTCTCTCTCTCTCTCTCTCTCTCTCTCTCTCTCTCTCTCTCTCTGTCTCTCTGTCTCTCTCTCTCTCTCTCTCCCTCTCTCTCTCTCTCAGGCGTCTGTGGCCAAACTCATTTAGTCACAAATCACTTTAAATCACTGCTCTCTCTTTACCTCACTCTCTCTGTCTCTTTCCTCTAACTTTTTTCTAACCTTCCCCTCTCTTTCTCTTACTGTTATCTCTTTTATCTCTCTCCCCCTTCCCACTCCACTCTTTCTCTCCCCTATCCCCTCTCTCCCATCCCCCTTTTTTCTCTCTCTCATACCCCCTCTCACTCCCTCCCTATCCCCTTCTACTCTCTTCCTTTCCCCTTCACCCGTCTGTCCCCCTCTCTATCTCCCTACCTTTCCCTGTTGTTTTCCTTCTCTCCTTCTTTCTCTCCTTCCCTCTCTCTCTCTCTCTCGGCGGTGTCTGGAATGTCCCACGCGGCGGCGGAGCTCACGCTGACCACACCCCTCTCCTGACCGCAGGCTCCGGGATACACTCACGCTTGTGTTCACTTTTCAGGAGCCACGGGAACGCTTTCCGTCTCTACACACATCTGCTCGGAATACTTTTTTACGCCACAGGATTTCCATTATAGTCCTTTTCACGTGGGCCCTATCCCGCAATGAGAGGAGATGGGACTGTTTTAAACTGGCGACTATAACTATAAAGTATTTTTATTTTCGTTTTTTGGTGTGATTCCTGTTTTCAGGGAAGTGCGTCTTGGAAGGACCGGAGTGGAGGAAGTGAAAAAGCATCCCTTCTTCAGAAACGACCAGTGGAATTTTGACAATATCCGACAAAGTGAGTAAAAACAATTCTTATTTTAACGCTCCAATATTACACAAAAAATCACTCTTATAAGCTTTAAATCATGTTAAAATGCCGTTACCGCCTCAAAAACAGACCTGGAGTTGTGTTTTGTTTCATTCACTCTTTATTATTAGTCTCCAAAGCTCCAAACGCTCTGTTCCACGTCGTGATGTCATGAAGTGATAGTTTTTCAAGTTCACAGCTCCTTTTTGCCTTTAGTTCAGTAGAGATCAGCAATTCCAGGACTGAATTGATTCTAGTGAAGGTGTGTGGACTTTAAAAGCGGAGTTGGAGCACTTCCTGTATTACCGCATGACATCACAAGGTGGAACTGAACGGAGGCTTTAAAGGCACACTGCGTAACTTTTCTGGTGGAGGTTCAGCGACATGCTTGTCTCTATGACCGTGCGACTGATAAGTTGAGTGCCATACTGCGCCACATCCGAGGTAAAGCAGCAGCAGCAACAACATCTCCACGGAGACAAGCTGGCACGCCACCGCGACAAGTTACAGGTCAGGTCTGTGGAGAGGCGTACCCGCTCACGGTTAGAATACACTTTTTTCTAAACAATAAAAATACCTGCAAGTGAGGTGTTTTATGCCATGCTTCAGAACATCACAGGCAAAGCTATAGCGTCTCCATGGAAACAAGCAGGTGGAAAGTTACATGGTGCATCTTTAAACACAGAATTGTTAGTGAAATTAGACTTAGACAAACTTTATTGATCCACAAGTGAAATTATTTGGATACAGCAGCTCAAACATCACAATATAATATAATAACAGAGAGTAACAAATATAAATGGTGATATTATAAAGTATATTATATATATAATATAAAGTATAAAATACTAATACTACTACTAATACTACTGTGAATGAAGTACAAGTAATCATGTACTTCAGATTTGTATTTTTATTTTTATTTGTATTTGTATTCATTACATTTATTCAATTAGAGACATTTGTATTGTTAAAAAACTCCCTTGGAAAACAAACGATCTTATTAAGAGCACAGTCGCCTCTCCACAGATCTGAACAGTCAGTTTGTTTTGTTTAAAATCCCTTGGAAAAACATGCATTCTTTCTGTGAGCGGGGTCACGTGTGCATATTATACTGAGTGACTTTTCTATATAATATTCAAGTCTAAATATTGGCTCTTTTTGCGTTCTTATTTGAGTTATTTATTTATGTTTTATTATTTTTATATTATTATTTTATGTCTGCTTTTTATTTTATTTATTTATTTAGGTGTTTTTTTTTTTTTATTTTATTTTTTTTCCTTGAACGCATATTTTCTCTGTTATATTTTTGTTGTTTTTCTGTTTGTGTTCAGCTGTAACTCCTGAGTCCACATTATAAATTATAAATATAGAGCATATTATGTATAGAGACGTACGTATAATGTAAGTTGTATTTATTTAGATTCATGCATATATGAGCAATATTTTTTATTATTATTATTATTATTATTATTATTATTATTATTATTATTATTATTTACAACGGAATTGCTCCGATCTACCCCCGTTTTCACCTCCACTGATACCCGCCCTCTGTGATGTACGCACTTCTTGAGTTTAGGATTCGGCAGTGTCGCGTATTTATTTTGGTCCAAATGAAAACAATAAACAAAAATCCGACAGCAATAAACAAAAATCTGCTTTGTTGTGGCGTTTACAGTGACGTCCGCTCCCCTTGACCGTCCACTCCTCACCGTGATTGGTCGAACGCAGCTGTCACTCAAACCAGGGCCCGACAGAGGCCTTTTTTTCCACCGCTAATGAAACAACTTTTAATATTTATCATGCACACTTTCTCTTTGCGCTCCCCCTCTCCTCTGTGGTCTTTCCTGTGTGAGCCTGTGTGCTGAGGAAGGAGGCAGGTCCTGGAGGAAGTGTGGCCTGAACAGAGGCTCTGTGTCTGGGTACAGCTCCGCACAGACGCCCCCTCTCTCTGGAGCTCAGGTGGATCTGATTAAAACAAGAAAGTGCTCCGTGTGAGGGAGGACTGCAGCGTGCAACCTGACCACCGCTGCAACCCCGTACCCCCGACTCCTGCCGCTCTGCCCTGTCCTGTTTCGGGAAAAAGTGAGTGAAAGCACGGAACATCCGCGCTCATCTGGAATAAAGACCGTGGACTTATTTGAGTTTAAAGTCTTCCGATGTCCTCACTGCTCCACACGTGTTTAATCCATAAACTCATGTGAACAAACAGCTGTCAGGTCGTGCAGGTGTGAGTCCGGGACATATAGAACGCTACACAGTCGTCCATGAGCAAGGCACTTTCCAAAGCCCCAGTGTGAGCCTCTGCTGTAGAACTCCTGTTGGACTTGTCGTCTCCATCGTGTCTGATTTGGTTCGGGAAAGAGCGGCGCTGGTTTTGATGAGAGAGAAACCAGCCTGACCGTGATCCCTGAGGCCACAGAGGGTCACGCAGCTGTGGAGCCGCTGTGTCGGCCCCCAGTGCACTGGGTGTGGCTGGCTCAGTGATGAGGGCCCTAATGAGAGGGGCCCCTAGTCTCCCTACTCTCCTCTCTCCTCTCCCCTTTTCTTCCTCTCTCTGCTCCTGTTCTCTCTCTCTCCCCTCTCTCCATTTCTGTCCCTCCCTCTTCTCTCTTCTCTCTGTCTCTTGCCCCCTCTCTCCCTCTGTCTTCTCTCTCTTCTCTCCCTCTCCATGTCTTGCCTCCTCTCTCACTCTCCCTCTCTCTTCTCTCCGTCTCTTGTCCCCTCTCTCCCTCTCTTCTCTCCCTCTCCATCTCTTACCCCCTCTCTGCCTCTCGCCCTCTCTCTTCTCTCCATCTCTTGCCCCCTCTCTCCCTCTCTCTTCTCTCCCTCTCCATCTCTCCATCTCTTGCTCTGTCATTAGCCGACCACTAGCAGAGTGCATGCTGGGAACTGGAGCCACAGGGGTTGGTTGGTGTCCTCACCACAGGCTCCTCTGCTGTTTCTCCTGTTCAGGAGGTGGTGTGGGGGATCAGCCACATGTGAGGCCCATAATGAGGCCCATAATGAGGCCCATAATGAGGCCCATAATGAGGCCCATAATGAGGCCCATAATGAGTTGTGTGGGCCTCAGCAGGACCACAGCTCAGCGGGGGGGCTGCTGCAGTGGACCATTTCACACAGTCTGTCCAGGGCATCTGACTTAACAAACACGCCAAAGTCACACATGGCATAATCTGTTACATTTAGACTCATTTTGTTATGAGTGCAATTACTTTTCACATCCGTAACTCTGAAAAATATAGAAAAAACAGTTAGTAGGCTTGCATCTCCACAAACCTGACACGTGTTTCCATGGAAATGTTGGTTGTAATATTCCACAGTATGGTATAAAATGTATCTATCTCCATGGAGAATGTTCCGAAGTTTGGTTTAACTTTTCCATGCCAGTGATGTTCCACCTCCAGAAAGTTCCATACTGTACCTTTAAGTATCGGTTCAAATAAAATAAAAATGAACTCTGCCTTCAGTCCCTGTAGGAGGGAGAGAGGGAGTGTGTCGACTGAAGTTAACGATGACCTTTAACCTTTAACCTTATTCTTATTCTGTAGTGGACTTTAAACAAACAACCAGCAGATGGAGCCAGTGTATAATGATGACGACAATAGATTTGCGCTGAAGACTGGGGTTCAGACCCTGCTCAGAACATAGACTCTGGACTGTTGGCTTTATTACCCAGCATGCCGTGTTCTTCACAGCTGATCTGAATAAACCAGAGTGTGTGCGCAGAGGAACCAACTTAAAACCACGAGCTCCAACAGTCAGGAAGGTCTGTGTCCGTGTCGAACCCTCATCCCTGTGCTCTGACTCTCACACTGGCCTGGATCTGGGTCTGAGCTGATGTGAAGTGTGCGTCCAGAGATCACACTGGCCCTGTGAGGAGGTTCATATGGACGGGATGTGTGCGTGCGTGTGTGTTTGTGTGTGAGAGGTACAAAGCTCCTCTGTGTGAAGTGCTGCAGTCAGCCCCTGCTCTTTAAATGACTCCACACATGTGCTGAACAGAAACGGCACTCGCACAATCGCTCACACACCGCACACCACACACCGCACACACCATAACAAAATGCTCTGTAACACGTTAAACTGTGACTAATCAAAAGTAGCCAGACTCCTCCTCCTCCTCCGAAAAAAAAGCCACAACTGGACTATAGCACAATGTCCTTATGCACCAAATATATAGAGGACATTTTGGTTATCATTTTACCTTCTACTTTTTTCGTTTTTAAGATTTGTGGCAACGCAAACCGTCGTTGGGGTGACTCATATTTGTACTCGACGTGTTTGTTTTACGGTTGTACATGGGAGCAGGTGTCTGAATGTGCAGATTTGAAACTTTTAATTCATTAGAGGCATTTGTATTGTTAAAAAACTCACAAAACAGACGATCTTACTAAAAGCAGTGTCGCCTCTCCGCAGATCTGAACAGTTGAACAGAAACTTGGCCTTGGGTGGGTGACTTATTCAAAATGAGTCTTCATGCATTTTTGCAGTTCTATACAATATACAAGTCTAAATATTGGCTCTTTTAATGTTATTTATTTATGTTTTATTTTTATTTTATTATTATTTTTAATGTATGCATTTTATTTTATTTATTTATTTATTTTGGTGTTTTTTATTTTATTTTTTAATTTATTATTTTTTAATGTATGCTTTTTATTTTATTTATTTATTTTGGTGTTTTCTTTATTTTTTAATTGAGAAAACTCCCTTGGAAAACAAATGATCTTACTAACAGCAGTGTCGCCTCTCCGTAGATCTGAACAGTTGAACAGAAACTTGGCCTAGTGGTTTAACGTTCTTATTTGAGTTATTTATTATTAGTATTTATTTATTTATTTATTTATTTATTTATTTATTTTTTTTATTTTTTTTATTTATTTATTTATTTGTTTGTTTTTAATGTATGCTTTTTATTTATTTATTTATGTATTTATGTTTTAATTGAGAATGCATATTTTATATTTTGTTGCTTTTCTGTTTGTGTTCAGCTGTAGTCCACACACCTCACAACACGCTACAATCTTAAATTCCGTCTTAAAGAGAAGTTATTGTTATTAAAATACCTTCTGGAGATAGACAACTTTAATATCATACTGTGGAACATTCCAGGAAAAGCAGGCAGTGGACCACTACCAGAAAAGTTCCTAAGTTTTTTCTGTTTAGTTTAATGTGTAAAAACCACGGTAACTCTTCCCCTGTCGTGTGCGTCTACAGCCGTGGCCCCGGTGGTCCCCGAGCTCCACAGTGACATCGACACCAGTAACTTTGACGACTTTGAGGATGAGCGAGGAGACGTGGAGACCTTCCCTCCACCCAAAGCCTTCACCGGCAACCAGCTGCCCTTCATCGGCTTCACCTTCTTCAAAGAGGACCAGTGAGTAGGGGAGGACTAGGGGGGACAGGTTACCTGTAGTGACTCGGTACGTCGGTATGTTGGTATGTCGGTATGTCGGTATGTCGGTATGTCGGTACGTCGGTACGTCGGTATGTTGGTATGTTGGTATGTCGGTATGTCGGTATGTCGGTACGTCGGTACGTCGGTACGTCGGTATGTTGGTATGTTCATTCCCACCTCGATCCTGCGCATCTGTCCGTGTTTAGATGTGGTGTGCGTGGAAGTGAACGAACGGTGGGAATTGGTTAATGGTCACATTTTTATACAGTCCTTTTCCATCTTCAAGGCACTCGATGTCATTGGGCACTGTCTTGCCCAATGACACAACAACAGCATTCATCTGTAGGAGCTGGAATCACACCACCGACCTAAGCGTCAGTGGATGTGACCGCACAACCAGTGATGTTTATGTCGAGAGCGTGATTCGAATCGCCAACCTTCTGATCAGACGCTCTTACCAGCTCAGCTACTGCCCCCCAATAATAGACCTTTTTCACAATGGCCCAATAAGGTTGTGGAACTTCCGGTTGACGGTTTTCTGTGGCAAAATATGTGTAAATGTTTGGTGTTTTCTCCACCAGCTTCATAAATCTGCCCCATCACCAAATCTTCAACCAGCAAGGTCCACAAAGGATAAACATTCTTCATGAAGAATTTATCCACAACGATCGAGGGAAGAAAGACGAAAGCTTAAAGGAGAACAACGACGACTGAGCAAATTAAGTTATGGTAATGAATAAAACAGAAGGAACTTGTTCAATCAGACTGATTCTAGAATTAAAATTAAAAATCAGTTTGATGATGTAGACATTAGCATAGAGGGATAAATTTGTGCAGTTCGATCTGTGAACATCTCGAGCATTGGAACTGCACAAATCTTTCTATGCAAATATCGACATCATGAAATCCATTTTTAATTTAAATTCTAGAATCAGTCTGAGTGAACAAGTTCCTTCTGTTTTATTCATTCCCATAACATTAGTTTTTCTCAGTATTTCTCTAACGCTCGTCGTTGTTCTCCTTTAAGCTTTCGTCTTTCTTCCCTTGATCGTTGTGGATAAATTCTTCATGAAGAATGTTTATCCTTTGTGGACCTTGTTGGTTGAAGATTTGGTGATGGGGCAGATTTATGAAGCTGGTGGAAAATACGCGAGATATTTCCACAGATATTTTGCCATAGAAACGCATTAACTGGAAGTTCTGAATCCTTACCGGGCAGGACTTCTGGCCATTGTGAAAAAGGTTGTTTTTTTAAATTATTGTTTTTATTATTATTATTATAGCTGCAAAGTTTTAGGGCTTGTTATTACACATCTGGTACCTCCCGTTTGCACCTGTTGGTTTTTTGGCCTGCTGTAGACGGGGACAGTGGTCTGACCGTTTTCGAAGGAAAGAGAATTTGATTCAGTTGTGTGTGTGTAAACCAAGCTGAAGGTTGGTTTGATTCAGACCTGAGTGAGGCATTTTAGGTTTAAACAAACTGGATTTCAGCCGTGAAACTGGCAACCCAAATGAGAGAGTCACGTGAGGCTCATTCTGCTTTCTGATTGGATAATCGCCTTGAGAACCAAAACACCAAATTATTACATAATTGTACAACATGTTTTTGTATTTCAGAATCTAAATCTTACACACAGTTCTGTTCGGAGTTTATCAGTACCGGGGGAACATGTTTCTGAGCCGTGTGTTTAGTTTTAGTTTTAGTTTAGCACCTTCGTCTGGACAGTGTGTCTCTTTAAGAGGCTTGTCCAGTCTGTAAAACACAAACAAAAATAAGGTATTTTAAGTATTTAGAATGAATCATTTTGCTCAGTCCTGTGTAAACCAGTATGACCGGTAAAATGTCATACTGCAGAACATTCCATACAACACAATAACATCTCCATGGAGACAAGCAGGTTAGTGACTATGTGAAAGCCCTGTCAGTAACAGGGCTCTCCTGTCTGCTCCACACTGGGGCCTTGTGCTCAGGTCTGGGTCTGGGTCCTGGTCTGGTCTTGGTCTGGTCTTGGTTTTGGTCTGGTCTAACCCTGGAGCAGGAGCAGGAGCGGGCTGTGGAGAATGCCCACCTCTGTGCACTCTGGGCTGGGCTCTGAGCTGCAGACTGGCCCCTTTGAGTCAGAGCTGATCCTTCTCTCCTGTGTGTGAATGGAGCAGTGTGAGGGAGAGTGGAATAGTCAAGGTTTTTGTATTTTTTATTTTATAAAGTGTTAAAGGAGAAACAATGGACTGTTTTTAGATTTTAAACCCACAGAACGCTATTCGATTATAGTTTCTTCATCACAAACAGACCTGGAGTTGTGTTTTGTTTCATTCACACGTTTAACGCACAAACCCTGCTCCTGTTCTTCTCTCAAACATAAAACACTCTGTTCCACCTTGTGATGTCACGCGGTGATACAAAAAGTGCTCCACTGTGTTTAGAAACTCCACACGCTTTCACTCGAATCATGTGGAGAATTTCAGCCCTGGAATTGCCGATCTCGACTGAACTAAAGGTAAAAGGAGCTGTTCACTTGAAAAACTACCACTACATGACATCACAAGGTGGAACAAAGCGTTTTGAGCTTTGGAGATGTGGACAGAATGAAACAAAACACAACTCCAGGTCAGTTTTTGAGGAGGTAACAGAATTATAACATGACTTTAAGCTCACAAGACTCAATTTTGCATAATTTAGGACATTTAAACATGTTTTTCCCACACCAAAAACAAACACAGCTGTATTTTCATTCTAAACTCTTGAGCCAAAAGAAAAGCTCCCCTGTGGTTTTAAAGCAACACTGTGTAACTTTCTGGAAGTGCCATGTCACCTGCATAATTCCATGGAAATAAAAAGCTAAAACCATACTGCGGAACATTCTGAGCTTTATGCCGTTCTGTGGAAGACTGTACCCAAAGGAACAAGCAGAAGATTCTAGTGGCTCCGGTCTAGTCATGTTTGTGGAGATGCAAGCCCTTTCACAGTAAGGACACATAAAAAAAAACATGCTTTTATTTCATTTTTTGAAGTGCATACACCTCCTCTGAGGTCATTTGGATCGTACCAGCACAGAGCTCAAATGGCCTGCGCTATGAACCATCTGTTACATCTATAAAAATCCTGTTATATTTAGCTGTTTGAAGCCTGCACTTTCTAGGCACAAACCACAGAGCCCTGATAGCCACTAGAGGGCGCCTGGCTCTGCAGTCACTTCTACTTTCTGTTAATGTAAGAGGATCTGGGACTAGACAGCGGGCTCTGATCATGTTTATATCATAAAACTGGAAGACGCTTGGAAACATGAGAAAATGGCCCGGTTTTCTTCATCTGAATGTCATTGTATTCTTTCTTTTTTCCTTTAATAAATTGCCTATTAATTTGTGTATTATAATTTGTCTAATTTAATAAAAAAACAAAACAAAAAGATGTCATTTTAGCGTTCCGTTATGTTCGGCAGATCAACAGTTACAACCAGCTGCCAGTAAATGACGATTAGAGTCAAAGCTTTGGCAGGTTGTGAAGACGCTGCTGCTGAATCCACGGTTTTATCACATGCCCAGAGTCGGGAATTACACCGGAATTCGTCATCCGCATGTTTCCTAATGTCTTCCGGTAAGCGTGAATAGGGCCTATAAAGCCCATCAGACAACCGTTCAGTTCAGTAGCAGGCGTCTCAGAAATAAATCTTTAAAAGCGTTGCACGATTTGGAAAAACGTGACATTACGATTAGATTTTCGATTTTACTATAAGATCCTGTTCAAAGTTCACATTTTAAACGGACCATGCATCTCTCTGATTGGTTAATCCGCCTATCAGGAATCGTGGAGACACATGAATTCCCAGACCGCACATCTATGTAAAAAGATTATAAAAGTGTGTAGTCTTTGCTTGCCAGGCAACAGTAGAGGGCGCTGTAGCTGCACGTTCAGCCTCGTCAGAGCATCTGTGAAGACTTTTGGTAATGTGTGCGGTAGAAAAAACACACAAGCTGCTTTTTTGGTTTCAGGTGGAGAGCTGGGGTCTACGTGAATATCTTTATGGGAGATTCACTGTTTTTGAAAACTTCTGAGGTTATTTTTTTATACATTTTTCCAGTTTTTGTTTCACATGGATAGGCCCAGTAATTACAGAGATATGAACCATAAATCAGGTCTACAAATCTGCAATCTGACAGTTACACAGTCTGGTCAGAACGTGCGATGGTTGAATTCCCGCTCTGTTGTGTATTGCAGGCTGCTGAGGGGGGGTAAGGTCTGTGAGGAAGAGGAGGAGGAACAAGAGAACTGTAAAGACCACGCAGAGGAGAAGAAGGACAAAGAGAAGAACGCAGACAAGAACTCTGAGGTGAGATGGACGGATGGAGGGATGGAGGGATCACACGCGACTGCTCTGACTGATGCGAGGGTCAATGTCCTAAAAACATCTTCATTCATTCATATTTAGAATTTCTTCCTCAGCCTCCCGCAGCTCTGTCCCTCTCCGCAGTCTTAAAATCAACTTTTAATGACGTTATAACGGTTTCCTCTTCTCACTGACCCTCTGGAAGTTGTATTTGGAGTGATTCGTGCATGTTTGAGTCATGTTTAATCACTTATTTGCCAAACATGTTCACCGCCACCTGCACACGCCCACTTCGTTCTACAATGTTATTTTCTTAGTCAGTGATACGTGTAGCATTCAGCAGCGTACCATAGTCATTTTGGTACAAATGAAAACAAAATCTGCTGCTTGTTAGCGTGACGAGTTGCTGGTGTTACTAATAAACCCAATATTAAGTTTTAAACGAGGTATCCGTGTAAGGAACGTATGAAGTAAAGCGGGCGTGTCAGCTGAGAGCGTGAAGGTAGCGATAAGTGCGCTGCTCCGAACTGACACGGCAGAAAGATAAACCTCTCACAGCTTTCCTTTAGTGCGGACGGGCACGTAAATCCACATCTCCATTTCAGACAAGTTGGAAAGGAAGCCACAGAAGAACTTTACATTTTATTTAGACAAACATTTAGATATTTGAACTGTACAGCAGACTCAAGCACAATATGTGATCTTTAACGTTTGAGAAGCTCCAGCTGATTAAAGTGCTGAACTCCTTTTACTAAAACATAGTTAAGTTCATTATATAGATTTTATTTTTATATATTTATATCAGAAGTGTGTGTTTCTTCGTAAATTGTGCCTAATTTATGGACAGAATTCTTCATCAGTGTGGGACTCTCTATTTCCTGTCATTTTCAACATCATTTTAAAGTTTTCTTCACAGATTTCTTCTTGATTTGTGCCAAAGTATAATGTCTTACAGCAGGTTTTCTCCCACCAAATTAAGTCAATAATTATAAGAAAAACCTGTCATGTGCACTTTAATTTGAAGAGCTAATTAAAGAGCCTTTTTGCAGTGTGACAAAAGAGCTCATTGTGCAAAAGTTTTGCAAGACAAAAAAAAAATCCACCACCCACGGCCGTAATGAGTCTGGTTCAGAATCATTCACTACCAAAAACCACGCCACAGCAATCGAATACGCTAAAGATATTTACCGACGATGGACAGACGATGGGGGCTCTGTCTGTGTATCATCACAATAAACAATACGATATTTCGATATTTCAATATTTTTGCTCACCCCTGTTCTGTTCTTAGATTCATAACCGCCTCTTCCTGTTGTTGAGTCTGAAAAACCATAGAAAAATCATTTGATAGACCCAATCTGGCGCCAGCTGCCTCAATAAATAAAAGCTCAGAACCTCCAGAATTCCCTCACTGAGCTGCAGAGGCTGCACTAGCTCTGGTTCAGGATTGGCTGCAGATCAGATCAGAGAGAGTCCTTTTAGAATATCACTAATGGGTTACACTTGTTTATTGTTATGAAATGGAACAATAAAAATCACACTTCCTTTAAATCTCCTCTTGGTCTTGACAAAGTATTTTTTTCGACTGTTGCATAGTTTTGTGCAGATCCTTCTGAGTTCACCATCTGCTCTGTGTACTTTTGTTACTGCATAAAATCTAAAACAGATTTGGGGTCAGTGTGCGTCTGTGCCTTCTGCTGTTTACATCCACCGTGGGCTCCAGAACCTCTCCTCTCGGACTCGGAGGACAGACTGATCAGGCGGAGATGCTCGGGATGTGAGGAGAGAGAACGCTTGTCACGAATCCTGAAAACACACACTGAAACTACACTATTCCCCGTCATTACAACTAAAGCACGATAAGAACCCACTAAACTCTTTGTCAAATGTACAATATTGTTAAAATCATAAACTGCAACAGATACAAAGACGACTGGAGCACTGGAACTAAACCTGGACTAGAACCAAACCAAATCAGGATTAAACCGGGTTCAAAACCGGGACTAAAGTGTAAACGCACCTTTAGTTAGTATCTACAATGAGTCGTACAAGATTATTTGACTCTCTAAAGCTCAAAAACTCGAAAAAGAGCAGAGGAAGAGGGTTGTAGTTGAAATTGCAGGGTGAAAGAGGGGGGAGAGAGTGTATTTATATGAATGTCTTGACGTGATAGGTTGATGGGATCAGGTGACGAGTCTGAATGAATTCTAAAATTGTAGTTCAGTTGTTGATGTTGATCCTTGTGTTTGCTCAGCTCCAGAAGAAGCTCCATGATCTGGAGCAGAAGTTGGACCATGAGATGCAGGCCAAGGACGAGCTGGAGAACAAGTGCAAGTAAGAAACCTCATTACACTACTCTGAAGTACTACCTGAACTGTGTGATACTAGTACTGTGAAGTACTCCTGAACTGTGTGATACTAGTACTCTGAAGTACTATCTGAACTGTGTGATACTAGTACTCTGAAGTACTATCTGAACTGTGTGATACTAGTACTCTGAAGTACTACCTGAACTGTGTGATACTAGTACTCTGAAGTACTATCTGAACTGTGTGATACTAGTACTCTGAAGTACTATCTGAACTGTGTGATACTAGTACTCTGAAGTACTCTGAAGTACTCCTGAACTGTGTGATACTAGTACTCTGAAGTACTCCTGAACTGTGTGATACTAGTACTCTGAAGTACTATCTGAGCTGTGTGATACTAGTACTCTGAAGTACTATCTGAGCTGTGTGATACTAGCAAACTCTGGTCTTAAGCGTGGGTTCTGCTGGGCTCATGACGTGTACCATGTGCTCCTCTGTCCACAGAAACGCCACCAACCGTTTAGACAAACTGGTCAAAGAACTGGACAAAGAGGTCAGTCTTATCATCATTTATAATGCAGTATTTAAGTACACACAAGTGATACTACAAACTACAGCTAATACGATGGTCAGAGTTATTAAGGATGTACATCTTCATCTCAGTATTGTGAACAGTGAATATTTCATTCAAATAAATTTAAATAAAAATAAAGTAATGGGATTATAAAGCCCTAAGGATCTGAGCTCTTTGCAGTGTTTTCTTCATTCACTCCACACTCTGAGGTAGTGAGATACTATTGTAGCCACAGCTGCCCCGGGGCAGACTGATGGAAGCGAGGCTTCCACCACCACATACCATTTTCACACAGGGGCAATGTGGGAATCTTAATGTAGGTTAAGATTCCCACTGAGATCTCGACCTCTAACCCCTGAGCCACTGTCGCCCCTAAACACTCATGTTCTCGTCATTTCAAACCAGAAAATATGAAAACAAAATATGAAAACAAAATATGAAAACAAAATCTGTGACTAAAGCTCCGTGTCAAAGCCTGACCTCATCAGGGTCTGGGCAGGACTTGGAGACCGCAGGTGCCACCAGGGGGCATCAGTGGCACAAACTGTTGTTGTGTCCTTAGGCAAGGCCCTTCACCCACATTGGCTTGTATGAAAGTGTGTGTATGTGTGTGTGAATCACACAGATGGGCAGCCTTCTGTCAGTCTGCCCCAGGGCAGCTGTGGCTAGTAGCAATTGTAAAGTGATATTTAAGAGCAATATTAAGAGTAATGTATTATTATTATTATTATTATTATTATTATTATTATTATTATTATTATTATTATTATAAAAGATACAAAACACTATTTTTGGAAGTAGTGGGACATTCAGGTCGTGTTTTGAGTGTTTTTCAAGACTTTGTATGTTCAGGATCACCTGAATGAATCTTCAAAACAAACTCTGATCAGTGTTTAAATATCGAACTGTCCTGTCCCACACGACACACTGTCCTGTGCCACACTACACACTGTCCTGTGCCACACTACACACTGTCCTGTCCCACACTACACACTGTCCTGTCCCACACGACACACTGTCCTGTCCTGTCCCACACTACACACTGTCCCGCACTACACACTGTCCCGCACTACACACTGTCCCACACTACACACTGTCCCGCACTACACACTGTCCTGTGCTGTGTCCAGATGAGCGGGCGTCAGCGTGTGGAGGCGTCCCTCAGGCAGATGGAGAGGGACAGAGCTCTTCTCCAACACCAGAGCACGGAGAACCTGAGGAAGGTGGAGCTGGAGACGGAGAGGAAACGAGTCCTGGAGAATGAATGTGAGAATAATACTAAAGACACACACAAACACACACATGCACACACATAAAACACACAAAACACACACATTAGAGCACGGAGAACCTAAGGAGGACAGAGCTAGAGACTGAGAGGAAAAATGTTTTGGAGAATGAACCGACTGTAGATACAGACTGAAGACGTCAAATACATGAAGTGAGATGTTTGGAACGATGCAGTAAAGGAAAAAGTGAAATAAAACTAAAGCCCGCCACACACTACAGGAGAATTTGCCTGATTTAGGCTGCGTTTTGCTTCTCCCCGAGTTCAGGGAGTGTGCGATTGTGGTGTCAGTGTGACTCTGAGCTGCTCTGTCAGATCAGAACCACCAAACATCAGAAACGCAACAGTCGATAAAACAGAGTCAGGAGCAGACGGAGGGACGGACACAGAGACGCAAGAGACAAACTCAACACAGCGAAAACAATTATTACTCGCCTCTCGTGAAGTTGTAAATTTAAACTGCAGCATCTCAACCACATTATCCAGAGAATTTGTCCTCCACAAATAATGGCCCCAGTCCACAAAACCGCGCTGTGAATCCAGTTTGAGTCGTTCTTTAAAAGTAAAAAGTCCAGAGTGGTTCCTCACGTGTGTCTGTTACATCCACAGCGACGGATCGAGGTGAAGCTGCAGATTAGTGACAGTGACTCTACTTCCTGTGGACTTTATCTTTTATGCTTTAAAAATCCTGTATCTGAAGTTTTGCACCACATTTCACAAATAATAATAACACAGTTTTGACTTGTGTCTAAACTAGAAGTGCAGAGCTCTGATCTTTGAACACTTAAGAGTCTCAGAGCGAGTCGTTTTTAGACAGTCGTAGACAGGAAACAGCAGACGTGATCACGCTCACGACTTCATACCCTGTGGTCCGCAGTCGTGTCCCGCTGAAGTGTCTTTGCGATCAGAGATTTAAAATCTCATCAGATTCTCCTCGTGTCTGTGGAGTGCGCTTTTGCTTTTTGTTGCATGTTTAAAAATCGTTTAAGACCGAAAAATCCTGTAGTGTGTGGCGGCCTTAAATATGTTTTATATTTTACATTTAGATTCCTCAGAGTAACCACCCTTTGCCACCCACCCACACACACTTATCTTAAAAAAAAAAACTTGTGAACTCCACTGTTTTGTGAGTGTCAGTCTGCTCGGTGCATTAGCTTTCTCCATTATGTGATTTTTAAACGCGTCACTCAAACTTCACAAAGACAAAGTGCTCAGTACAGCCGCAAAGCACTGCTCAGTATTCTGTCTTCAGGTAACAGCCACGCACTTTAAAGGCTTGTTTTTACCGTCTAAAAATGTAAAAAACAGAACTAGTTTGCTGTGATCCAAAGTTATTCCTCACTTACCTTCTGCATTCAGAGCATCCTAATGATTCACTATGATGCGTTTTAACAATGGGACATTTTAAACTCCAGGAGAATTGACAAAAAGACTGAAATCTGAATGAATACAATAATTAAATTTCAGAGTATGTTTGTACAGATCTAATCTACAGGGTGCAGCTTTTCTTTTGTTTGTGTAAGAATCTATGTGACGTCAAAAATTGCAGCCTTTTTGATTTGCTAATTGTGTCCATTCAAATTGCAATTTCGATTATGATTAAGGCTAACACCAGCTAGCTCGCTAACAGTACACTTCCTGATTATCGGACAGACAGACGCTTTATTAATCCTGAGGGAAATTCAAGTTTTGCTGCAACAAGATTTCCACTGTGCGTCTCAGTGTCCTTTGTGTCTCAGTCAAAGGTCTCAGGTCAGTTTAAGGAGGACTGGTCAGGGAGGGTCAGCAGATCCTGAGGAAGAGCCAGAAGGTCCCTCCTCTGTGTCCTGCAGCGTCACATCAGCCTCCAGGGGGCGCCAGGTGAACACAACAGGAAAGGCCTCGCTCTTACTCCGCTCTGGTGTTTGGCTGGTGTTGAAATGGTTCATTCCCTCAAAGTGTTTCCTCTGGAAGGTCTTCTGCCACATTTGCTGCCATGTATGATGTAAAAAGTCTGTAGCATCTCAAATGTCCATAGCTAGCCCCTTAAGTCTCCATGGATACGAGAAAAACAAACAGTTAATTTCACACAATCCAACAGTCCCTCATGTTCATTCCCTCAAAGTTTTTCCTCTGAAGATCTTCTGCCACATGTGGTGTAAAAAACCTGTAGCAACACTTGACAATAACTTCTATTCACGCTTACCGGAAGACGTTTGGAAACATGCGGATGACGACTTCCGGTGTAGTTACGGACGCCCAAAGGCAGTCGTCATCCGCATGTTTCCAAACGTCTTCCGGTTTTGTGACGTAAACGTGAACAGAGCCCGTTGGACGTTAACAGGACACAGTGGACTTATTTTGACCTCAAGAGCAAGACACATTTTACTCAAGACACATTGAAAATATTCAAGTATAGCCAGTTTAATTTAAAAAAATAAAATATTATAAATCACATTTTTGTTGTTGTATCTGTCATCAGTAAACAACCTGAGGGACCAGCTGGAGGAACTGAGGAGGAGGAACCAGGACTCCCAGATCTCCAACGAGAAGAACCTACAGCTGCAGAAACAAGTGAGGAGCCTCTTGTTTATCTCAGATGCCCTTTCATCCTCCTGTATCCCTGTGTGTCAGATGCCCTCCCATCCTACTATCCCTGTGGTGTTAGCCTGACATGGGGCAGTCATATTCATCTTTGTGCCGTCTGTGATTTGAAAGTTCACTGCTCTTTAAGACACTAAGACACACTGGTCTTAGTATAAGTTTGTATAAGTACTTTTACTGTGTGATGTACTTGTACCTCTGTGAAGTACACTCCTCTTTCATCTCTGTGTGAGTAGTGGCACATAATTCTCCCTGAGCGCCGCACACGGTTTAAACACACTGGATTTCAGCATCTTTCTTGAGAAGCAAAACAACAAGAACTTGTCCAATGTTTTTAAGACTAAATCATCATTATTATAGTAAAGACTGAAACCTGACGTGACAAACAAATACAAGAAGCACATTTCAGAGGACGTTTGTACAGCTCCAAACTACAGGGACAGAGGTTTTTATGCACAATAAAAGAGATTTTGTTGTTTGTGGAGGAAATTGTGTTACTTCAAAAATAACAGGCTTTGTGATTTGCTGATTGTGTCCATTCACATTGATTTAATTGTGATTAATCTTGCAGCCCTGTACTATAACATGTTTCCTGTGTGTGCCAGATGCCCTTCTGTACTCCTGTAACCCTGTGTGTCAGATGCCCTTCCATCCTCCTTTATATTTCTGTGCGATGGTCTAGAGCTTGTTGTGGTTCTGTGTTCTCAGGTGGAGCAGACCTCTCAGCAGCTTCAGGAGGAGCAGGAGAGCGTGTCCCGGCTGAAGAAGGCCCAGGCCGAGGTGAACAAACACGTGCAGAGTCTGGAGCTGAGCCTGAGGGAGCAGGAGCAGAGGTGTGCCCAGCTGGAGCTCACCTCACAGGAGAGAGACGCAGAGCTGAGAGACGCCCGCTGTGAGCTGGAGGAGGAGAGGAGGGAGAGGAACAACAAGAGTGACACCATCTATGACCTGCAGGGTGAGACTCACTCCGCTCACAACTTTGATCCTAAACGTTTGGCTTTTCTATACTTGAATAATGGGAATATGCAGCTTTTACTTATTATTTAGGAAATATTTCACATTACGCCACTTGAACTAGAACTGTAGTCTAAAACTGTCTCAACTAAACTCCAGCAGTAGATCTACAACCACACCCACCACAGGCAAAGCTGCAAACACCAAATATTTGAAAGCTTCATTTTACACCAGACGCATCAGAACTGCTCCTGCAACACCAGCCTCGTATATTCTCACGTTTTAACGTGAACTCCGACCTCATTTAAGCGGCGTGTAGTGTGATGACGCCCTTTGGCATTGCTGGTGTAGATTGTCCAACTCACTAATAATAAAAGCGAGTGCTTTGGTGTAAACTGGAGGTAAGAATGAAGAAAGAAAGAATATCCACATCTTCACATCTTACCTTCTAGTTAAATCCCTTTACCCCCTGTGGCTCAGTGTTTTCACAGCCTTTTTCTGTAGACGCCACATGTGA
>CM057103.1:25235000-25289335 GCA_029959045.1 Taenioides sp. WSHXM2023
AGAAGAAAGTCAATAAAAACTCTCCTTTCCCCTGTAACCTCTGTGTTTATGACTCGGTACACTCATTCATCTCCGCTGTACTCGTTCTTCATGCTTCGTTCTTCGTTCTTCACTGATGGAGGTTCTTGCTGGTGTTGATCTTCTGCAGAGATGGAGCGAAAGCTGCAGGAGGAGCGGGCTCTCAAGGCTCAGCTGGAGAACCGGCTGCTGCAGATGGAGAAGGACTACTCCATGCTGGACTGTGACTTTAAACAGGGTCAGCACAGACTGGAGGAGCTGGGAGGGCAGAAGGAGCGCCTGACTGAGGAGGTGAGCTGTATGCTGGTCTATGGGGATTTGACAGGATTGTGACGGTTGGTGTAGAACTATGGGTTTGGCTTTTTTTTGTTTCCTGCGTCTCCAGGAGATGAATGTAAGTCAGTGTAATGTGTTTAACTTCTGTTATTTTTTAAAGTCAATACAGTAAAGTGTATTTACCTTGTTGACATGTTTTGGCTGCTGCATCTTCAGAACTGTCCCCGGTGTTGGTGGTGACGTGTCGAATATCAGCTGTTGTTACTTCCTGTGGGCGTGGTCAGCTGTTGTTACTTCCTGTAGGCGTGGTCAGCTGTTGTTACTTCCTGTAGGCGTGGACAGCTGTTGTTACTTCCTGTAGGCGTGGTCAGCTGTTGCTACTTCCTGTGGGCGTGGTCAGCTGTTGTTACTTCCTGTAGGTGTGGTCAGCTGTTGCTACTTCCTGTGGGCGTGGTCAGCTGTTGTTACTTCCTGTAGGTGTGGTCAGCTGTTGTTACTTCCTGTGGGCGTGGTCAGCTGTTGTTACTTCCTGTAGGTGTGGTCAGCTGTTGTTACTTCCTGTAGGTGTGGTCAGCTGTTGCTACTTCCTGTGGGCGTGGTCAGCTGTTGTTACTTCCTGTAGGTGTGGTCAGCTGTTACTTGCTGTGGGCGTGGTCAGCTGTTGCTACTTCCTGTAGGCGTGGTCAGCTGTTGTTACTTCCTGTGGGCGTGGTCAGCTGTTGTTACTTCCTGTAGGCGTGGTCAGCTGTTGTTACTTCCTGTAGGCGTGGTCAGCTGTTGTTACTTCCTGTAGGCGTGGTCAGCCTGATGGACCTGGCAGGTCGTTCAGACTGACCCTGCCTCCCGTCGCCTGGTGCTCTCTGGAGGAGGGTGTCCCAGGTGTGTGAAAGGAGGAACGCGCCGTCATCACGGTTAATTCTGTCCGTGCCTCGTTTCCTAATTTCACTGTCCTCCCGGATCCAGCGTTTTCTGATCCGATGACCCGAGCCCCGTCCCAATCCATAATGTGGTTATTTCTTTTACACTGGTCTGATGTGGCGGATTTTAGGTTTTCCTGCTCTGCTTTGTCTTTTTGTTCTGGTGAGTCTCCCTGATGTTTCCTTTTCACTTTCCTTTTGCTGTTCCTTTTTTCGGATGTGAAAAGCCCGGCCCATCCATTCATACGTTACTGTATTGTTTTTAAAAAAGAACCCAAGAAGTTAAATACGTAAGAAGACAAAATGAACATCTTTGGTTCAGTGTAATGTCTCTTAAAAGCGTGTAACCCACCTGTGTATGTATGTGTGTGTCTGTGTGTGTGTCTGTGTGTGTTTTTGCGTTCAGGTGAAGGCCCTGGGCTCTCGTCTGGAGGAGGAGCTCCACACTCGTTCTCTGTCTCAGGCCGAGCTGAAGATCCAGAAGCAGCAGATCACTGTGCTCCAGACCTCTGAGAAACAGCTCAAACAGGAAGTCAACCACCTGCTGGAGATCAAGAGCGCCCTCGACAGGAACAACCAGGAACTGCGCCGGTAACTCACCACAACCCTCCAACAGTTTACGCTAGAGTGAACGTTTGACGATTAGAAATTGATAACATCATCATATTTTGTGCGTGCGAGTTTTGTTTATTGATGACACAAACAGAGGAAGTTCTTTTTACAACTCAGTGCTACTTCCTGTTTATTTATCAACCTTTCATCGCCCACTTGACAAATGTAAAATATTAAACAAAAAAAGTAACAGTACAGCTGTAGAGTAAAGAGTTCAAAGCTGTGGTCCAAGTAATTACTCAAATAAGAGTAAAAAAACATATTTGAGGAAACTACTACTACTGGTGAGATTACGCGGACTTTCAGATTTAAAAATGTAATTTAATGTAGTTTAAAAAATGTCAAAAACAATGTCATATCTGAAGGAGCTGCAAGAAACACAAATGTTCAAATCATTTCATATTGTCGAGTTTTCGTCACTTTAGACTCACTCACAGTGGGAAGAGTAAAACAACTTTTACTCAAGTAAGAGTTCTGTTACATCGTACAGTATATTACTCAAGTATAAGTCAAATTTCTGTTTTAAAATGCTTCGTACGGTGATGCCTGAGGAGTCCAGCATCAGATTCAGACACTGAAGTGACGTAAAACTGAAACAGAGATCGTTTTGTCTCAGGGAGAAGCAGGAGGCGGACGGGCTGCTGAAGGAGCTCAAGGACCAGCTGGAGGCAGAGACCTATTTCACGGTAGACGCACAAACACACCTCTACACAGCACATGCAACACATACAGTGTGTCAGGGGGCAGTGGCACATTGGCAGAGGGTCCGCCCACAAACCCAAAGGTTGGTGGTTCGATCCCAGCTCACTCGATTTGCCTAAAAGTCAGTGATAAGCTGTGCATAGTTTAGGGTGTGAAAAGGCCAGTGCTGGGAATTTTATGTTTCCAAATAATCTTTTACTACTAGTTTTTCAATGAGTATAACACAAATGGAACAGAAATATAGAAATCACCGTGACTGCTCCTGTTGAGCTGTTAAAAAAACTATCATAGTTACAATATAATAATAATATAAATAACTCCTAGTTCAGCATAACCTATAAGGATTAACTTGGCACATCATCTTTCCTGGACAGTAACGAGGTAACTTTATTAGTTATTTTTAAAGAAATCTAGTAGGCAGTACACAAACACTGAAGCTCCGCACTCTTTACAGCTACTGTTTTTAGCCTTATTAAACTGCTTCACTGCTCAGTGCACCAGCAGAGGGCGACTCCATGTGCTTTTTTCTGGCAGCAAAGGTGTGTTTTATCCTCAGAAATGATGAATGTATTGTAAGGCTGAAGAATATAATAACACAGTATCTGTACTGCAACAAACTAAATGTGTCGAGAAGAAATGTATTTTTTTAATTACGCATTAAAAATTATGTCCAAGATTAGTCTTGATTTGGACTTGGCTTTATGCGTCTGTTAAGTAGGTGGTATTTGGCTAGAAAATGAAGGCATGTACTTTGTAGTATTAATATAACTGTATTTTCTGTGTCAAAAAGTCTATATTACAGTGATGTCTGTATCACTTTTTGCAATATCCTGCAGCCCTAGTGCGCAGTTTTCTTTTGAATACAAACAATGTGCCTGGATAATGCAGATTGGATTAGACCTTTTCTACTAAATCATTTTTTCTCCCACACAATCTGATCTCAAGTGCTGACAGAACTTTTGCTGTTTGACGTTTTAATCCGATAAAACCTGAAAATGTGAATACACTGACGTGAGCTGCCTCTACTCTGTGAGCGGGGCCATTCTCAAAGTTTACACATTTAAACAGAGTTGTGTTTGTTTTCCTCAGACTCTGTACAAGACGCAGATCCGTGAGCTGAAGGAGGAGCGGGAGGAGAGGAGCCGCCTGTGTAAAGATCTACAGCAGAGGATCTCACAGTACCAGGAGGAGAGGTGAGAGAGCGAGGAGAGACATACAGCCGGCCTGTCAGCATAACGCATGTGGAAGTGCGACGTACTGGTGAAGAAAATATAGACGATGAACGATAATGCCTTAATACGACTGACCCAACAAACCTAAAACAGGATTTCCCCAAAAACGATTCTCTGTGTAGAGTATCGTTAATGAACTTGAGCTGCAAGAAATAAATGACGCTCTTAATGAGTCCGAGAAGTGAGTTATTTAACCCTCTACAGCTCACAGCGGATCAAAGTGCAAAATAACACAACGGCCGTGTCCGAATGTCCACACTGTTCCCTACTTAGGGTGCTATCCAGGGGTCACGCTATTTTTAGGGGCGTCCGAATATCCAGTTGGTGAAAAAGTAGAGCACTCACAATGCACTGGGAGAGTCGGGGAAACAACAGCTACAGCGACAGGTGTTTAACTGGACACAACCGACTGAATGAAGCAGAGAAAAGCGCTGGTTTATGGAGCTGTAGGTCCTGATTCTGAATAAAACACGACTAAATAAACCGTTGTAGGTGTTAGTGTTAGCTGCTTACCTTAGCTCCAGCTGTTAAAAGAGCGAAAATTTCCACATTTCAGACAAAAAGCAAATAATCCAGTCCGTTTACGTGAAATCCAGCATGACAGAAACTTTATTAGTCCATAAATACTTGTGTGTCAGTCTGATCTGATCATTATTTATGACAGAAATCAAGTTTGATCAGAGTTTAGCGGACTTTTTTCATCTAAACACCAGAGTCACATGGGCCAACTGTAGTGAGCTGCGTGTCCGAATCTCTCTGTGAATGAGTGCACTGTAGGGGGCGCTAAAGACTTTTTGTCTTCGCTGTAATCCTCGTATGTGTGGCGTCAGTGTGACTCTGAGCTGCTCTGTCAGATCAGAACCAACAAACATCAGCAACGCTACGGTAACAGTCGATAAAACAGAGGGTCAGGGGCAGAGGGAGGGACGGACACAGATACAAGATGCAAACTTAAGAAATAGCGAAAAAAGATGTTATTCCTCACCTCTTGTAAAGTTGTAAATTTAAACTGCAGCGTCTCATCCACATTATCCAGAGAAATTATCCTCCACAAATAATAGCCCCAGTCCACAAACCCGCTCTGTGAATCCAGTTTTCTGCGTTCTTTAAAATTAAAAAGTCCAGAGTGGTTCCTCACGTGTGTCTGTTACATCCACAGCGACGGATCGAGGTGAAGCTGCAGATTAGCGACAGTGACTCTACTTCCTGTGGACTTTATCTTTGATGCTTTAAAAATCATGTATCTGAAGTAACAAATCTATGAGAAAAAGGTTGATTGCTTCAGCTTTGAGTTACACTAGACTACAATTTATTAAACAGTGGTTCACAAACGCACTCACCAGCTCTAAATTCAGATATATAAACGTTAGGGGTGGGACGAGACACAATTTTCACGAGACGAGACACACCACACGACTGGGTCCACAAGAACGAGACAAGACGAGATTTGATTTTTTCAGATTTTTTATAAATAAGTGGTGCAATTGATTTCACGGTGTTGGCTTTGTTTATTTTTGATACTTTAGTGGTCATTGTACTGCTTTTTGGAACTACAGCTCCTCACATTGTATAACTCACCAGCTCTTAACTCTTTTTTTGTCCAAGCCAAAGGTAAATTCAGGGGGATAAAATCTCACGAGAGTATTTTCCTCACGTGTGCGCGGTCCTGTGGCAATTTTGTCTCACGAGATCTTGCCCCATCCTTAATAAAGGTCTAACGTGCAGCTTGTGTTCCTCAGGGAATCTCTGGCGTCGCAGCTGGAGGCCAGTCTGACCAAAGCCGACTCCGAGCAGCTGGCCCGCTCCATCGCTGAAGAGCAGTACTCGGCTCTGGAGAAGGAGAAGATCATGAAGGAGCTGGAGATCAAGGACATGCTGGCACGACACAAACAGGAGCTGAGTGACAAGGAGGCCACCATCAGCTCTGTGAGTAGAACACTGTGGAGCTCATGTTTTTGAGTAGTGTAATGTACATTTTTCAGTCACTGCGTTCTACTGGGGGTGGTAGAGCATTTACGTACAAGAGATGTCACTGTAGCAAATTTATATTATTGTGAGTGAGAAGAAATGTCACAATTTTAAGTGCATATGGTTAGAATACTCATTTCACAAAAACACAGTTAACACAAGTCCCGGGGCCTAAACATGGCCACATGTCTCTAGATTAGCCTAGCCTGGCTTGGTACTTCTGGTGGCTCTCTGCCCACTGAGCATGTGCAGTAGTGCTGTTTTCACACGAGAATGCACACGAGCGTGCATGAGGAGCGCGGTCTCGTGTATCATGTGATCGCTTTGACCAATCAGAGCGAGAGGAGCTAGAGCGGAGCAGAGCCGGAGCGAACGATTAAAAAACTGTTTTTAAGACAACTGAAGGATTTTGAGCTGAGAAAAAGTTTAAGATCTAAAAACAGGTAAAAATCACCACAAAATCCGACCTTTTTGAAAACTGAAGGTGCCCCGTCAGTCCCTGTCAGCCCCTGTCAGCCCCTGTCAGCCGAACACGAGTAGTTTGTGATTACATTGCACTCTGAGAAAAATACTTTCTGGGCAGGAGGGATTTTTTCGATGAAGTTCCAGTGAATGACACTACGCCAACTCAAGATGGCTACAAGCAGCAACACCCTGTCCAGTTCTTTTAGTACATCATATTTAGGGTACATCATATGTAGGGTACATCATATTTAGGGTACATCATATTTAGGGTACATCATATTTAGGGTACATCATATGTAGGGTACATCATATTTAGGGTACATCATATGTAGGGTACATCATATTTAGGGCACTTCCTGGTTGGGCACGGGCAGCAGATGTGACGTCACACTATAATGTAAACAAGCACAGTAGTTCTAGACAGATGATAGATGGAGAAACGTGCACTTTACCCTTTATTCTAGATTATTTGGTTAATCGATAACTGATTTTTCAGCTCACACTATAATCATTAAAACAAAATAATTTAAGCCATTTTAGAAGCACAATGGTTTATTTTTGTTTCAGTATCAGTGCTTGTTCAAACGAGTATCTAGTTTGATTCTACAGCAAAACAAAATGGAATTCTGTCGACTGGGCAATAGTTTTTAGAGTGAAGACGTTTTGCTGTTCATCCGAGCGGCTGCATCAGTTTGAAACGAAGAGAAAATCTCCCCAAATCTTTGTTCAGTTGAATTCAAAGACCTTCTGCAGTGGACCTACCTGGTGACTGAGGGATTACACAGACCGTTTTGATTCTAGTTTTAGTGTTTGTTTTTGACACATACTTCAGATAATTATTCTGAAATAAAGTTCCATTGTACCCTCACGTGTCCTTGTCACACTGCTCAGATGAATCAGACTGTTTTAAATACACTTTTCACGATCTAAAATCATCTTTTCAGAGCTTTAACCATGTTATAGTTGTGTTCCCTCACCACTGATTCACCCAAAGTTGTATTTGGAGTGATCGGTGCATGTTTGAGCACTGGGATGTATGCACTTCCTTCTCCAGTTTTAGCTGCTCGTTAGTGTTTCAGAAGTCGTTTTAGATTCATTTTAAATATGGAAAACGTGCTAATTATGATAGAATGATCCACAAGTGTCGTCGATTCTAAGAACATAGCATAGCTCAAGCACAATACGTCTTCTTTAAATGTAGATGTGTTGCTCATTGTCTGTCGGTTTGCAGCTGGAGGAGTCTAACCGCACCCTCACCGTGGACGTGGCTAATCTGGCCGGAGAGAAGGAGGAGCTCAACAACCAGCTCAAAAATCTGCACACAGGTGAGGGCCTCCAGAACATGCTCCTCTCATGAGAACAGACTTCAATCATTAATCCAGGAAGAATGGGGAATATACTAGCAGTTTCTTCAAAATGACTCCAACCATTTCCATCAGGGGTGTCCATACAGGTAACATATCCAAAGTCCACAAAGCAGAGGCTGCAGTTTGATGGTGAATCATTCAGGTGTGAGTCTTTGGCCCCCAACCACAGTCCAGCCTGATTTACATACAGTAGTAGGCAAATATGAAAACATAACGGGTGAAATGTGAACGGGAATGGCATCCTGTGTAGAAATAAATGACGGGCAGATGAACGATTAGGTCCTGTATTACACAAACCTGACTCCTGTGACGTTTAACCCATGTTAGAATGCTGTTATCTCCTTAAACACAGACCTGGAGTTGTGTTTTGAAATCACATCTGAAGGAGCGCTGCAAGAAACACAAACGCTCAAATCATTTCATATTGTCAAGATAAAGCTTTTGTCACTTTAGACTCACAGCGGGAAGAGGAAGCACAACTTTTAGTCAAATAAAAGTACTGTTAGATAAAAACACAGAGGAAGTGAGAGCTTTTAGAAGAAGTCCACAACAGGTGCTCCTCAAGGAAGAGGCTCAAAAGCAAATACAGAGTGAAGATGACCGAGCTTGTAATGTAAAAACTTAATGCGACAAAGTCAAAAGCAGTCAAAAAGTCTCTTGAAATTAGAATAAAAGTCCTTTAATGGTTACACGGGACAAGCCGTTGTCGAAACGCATTGGCTTGTTCCGTGTAACCATTAAATGACTTTTATTCTAATTCCAACAGACTTTTTGACTGCTTTTTACTTCATCGCAGTACGTTTTTACATTACAAGCTTGGTCATCTTCACTATACGCTAAAAAGTACTGTTACTTCAATAAAAATGCTACACAAGTAGGAATAAAAGAAAAGTACAATTCATTTAAAAACGTAACTGCCCACCTCTGACTATGGTTAAGGTTAGGAAGAACCACGAAGAAATGCATGGAAGTCGATGTAATGTCCTCGTAGAAACCTAAAGTGTGTGTTTTTGTGCGTTTGTTTGTGTGTGCAGAGCTGCAGAAGATGAAGGAGGTGGAGAAAGAGCACAGCGCCCTCAAGGTGTCGTACGAGAAACAGCTGCAGACTGAGAGAACCCTCAAGATCCAGGTATTCATACAGGTTTTAGATTAGAAAGTTCAGTACTGATGCTTTTTTCACCCGTTTCCTTTGAGTGATATTGTTCACTCCAGACTCTGCCACATCACACACGCACACATAAACACACACAGACGCACACAGACGCACACAGACACACACAGACACACACACATTGCAGCTTTTCTCTTTCACAGGTGTAAAACATAACACCTTCTGACAGTTTCACTCAAATCTAGTTTAAAGCAGTCTGCAGTATCTGAGAATGGCTTGATTTCGTAAAGGTGCATTGCGTAACATTTCTAGTCTAGGGTGCTACCTGCATGTTTCCAGGTCAGATCTGTGCAGAGGCAAGCCTACCCGCGGTAAGAATACCCAGTAAGAAATGTTTTTTTTTAAAGAGGGGGTATTCTAATTCTATTTCTACCATGTTGTAACATTGTTCCCTCATCAAAAACCTGCCTGAAGAGGATTCTGAGTCATCCATGCATGTTTGGGTAATCTAGTGATCTCTCCCGGGCCCTGTTCGAACCCTCATTACAGTTAGAAGTGCAAGCACGCAGACGTTTTCCATAAATATACAAAAACACGATACAAAACGATACACTAGAACTTCACAAACCCGATGCGATGTGCAGTCGTTTCATTACCAGGACGCACACTCATTGTTGTGATAGCGATGTGAAGGGGGAGTGACTTAGCATAGAGAGCAAAGGGAGAGGGAGGACTCAGAGCATCAAAAACGGAAGTGAAACTAATTACACTTTTGAATTTGGCGTTTTCAGAACAATAAAGGGTAACATGGCGATCTACAATGAATAAAAGTGTAATAAAAGTGTAATACTCCTCTTTAAGGTGTTTTATTAACAATCAAAACACCTGTAATTGACTATTTGCAAGATGGATATAGATAAACGTTCTAAACAACCTTTAAGTCATGTTATATTTAGAGGTGTGCAAAAATAATGAAATATCGAAATATCGTATCATTTAATGTGATGATACAGTATTGATATCGTGGTTTGCTGTATCGATATATCGCCAAGAGTATTTTTTTGGTATATTTTACTAAATTATTTTGTTACAGCTACAGTTTAGAGGAAGGAAACTTGTTTATGCGACACATTTAACATTTTCACTGTTTTGATGATTAAAATGTTTGTCTTTCATATGAACTTTGCACAAAAAGTGGTTTAACGAAGATTTTTAGTATCACAGCCATGATTTAGCCTTTATTTTGTATTGAACCGTATCGAACCGATTTAAAATGTATCGTATCGAATTGTATCGAATCAAAAGCTCTGTATCGTATCGGCAACTTCTTAATGATACCCAGCCCTAGTTATAATGTCGTTACGTTCTCAAAAAACCTACCTGGACTTGTGTTTTGTTTCATTAACACGTTTAACTAATCATCTATTATTAGTCTGTCTGCATCTCCAAACCTCAAAATGCTCTGTTCCACCTTGTGATGTCATGAAGTAGTAGTTATCAGGTTAGTTTGGTGGAGATTCCAGTGCGGGAATTACCCAAATAAATCTAGTGAACACAACTCCAGGTGTGTTTGTGACGAGGAAACAACGTTATAACATAGATGCTTTCCCCCAGCATGGCATCAAAGGGGCTTGCCCTTTGATGCCATGCTGGGGGAAAGCAGCGGCATCAGAAAAGTTCCGCAGTGCCTCTTTAGATGAGAAGTAAATGAAAGGTGAATGAATTGGCACAGGATTGGAGTGACTCATCCTCCCACACAGCAGCAGACACATTCTACATTAGACTAAGAGCTGTTATTATGTCTCATTATGCTGGTCTGAGCTGCAGTCCTGTCTTACATTTACTCAGGTCACTCGAGGAAATGTACTACAGCATTTTGAAGTAAAAGTACATAAAGTGAAGTATAGTTTGATGCGGTTGAGTAGCCAAAAATTGTGCTCAAGTATAAAGAGCAGCGTTACTTCAAAATAATCAAATCAAAGAGAAGCACAAAGCAGTAGTAGTAGTAGAAATTGTTCACGTAGGAGTAAAAAGTATTTTGGGAGGGTACTTCTCAAGAATAAAGGGAAGAGCAACAAAATGAGACAAACTAAGTCATATCTGAAGGAGCGCTGCAAGAAACACAAATGTTTAAAAGGCACAGGCCCCACAAACAAAGCAATGTGGTCTACTCCATAGTGTAGGGAAGACTAGAGTGAGACTTCACAAGAGGATGTACCAACACAGACGAGAGAGCAACACAGAACTTCAGTCTGCTGTACATCTCCACCTAAAAGGACCTCAGTCTGTCGTACATCTCCACCTAAAAGGACCTCAGTCTGCCGTACATCTCCACCTAAAAGGACCTCAGTCTGCCGTACATCTCCACCTAAAAGGACCTCAGTCTGCCGTACATCTCCACCTAAAAGGACCTCAGTCTGCCGTACATCTCCATCTAAAAGCCACGGGCCACTCCTTTGAGGACAGTGAGGTCCAGATCTGAGCCAGAGAAAAGAACTGGTTTGAGAGGGGAGTTAAAGAGGCTATTTTTGTTAGGAAAGACAATCCATCCTTGAACAGAAATAAAGGCCTCAAACATCATCTGTCTCCCATTTACAATTCCATCCTCTGACCTAAAACAAAGAGAACAATAGGAATAGGTCCAGAGGTGTGAAAGCTCCATCAGGGGCCTGAATGATTCTGCTAATATGACCCACACTCAGTACAGTTGAAGAGGCCGAGCTAATCAACAGAAACTGCAAACAAGTAGTTTCATTATAGTTAGCGCCCCCTTCAGGCAGATATAAAGCAGTGTCCACCAGCGTCTGACCAGAACTGAAGAAGCAGCTTGGATGAGCTGAGAAATGTATTCAACCAAATGAACTTTTGTCCAGTTGACAAATTAAATGTCTCCTTTGCCGTGGATTCTACCTGGACGACTGAGGGATTCTACACACATACTATTGTTTAAAGAGAGTGTTTTTTTAGTATTAGTTTTCAGTATTGCGTATCAAGTCTATTCCTTAGTCTGAAATTCTAGTATCATCACCACACTGCAGTACGGTTGTGTTGAGTTGGCTTGTGTGTGTTTTTTGGCAGGCTGTGAATAAGCTGGCGGAGGTGATGAACCGCAGGGAGACGATCAGCAGGGGGCAGCGCACAGACACCACGGTCCACCGCAGAGAGAAGGAGAACCGCAAACTGCAACTGGAGCTCAGAGCAGAGAAGGAGAAGCTCAACAGCACCATCATCAAGTACCAGAGGGAGCTCAATGACATGCAGGCGGTCAGTACACACATACACACACACAAACACATACACACAAGGGAACCATACAGATGTACAGCATAAACACATGCACACACGGTCAGTAGAACATGCAAACGGTCAGTAGAACATACAGGCGGTCAGTAGAACATGCAAACGGTCAGTAGAACATACAGGCGGTCAGTAGAACATGCAAACGGTCAGTAGAACATGCAGGAGGTCAGTAGAACATGCAGCTCCTCAGTAGAACATGCAGACAGTCAGTAGAACATGCAAACGGTCAGTAGAACATATAGGCGGTCAGTAGAACATGCAGACGGTCAGTAGAACATGCAAACGGTCAGTAGAACATGCAGGAGGTCAGTAGAACATGCAGCTCCTCAGTAGAACATGCAGACAGTCAGTAGAACATGCAAACGGTCAGTAGAACATATAGGCGGTCAGTAGAACATGCAGACGGTCAGTAGAACATGCAAACGGTCAGTAGAACATATAGGCGGTCAGTAGAACATATAGGCGGTCAGTAGAACATGCAGACGGTCAGTAGAACATGCAAACGGTCAGTAGAACATGCAAACGGTCAGTAGAACATGCAGGAGGTCAGTAGAACATGCAGCTCCTCAGTAGAACATGTAGACGGTCAGTAGAACATGCAGACAGTCAGTAGAACATGCAAACGGTCAGTAGAACATGCAGACAGTCAGTAGAACATGCAAACGGTCAGTAGAACATATAGGCGGTCAGTAGAACATGCAGACGGTCAGTAGAACATGCAGCTGCTCAGTACACACATGGACACAAGGTTAGAACCATGTAAATGAATTTCCTTCAGGATAATAAAGTATTTCTAATCTGATCTAATCTAGGTGTACAGTATAAGAGAGGCTAGAACCATGCAGGTGTACAGAGTAACACAAGTACAGGAGAGAGCACACACACACACACACACACACACACACACACACACACACACACACACACACTGCTGACGATAGTGGACTGACATTTGGAATCAGCAGGTATAAAATGGAGTGGCTGCAATTTGGAAAGTGTCAGATTTAATGGAACAGAATGTGGATCACTTGGCACATAAAGTGAAGATGGAGGAGACGGCACTTCGCAAGAACCAAGGGAAATTACACTCGAACAAGTCGCATTCATTTTAAAGCCCCAGTGTGTAACTTTTTACGCAACAAAAAATAAAAGCTGGATGTTTTGAGTTGTAAATGTAGTAAAAGACGGGGGCTTGCGTCTCCACAAACTCCACGTACTCGGTCTAGAAGTTCTGCTCGTTTTCATGGAGTGTGTGTGTGTGTGTGTGTGTGTGTGTGTGTGTGTGTGTGTGTGTGTGTGTGTGTGTGTGTGTGTGTGTGTGTGTGTGTGTGCGTGCGTGCGTGCGTGCGTGCGTGCGTGCGTGCGTGCGTGCGCAGGTGATCGCGGATGAGACGGCCGTGCGTCTGGAGCTGCAGATGGCGCTAGACTCAAAGGACAGTGACATAGAGCAGCTCCGGTGTCAGCTCTCCTCCCTCAGTGTGCACTCTATGGACTCCACCAGCAGCAGCACCGACCTGGACACCACCGCAGACGGATATCCAGGTATAGAAAACAAACACACCACCACAGACAGATATCCGGGTATAGAAAACAAACACACCACCGCAGACGGATATCCAGGTATACAAATCTAACATACATCTGAACTAACTAGCAGAGGGATACCCAGGTATAGAAAACAAACACAACTTTAACACAGAGGAGTGTCCAGGTATAAAAAACAAACACATCTATAACAGAGGCGTGTCCAGGTATAGAAAATGAACACGACTATAACACACAGGAGTGTCCAGGTATAGAAAACTAACACACCACTGCAGAGAGATACCGAGGTATACAAATCTAACATACATCTGGACTAATTGGACACCACCGCAGACTGATACCCAGGTATAGAAAACAAACACAACTATAACACACAGGAGTGTCCAGGTATGTGAATCCAACATACATACATGTACAGTTCCTCTAGCTGGGTACTCCTGACCCGCTCATGGTCTGTGGCTGTGGTCCCTTGCTCCTTTTGACAAGGATTAAAATGGGCCAAATGCAGCAGACACTGTGCCTCTGGGTACATGAAAGTCTTACATAAAAAAAAAAGAAAAAAGCGAAAGCAGAAAGAGAAAATGGAAATGCGAGCGTTGACATTTGCAGTGGAATGATTTCTCCCGAGTGGCAGATGGAGGATAATGAGTCGTTACAAAAGAGCTGCTTGTGTAAAGCAAACGGAGAACAGACAGAAGAGGCTGGGGCTTAACGACACTTCCCGTTCTGTACCTGTCTGCTGTTTGAGTACGAACCGACGGCCAGGGAGGGCATCAGGTGTACAGAATTCTTTTAAAACTCTTAATGGAGCGATACACATGGCCAGAACAGAGGAGGTGACTAAATACTACTGAGGTTAGCACTTAAGCCTCACAAGAGTTAACAGTTGCCACGTTTACATCAGAGCTTTAATTCCGATTAAAAGTCATTTAATTCCAGATAAAAATTAATTCCGCTTAAAAAAAAACAACCTGTAAGCGCTCCCTTTGTGTCCTGGAGTTTGACGTTTCATATTTTTTGCTGTCACTTTCTCTGTCAGTTTTTACATTTTGATTCGAATTTTCAGTATCGTCTGATTTCACCAATTCCTACTGAAAATGATTATTCGGGATTAAACTTAATTCCGAATTAAGTGGGTGGTTTATTCCGACTTTAAAGCTGAATTAAATTATTCCTTGATCATTTAAACGTTTATTCCTCTTAAAAATAATTCCGGTGGTTCGGCGCTCGTTGGGCCCGGAGCAAACGTTGGTCTCGAACCGAAACAATTATTTTAATAAGTTCACTGGAAGAAAAACTACAAATAATGAAAAGAGCGGATGGAAAACATAAAAACACAAATCAAACCGAGATGACAAAAAGCCGGTAGCAGCTGAAGTGTGCGTTTTCTTCCGGTCGACGTAAATCCGTTCGTGTCCCTGTCCAATCAGAACCTTCCCCACCCCCAGACGATGAACAGAATTAAATAAACGCGAATTAACAAGTTTTCCATGTAAACCTCAATTCTGAATTATCATTTCAAAGGAGAATATTTTAATTCCGAACTATTTAATTCGGAACAATTAATCCGGAATCAAAAAGCATCATGTAAACATGGCCACTGATACTATATATTGATATTGAGGTACCGCGTGTGTGTCTATGGCGCAGTGTTCAGCGGTTACCATGGTGAAGAAAAAGAAGAAAAAAAAATACAAAATGAGTTTAAAGAGCAGGTTTTCATTCTCCGGTCTTCAGTGCGAGCGTTCATGATCCTGTTTAGGAGTTTGATTTTCAGCTCTTTTCTGGTCACATCGTGTTGAAATAAAGCTCAGACAGAGCAGTGCCCCCAGTTAGCTTCAGTGACATCAGCTGCAAAGTATCAGTGACGGAGGGAAAAAGGAAGACAAAAAGAAACAAATAACAGTTTTGATCGAATGCAGTTTTACATTAGACTTTCACATCCTTGAAATGAAAGGTCCCGCAAATGTTCTTTCCCAACTTTCCTCTTTTTCTTTTTTCTTTTTCTTTTTTTTTTTTTTACTGTTGTCGTTCTTTTATCTTCTCATCACGTGTTCTTCCTACTCCTCTCCTCTCTCCCTACCACCTTTTTGTCTCTTCTTTCTCTCCTCCTTTGGTTACTTCTCTCCCCCCTCTCTTCTCTTCTTCCTTCTTCTCTCCTTCTCCATCCTCTCCTCCTCTCTCCACTTCCTCCTCTCCTCTTCTCCTCTCATCCTATTCTCTCCTCTCCTCCCTTGTCTCCTCATCTACACCTCGCTCTTTCTCCTTTGCTCCTCCTCTCATCCCCTCTTACTTTTCTCCATCCTTTCCTCTTCTCCTCTCATCCTATTCTCCCTTCTCCTGCTTCCTCCTCTCTTTCTCCGCCCTCTCCTCCCTTCTCTCCTCATCTACACCTCGCTCTGTCCTTTGCTCCCCCTCTCATCCCGCCTTACTTCCCTCCCTCCATCCTCTCCTCTTCATTCCCTCTCTCTCCTCTCTTCATCATCCCCCCTTCTTCCTCTCCTCCCTCCTCTCCAGTGCGCATCACCCAATCCCACACGTCTGAGTCCATGTTCCTGTACAAGCGCACCCATAAGTCGGTGTGCATAGACACGCGCCCGGACCTCCGCTCGGACCCGCGGCCCCGGCTCCGCCCCCTCGGCTCGCTCCTCCGCTCTGACTCCGAGTCCGGCGAGGAGGAGGAGGAGGAGGAGGAGGAAGGGAGAGAGCGCCCCCTAGCCCTGCCCTACCACCAGCCCCCCCTTCAGAGCCCAGAGGAGTTTGACCCAGAAGGTGACGAGCATGGAGTGAAGAGCACTGTGCACGTGGCCTGAGAGCTGTGTGCTGTGGACATGCTAATGCTAAAGCTAATGCTAATGCTAATGCTAATGCTAATGGAAAAGCTTGGTTATGTTTGCAGTGTTAAAGCAGAAGATATACTCTGCAAAATGTGTTTTTGTTGTTTTTTTTTACCATGTTTTTGTAGTTTCTTCTCAGTGACCCTCTGAAGTTGTATTTAGATTCCTGCATGTTTGAGCAATCTTTAAACGGTTATTGTCAAGACGCCATTTTGCCCAAATACTGCCAGTATTTTTTTTTTTTTTTTTTTTCCGGTCCTCAATTTTGTTTTGAGTTTCGTTTTCGTTTGACATTTTGTACTGGACACCGCACACACAGCCCCCGGTCACCACCACCTTGACTAACCGATTTTCTGCGGGAAACACTTCTTATTTATTTATTTAAAACAAGGACAGTGCACAGAAAACATTCAATTCAGAGAGAAAAGACGCTGTGCCAGATTTAACTCCAAGCTCCTTTCCATCTGCAGTCCTCGAGCGGGTGCAAAACACATGAAATAAACTATTTACATTTGACCAACTCCAACAACATTTCATCAGTAACAGTGTCTCTTAAAATAACCACAATCCAATTAATTATTAAACATTTAAAACAATCAAGATTTCACAGACGTACTGCTGTGCACGCTCTTCTCCAGTTTTATTTTCTTATCCTGTGACATTCGTAGGATTCGGCAGTGTCGCGTTGTCATTTTGGTACAAATGAAATTAAAATCTGCTGCTCTAGTGTGATGTGCAGCTGTCCACAGGAGGGGCCTTCAGGCGGAGCTTTGTTGTGACGAAGTTTACGGCGACATCAGCTTCTATTTGAGAACCGCAGTTTTTTAACGTGGAAGTCAGTACCACAAAGTTTGTTGCGATGGCGGACAAGACTCCACAACCAGTTAGCCGCAAAAGAAAGTCAGTTTTTGAGGGAAGAAGAAAAGGGGAAAAGGAGCGAAGACAAACTAAGGTGATTCTTGGAGATTCCTTCCAGCGATGAAGCAGACGAAGGGTCTAAAGACTGACGCGTTGGTCGCTAAATAACTTCAAAAACAATTTGTTCAGCGATTCGTTCACACCACCGACTGTAAACAAGCAAAATTTCTAGACTAAGGAGGAGGCAGGAGGAGGCGTTTCTGTTCGAGGAGGAGGTGGTGTCACACATGAGGAACATTTGAAAAAGGACAAACAGTCACTGGATTTCACTTTCCTTGGAAAATCCTCTGTACAAACGTTAAGTTATACCTCAGTAGATCAGTCACATCTGCATCTTGGTTTGTCCCTAAATCCTCACAGTGAAACAGACTTGGTCCCGGTCCAGTCCTTGTCCAGTCCTTGTCCAGTCCTTGTCCAGTCCTTGTCCAGTCCTTGTCCAGTCCTTGTCCAGTCCTTGTCCAGTCCTTGTTCAGTCCTGGTTTAGTCCTAATCCTGTGTGCTGGCTCTGGTCTCTAATCCTCTCCTCCGCTCTCTGCTCACACTCTGCTCTCTGCTGGAGTCTTTGTTTAACATTGATTGTCCTTCAAAGACACTGGAGCGGTCAGAGTAAAATTAACATGTTACAAAAGCATTAAAAAAGTCTTGCCACAAGAATTTATCCAGTTAGATCTGTTTATTTATCCCAGAGGGGCCAGTCTGAGCACGTACAAGTCAAGAAACATTAGAATTACTCCAAAAGGTGCAGTTTAACGGGAGGGCTGGTCAGGTAGGGCAGCAGGTCCTGTGTCAGGGCAGCCTGAGGAGAGGAACAGCCCTCAGGACAAAAGAGTCCCTCCATCTGCAAAGACTCACCCCCCATTGGACTCTGGTGCTGCATGTCATGCTCGGACCCACCTGCACAGGCACGATGGGTCCCCAAGGACATACTGACCACATCTACATGATGTTTTTTAATTCCAAATTAATAGTTCCGAATTAAATAGTTTGGAATTAAATTATTCTCCTTCGAGTTTACATGGAAATAATAATTCTGAATTGAGGTTCACATGGAAAACACGTTAAATCGGTTTTATTTAATTCCGCTCATCGTCTGGGGGTGGGGAAGGGTTCTGATTGGACAGAGACACGAACGGATTTACGTCGACCGGAAGAAAACTCACACTTCAGCTGCTACCGGCTTTTTGTCATCTCGGTTTGGTTTGTGTTTTTATGTTTTCCATCCGCTTTTTTCATTATTTGTAGTTTTTCTTCCAGTGAACTTTATTTAAATAATTGTTTCGGTTCGAGACCAGCGTTTGCTCCAGGCGCCGTCTCGCAGAGCGTCATCGCGTCAGAAGGACGACGCAACGAGCGCCGAGCGACCAGAATTATTTTTAAGCGGAATAAACGTTTACATGATCAAGGAATAAATTAATTAAGTTTTAAAATAAACCACCCACTTAATTCAGAATTAAGTTTAATTCCGAATAATCATTTTCATTAGGAATTAAGTGTTTACATGGACTTTTAAAAGCAGAATTAATTTTTATTCAGAATTAACTTCCTTTTAATGGGAATTAAAGCTCTGATGTAAATGTGGCAACTGTCAGTATACAGGGATTGAACTGCCACTACTAGTAGTAGTAGTAGTAGTAGTAGTAGTAGTAGTAGTAGTAGTAGTAGTAGTAGTAGTAGTAGTAGTAGTAGTAGTAGTAGTAGTAGTAGAGTTTGTACTTCTGAAGTTACAGATATAAGTACAAGTACATGTTTCCTGCTCTGATCATTTCCATGTGGCTGGAGCAGAATTAAAGCCTGTGTGTGTGTGCGTGTGCGTGTGTGTGTGTGTGTGTGTGTGTGTGTGTGGACCTGCAGCGATTAACCCCAGCATGTGTCGGACTGAGCGACAGCCGCCCACACGCACAAACACACACAGCACACACTCACACACTCACACATGCCGTGTGTGGAAATGTCACCAGGCTTTCAGCATTTCTCCACTACAGATTTGACACTAAAGTGTTTTGTGCGTGTGTAATGTTCTTGTGTTGTACTTCTGTTGTTTTTACTACAGATATTTGTCTTTTCTTTAGTATTTTCATTTGATTTGTTTGGTTTACATCAGAGAGTGTGAACTTCCCAGTCTTGGTTTAGTCCTGGTTTAGTCCTGGTTTAGTCCTGGTTTAGTCCCGGTCCAGTCCTGGTCCAGTGTTTCGGTGGTCATCTTTTTAGAAGACAGATTCTAGTATCAACAGCAGCTCGATGTGCACCAGGTGGCCCCAGTATTCGCTTTAAATCACGGAAGTTGGTAAAGTTTCACCGGGAGCTCTTCGATCCTCTCAGTGTGACGTCATTCCGGAAGCTCCGCGTGCGAACTTCCTTTTTGGAACGTTGCAGCTTACGTATTAGCCATGTCCATTTAAATATACAGTCTGTGGTTTACATATATGCAGTACTTTTACTTCAAAGGGCTGTACCTGATTTTTACTGCCTTCAAAACGGGAAAAACTGAACTGCTTATTTAAAAAAGGTAGTGATCCGGAGAGTTAGGCAAATCAAAAGGGACGATCCAAGACGAGAAACGAGCAGCAGCAAAAGATAAAGGGGGCACTTTCCTCTTCTCCTTAAAAAAAAAGTCTTATTTGAATATTCTGTGCAAACAAATAAACACCCCCTCATCAAAAACATCGCCGGACTTGTTTTGTTTTGTTTCATTCACACGTTTAACACACAAAACCTGCAGATTCAGGCTGAGTTCTTCCCTCAAACCGAAAACACTGACGTCATGTGGTGATACAGGAAGTGCTCCACTGTGTTTTTAAACTCCACACACCTTCACAAGAATCATTTGGATCATTTGAGTCCTGGAATTGCTGATCTCGACTGAACTAAAGGGAAAAAAGGAGCTGTTCACTTGAAAACTACCACTGCATGACATCACAAGGTGGAACAGAGCATTTTGAGTTTTGGAGATGTAGACAGACTCATAATAAAGAGTTACTCAAACATGTGAATGAAACAAACACGACTCCAGGTGTTTTTGAGGAGGGAACAATGGCTTAAAGAGAGTCAATTTTGCATAAAGCCCGCCACTAGAGGAGATTTTGCCCAATTTTGGCTGTGATTTGGTTCTTCCAGAGTTCACGGAGGCGACTTTGTGTCTTCGTGTGCAGTTTTGAAGCCGCTGCGCTCCTCGTGTGCTGCTGTCAGATCAGAACCACCAAAAATCAGCAACGCTACAGCAACAGTCGATAAAACAGAGTCAGGAGCAGACGGAGGGACGGACACAGAGACGCAAGAGGCAAACTCAGGAAATAGTGAAAATAATTATCATTCACCTCTCGTAAAGTTGTACATTTAAACTGCAGCATCTCATCCACATTATCCAGAGAATTTATCCTCCGCAAATAATGACCCCAGTCCACAAACCCGCTCTGTGAATCCAGTTTGAGGCGTTCTTTAAAAGTAAAAAGTCCAGAGTGGTTCCTCACGTGTGTCTGTTACATCCACAGCGACGGATCGAGGTGAAGCTGCAGATTAGTGACAGTGACTCTACTTCCTGTGGACTTTATCTTTTATGCTTTAAAAATCATGTATCTGAAGTTTTGCACCACATTTCTTTTAAATCTTTTGAACACTTAAGACTCTCAGAGCGATTCATTTTACTCTAGACATATCTCGCTGCAGTGTCTTTGTGATCGTAGAGTTCAGATCTCATCAGATTCTCCTCGTGTCTGTGGTGTGCGCTTTTTGTCTGTTTAAAAATCGTTTAAGACCAAAAAATCCTGTAGTGTGTGGCGGTCTTTATATAGGACCTTTAATGCGTAAAAAAAACAAAAAAAATCAGGTACAGCCCCTTATTTTATTTAAATGTTTTACTTTTGTTTTACAACTATACCTTTCCTTATGTTTTCATCTGTGCTTTTACAGATATTCTTTCACCTTTTATTTTTCTTTTCTTTTCTTGTACATGTATAATTTTTAAGTTTTTTTGTTTTAGATTGATGCTTTTATCTGTATTCTTTTTTACATAAATACTTTGTCCCTGTGTTGTGCAGATTCCAGACTGGAGGGCTGGATGTCTCTGCCCTCTAAAAACTCCAAACGCTTCGGCTGGGACAGGAAGGTAAACTGCAGTACTCTCGTGTGTATTCAGGAGTAGTATTTATATATTTCTTAGTGTACTTCATGTATTTGCGCGTGTGTTTTTCAGTATGTGGTGGTGAGCAGTAAGAAGATCCTGTTCTATCACAGTGTGGAGGACCGAGAGCAGGCCAACCCCTACATGACCCTGGACATCGAGTGAGTGTTCGACAGCAGATACACACACACAGACGCACACACAGACGCACACACAGACGCACACACAGACGCACACACAGACGCACACACAGACGCACACACAGACGCACACACAGACGCACACACAGACGCACACAGCGTAAACACGACAAACTCAGATTAATGTACTATCGCTGCAAAGGCTCATAAATGTAGCATAAAACTTAAAAACATAAAAGCTTCCCTTTTATGTTTTTAATCAGACTATTATTACTCATGTTTTAGTTGAGGTTTATTTTTAATCAGCTCATATTTCACAGTAATAACAATTTGACAATTTAGTTTTTAGAATTTAAATCTTCTAAACAAAATTGGCAGTATTATCGCTGTACAGCCCACCTCTAAGAATACACTTTTTTGTATTAGTCGTATAAAAACAGCATTTCCTATTTTCCTATTAACAAATTGAAAACCCAAACAACTGATTTATGTTTTTATTGAAAAAATATTATTATTGACATTTTCTGACTGAACTGAGTGAGTATTTATGTAGATATATTTCAGGCTGTGAATATTGTTTGCTAAAAGATTAAGAATTGCAATCAAGAAATGTTTTACAGCCAAAGCAAACTTTTGTCAGAATTGGGAGAAAAGAAAGTGCACCTGACTCCTGTGTGATCCTCCTCGCTCCTCGCTCCTCGCTCCTCTCTCCTCACTCCTCACTCCTCTCTCCTCTCTCCTCTCTCCTCGCTCCTCGCTCCTCACTCCTCACTCTTCACTCTTTTCTCTTGCAGTAAACTGTTCCATGTGCGTCCCGTCACTCAGACAGATGTGTACCGCGCAGACGCCAGAGAAATACCCCGAATATTCCAGGTACTGCTCCCCCCTGCAGGGGCCTGTGCATAAAACATCCATCAACATCAAACTGCTAAAGGGAGCAGCATCATCACATTCTGCTCACATCTGCACTTCCAGCTCTCTGGAATGTGATCTGAATACAGAAAAGTCTGCAGAGGTTATAGTAGAAGTACTAGAAGAGGTGTTTTCTCACACAAAGTAGAATATTCGATCTTGTCAAGACTACAGAAGTGCTTGTACTAATCGAAGTACTGTTAGTGGTGGTAGTAATTTTAGTACTAGTGCCCAGGGCGCTCTGGTTTCCCCTATCAACCCAAAATATGTTCAGTAGAGATCTAACAGCTCACAGACAGGGGGCGCTCAATGCCCTGTAGAGCAGGGGCGGATCCAGGGAGGGGGCAGAGGGCTGGGGCTCCATAGGGAACCACCGTTACAGGATTTGGACACGTCACATGCAGCATTTACCCCAACAATACCACGAGTGTCGTTTTAGTATTGATGCTATTAGAATTTTGGAGAGAAGTTCTACATCATAATGTCTGACTACTGACAAAAATGTAGTACTGTAAACATTGGATTTGTTCATGTAATTTGCCGCAGATTATATGAAACTGCATCTGTTCTGTTCTGGGGGGTGGGGGTACCATCAGAATTCTTGCCTTGGGCGCCAAACGAGCTAGGGCACTGAAGTCTACCTTAAAATTATCCGAAAAGTGTTGGCATTTTAAAAAGGGCTCGTTCTTGTCAGATCCTGTACGCTAACGAAGGCGAGATCAAGCGTGACCAGGAGGCCTCTGTGGAGACGGTCAGCTACAGCGAGCGGCCATCTTACATCAGCCACAAAGGGCACGAGCTGATCCCCACGCTGTACCACTTCCCCTCGGGCTGTGAGGTGTGTGCCCGCCCCCTCTGGCACATGTTCAAGCCCCCGCCCGCCCTCGAGTGCCGCCGCTGCCACTTCAAGTGCCACAAGGACCACATGGGCAGCAAGGAGGAGGGCATCCCACCGTGTAAAGGTGAGCTAAGGGGCAGAGATAAACCACTGTCTGGGTGGGATGTAAAGCATGGCCGCTTTGTAGGGATGTCACAAGTATCGAAAATCAGATTCTAGTATTAAAACTAGATTCTCATTTGAGCAGGTATCGATATTTAAAAAGTCCCATTAACAGAACAGAAATGAAAATGAACCTGAATGTTTTTAGAACGATCTGGAGCTGGATCAGAACAAGAAGAAGAGCAAATAGACGAGTATACACCTATGGACCTGGTTTAGACCTGGTTTAGACCTGGTTTAGACCTGGTTTAGACCTGGTTTAGACCTGGTGTAGACCTGGTGTAGACCTGGACCACTGTGGAACCTACAGGACCACTGAGGGATTACACAGATATAAGACCACATGGGAATAGAGAAGAAAGTACTACAATTTAATGAGGAAAATCATATTCTCTTGTCTTAAGAAAGAGTGCTATTATCATCGTGGTATCAGAATCGGCACAGAGTATCAAGTCTCTTCCTTAGTATCAAGTTTGAAATGTTTGTATCGTGACAGCCTCCTTGTGATAGAGGATAATTAATCTTTTTATAGAATTGGCTTTTCTGTGTAATCCCTCAGACGTCCAGGTTGATTCTGTCATTTTTTTTTAGAGAGAATCCAGTGAATTTTGTCACTCTTCTTCGGTTCTTACAGAGTTCTGTAAGTTACTGCCCTATAGCCTGTCTGAAGGGTGGAGCGAATTACACTGAAACTAACACCTCCTAGTCACTTGAATCATATTTTGCAGTTAACTCAGGGAACAGCAGTTTTCTAACTCGGAAAAAATGTCCAGATTCCAACCTAAAGATCCTCAGGTGTCATAGATTATAAGTTTATAGTAGACACAAGCACAATATGTTTTAACCCACTCCTGTGATGACGCTGAGAGAATGCAGTAAAACAATGACAGTATGTACAGGTGTACTGCAGTACTGACTTGTCTTCCTCCTCAGTGAACTATGACATGTCCACGGCCAAAGAGCTCCTCCTGCTGGCCAGTTCTGCGGAGGAGCAGACGCGCTGGGTCAGCCACCTGCTCAAGAGGATCCCCCGCAAACACCCCACTCTAAGCCCCCCTCCAGCCGCCCTGCCTCCAGCACCTCAGCCCTCCCCCCCGGAACTCCAGCCCAGACCCACTCCCAGAGCCTCCCCAAAAGACTCCCCCAAGGCCTCCCCCAGGGCCTCCCCTCGCATGTCCCACCGAGGAGCCATCAAGATCCAGGCCAGCACCAGGACCATGCAGCAGCAGCAGCAGCAGAGCTCGAGCAAAACCAGGTGAGGAGACCACAAACTCACGAGACATGGCAAGTCTAATTCTTTTATCATAGAGAGAGGAAGTACAACTTTTTCTTCATCCATCCATCCATTTATCATCTTTTGCACATATCATCCTTTTCCTTTACTCTGTAGAAGAGTCTATATGATCACCTTTAAACTTTACAATTCTAAGACTACAGTAGTGTATGATGCTGTGGGCTGGTGCTCTGATAGGCTTCCTCTCTGCTTCCACATGACCCCTTTATGACCTCTGTATGACCCCTGTTTGACCCCTGTATAACCCTGTCCCCTGGCTCTCACTCCTGCAGCTCTGGGCCCATGCTGCGCATCATCCTGCACTGACCTCTGACCTCTCTGACCTCTTCACTTTCTAACGTCTTTCTCTGTGTAAGTAGAGCTGTCCCTGCATCGTCTGACAACCCAAATCATCTGGTTTTGCTACTGCACCTGCCTAACATACTCAGATATCCACCCTGGAACGTTCAGTATGTTCGGATCTGATGATCATTGAAAGTTAACTATGTAACTATGGTTCTATGATACCAGATGACCACCACATGCGGAAGAATGATGATTCACAGTGATAAAACCATAACTTTAGTTGCAAAATCAGTACAGTAAATAAAAGAAATCAAAATGCACATACCAGATGAGGTTGGGTTTGGGTTGGGCAGTACTAGACATTCCGCTTGCGTTCACGTGTCTTCCTCACTGCTTGCTAACCCTTCATGGCTTCCTGCATCCTGCACTCACACCCGTACAGCGCCCCTAGAGGCAGCAGCATGCCCCACACCCTGACCCTCCTGGTTAAACGTGGTTACACATGTTACACTGGTGTTTTCAGAGTGCTGGAGTTCGGCCTGCCCGGCTGGACTTGGGCTCTTGAGGAGGCCGATAGCGATGATGACGATGATTTCTTCTAAAGGAAAACTAATGATTTCCTGGTAACTGGCATGGAGTCTGTGTGCAGTTCAAAGCATGCATACTGTGTGGGAATTCTGAATGTCTTACATGTATGAAATAGCAACTACAGAATGGAGAAACTGTTAGTAGTACAGCACACAGTAATGAATATGACGACTGAAATTTCACGATAATATGATCTTGAAGTGATTTGTGAGATGTGTAAGGGCCTGTACTTGATTTAAATATGTTCTGGTTGACATAAATGGCCTTTATATTACGCAGAGTTTTGTAAATATTGAGAAAAAAATGACATTACCTGCATTTTACACAGCATTTTGTTGTTTAATAACTAATAGAGAAGCTACTCACAGGTTCACTCATTTTCTGACGGTAGTTTCTGTGTTATGATGCAATAAAAGTGGCACAAAAGACTAAGCAGACGGAGCTGAAGTTCACACTCAGACATGTTCTTCACTCATGGTTTAAAATGGGATTAAACACCGAAACTCCTCCCACAACCACGTTTCAAATAGAACTGCGAAACTGGGCAGTAACTGGAGAACTAAATCCCCTCGGACTCCGCACGCTCTGAGGTCCGAGGGCCAGATCCAGCTCGTGGCGCCCAAGACGAGACTTCAAAACGAGGGGGGACGTGGCCCAAAACTCTGGAACGCTCTGTCCCTCCACGTCCGAACAGCCCCACAGTGGAGTATTTTAAGTCTCGTCTTAGGCCCCACTTTTATTCTCTGGCTTTTAACACTGCGTGAGTTGTGTGGTCCTCTGTGTTTTTTATTTAATTTTAATTTATTTATTGCTATTTTGTGGTTTTGCTCTTATTTTATTTCACTGGTTTTATTGTTTTAAGACTAGTATGATTAAATCTGAGCGTTTATTTTATCATTATATTATTATTGCTGTTATTATTATGTATTTGTGCAGCACTTTGGAAACTCCACACTTCAAACTCTGTCCCCGCAGCCAGATGTTTGTATCAGAAACACCTGTCTGTAACCAGGGCCGTCCTGTGTAATGTCACATAGTGCTTGAAATTGCAGTGGCCACTTGAGGCAGCTCAGTTTTTGATGCGTTTTTGACCAGAAACCTGCATATTTACCAAGTTTGCACTAAAATTGCCCAAACGGAACAGCAGATTATGTTATAAAAACACCATAAATAGACTTGGCGTTTAGTTCCAATTTAAAAACAGGTACAGGCCCTTCGTATTTTTGTTTTTCACCCTCGCTATGCGTTGCTTTTTGCCTGTTGCATCGTCAATACCTCCTTGATTTAACTGTATTTGGGCGTGGCTTAAAAGCATTGCATTTCTTCGTCCTTAGCAACTAACTTTTATTTACATTTTTCAATAACTTTCTTCTTCTTTTTTTTTTTTTTTTTTTTTGCAGTTAACCCCGGCTGAAAACCAAGCAGCAGCATTGTGGCGTTTGAAAAGAGGAAATTTTGGACTGAGAATGTGTTGTTTGTAGAAAAAGGACATCTCCACCAGCTGCCTGTTGTCATGAGAACCAATGACTATATTTGGCTTTTGAACAAGACAGGAGGAAGCAGCAGTTGTCTTCATATCACAAAAACATGGGGAAATATATCAATTTTCTGTTTGTCATTTTGAAGTTTTATCTCGAATTGAATGATGTGAGACGTGTGTACATTTGTATATGGGAAAAAAGCGCCTATGTATTTTTATGAATGCCAAAAATGTAGTGAAGATGCGGTAGGCTGTGGATTTCTGAACAGTGTTATGAAATGAGATGTGAAATTTTGGACTGGATTCAACAGAACTCAGAACAGAATGTGAACTATGGGTTTCCATTTACATTGATCCAAATAAATTCTGTTACTTTTGATTGGAACAAAATGTGTTTTTGGTGACATCTGGTGGTCAGTATTCCGATTAAAACTTGACATAAGGTTTAAGTTATTAAGTTTCTCTGTGGAAGTCCATTGAGGTTCATTCGATAATTTATGTTATTAGGTTCTTTTTTCAGACCAAGGGTTTGTTTTCAACTATCAACAGGGACGAGGGGACTTTTTTACTTTCTCACACCTGGGATACTGTCCTGAGGAAGTCAGACTGCAGATGGCGCTGTCATCCTGCCTCCACCAGTAGAAAAACAGCGACAAAACCTCTTTAAATCAGCTGACTGGACACATCATGGCAACATCACTTTGAGGAACACCACTAGTGAGCTTTCTGTGTGGAGTTTGCATGTTCTCCCCGTGTCTGGTTTGGTTTCCTCCAGGCTGCAGTCTCCCCCATCAACCCAAAACATGCACCATATGCAAAAATCCTCCAGTTTAGGTAGTCCTGACCGAGCCTACCAACAAGATCATGGAGATGGGTCCCCGGGCGTCCCATGTTCTGCCCACTGCTCCTGAAAGGGTGGGTGAAATGCAGAGGACAATTTCCCTACGGGGACAATAAAAGTACTACAAAACAATACATTTGAGCAAGTATCAATACTAAAAAGGTCTCATTCACAGGACATTCCTGAATAGTTTTAGAATGATCTGGAGTTGGATCAGAACAAGTATAAGAGCTCATAGACTAGTATACGCCCATGGACCTGGTTTAGACCTGGTTTAGACCTGGTTTAGACCAGGACCACTATGGAACCTACTGGACCACTGAGGGAGTACAGATATAAGGCCACATGGGGACAGAAAAGAAAGTACTACCATTTAAAATCAGATAATTATAGTCCCACAAGAGGACATTTGTCTTGGGCGTGACACAGACCGGGTTTGCTTGTTGAGAAGGGAGATTGAAGTAGGAATGAAGGACCACATGAAACTACTGCTGGCTCTTTTCACACCCCCCAGAAGTTAACAGTTCATTTCTAAAAACAGAACATGAGATGGGTCACTCGGAATCTTGTTGCCCCGACTGCAACTTCCTCATACAGGGATTGTAGAGGCTTTTGGACAAGTGTCTCTGTCCACGTTAGAGCTGCATTTACTAATGTGAGCAGTTATTCTTTCCACTTGGCTGTAGAGCTGTGCCAGGATGCATGCCATAATTACCGTGCCATGTTGAAAATCACAATCCGTTCTGAGAAATTCTGAGAAAGGGTAAAATAAATAAAAATAACGAAATATGCATAGAGTGGTCCATGTGCTGAGGATGGAGACTACAATTGTCTCGTGCTTTCTCGTGTTGAAGCTCCATAAATAACTCAAAAGACCATTTTCTCGCTGTTGGCTCTGCCCAGGTATTTGCGCCTCACTTATGAAATATTTGTTAGTATTTATCACATTCACAGACAGAGCAGAGTGGACAACAGTCACTCTTTGTCCATGCATGTGCATTCATAAAACATTTATCTGTATAAAACATGAAAAGGCCTGAATTAAAAATGAAACCAATCTTATTGAACAAAGTTTCCTGTTTCCATTGTGTCTGAACGGTTTCAGGAATCTGGCGTATGCAAAATATTAAATATGGGTGTCCTTATCTAATATACAGTGTACTGGGACATTTTCTAAACTAATGTGGAAATTATCGACCTGTTAACAGCTGGAGCGAAGAGCTAAAATACCATAACGGTTTATTTAGTCATGTTTTATTCAGAATCAGGATCTACAGCTCCATAAACCAGCGTTTTTATCTGCTTCATTCAGTCGGGTTGTGTCCAGTTAAACACCTGTCGCTGTAGCCGTTGTTTTCCCGACTCTCCCAGTGCATTGTGGGAAATTTTGAGAGTTCTACTTTTTCACCAACTGGACATTCGGACGCCCCTGAAAATGGCGTGACCCTAAACAGCGCCCTAAACAGCGCCCAAGAATAGTCTATATTGGTTAGCTGTAGTGTAAGTACAGACCAGATCACCTCACAGCAAGAAGGTTCCAGGTTCAACTCGCAGGCCCGGGCCTTTCTGTGTGGAGTTTGCATGTTCTCCCCGTGTCTGGATGGGTTTCTTCTAGTTTCGACCCAAAACATGTACAATAGGTCAAACGCTCCAGCTAAAGTCGTCCTGACCAAGACGAGCTGAAGATCTGGAGATGTTCCTTCTGCTCCTGACAGGTTTAACCCAGAGACGCTGAAGGTGGGTGCAGTAGCTCAGGTGGTAGAGTCCTCTCGTCCTCTAATCCAAAGGTTAGCGGTTCAAATCCCGCTCTCAACATAAACATTTTTTAGAGCAGTCGTATTCACAGACCCACAGGTTGGCGGTGAGATTCCCTTAATGTAAAGTGCTTTGGCTTGAAGGTACAAAAGTGTTAAATGTGACCTTTTTTAAGGATGGGTAAAATCATCTTCCTGTTATATTTTATTTATAGAACTGAAGATATACTGATATAATGCTTCTATTGGTGATTTTAATAAAACAAATGTCCGCTTCTCTTGCACCTAAATTGTAAAGTGTTCTTGAGTAGGAGGTGCCTGGTCGTGTTGGACAAACTTTTAGGTGTTACTTTTAAAAGTGCTTACACAAAAATGGCCCCTGACACACTTTTAAAATCTGCAGACTACATTTCACTTCCCACTGTACTCCTCTGTGTGTGCCAGAGCCACAGCACACGTGAACAAGACACTCTGGACAAACTTCGAGTCAGACTTTTACAATCAAATACAACTTTTAATGAGAGGAGAGAGCAGAAAGGCCCTCGGCGTTATGTGAAGACTGAAGTTCTTTATGAGCGCGTCCTGGACAGAAAAGGTCACGTGACATACCCTGTGTGATCAAGTTAAAGGAACTGTATGTAAGATTTAGATTTGAAATTTCATAAACATGACCTGACAGTTCTCAGATATGAGGTAAACATGTTCAAATGAACACAACTTTTACTGAGAACTATTGTAACACTGATTTATTCTTAATTACAAAAACATTGGACATGATGGATGAGTTGTTTATGTTGGGTGGTTTTCATTTCATGCTAAACTAACGCTCACAGCCACGTGGAGAGCAGGAGGAACAGGCTCTGGGAGAACAGGCTCTGGAGGAACACGCTCTGGAGGAACAGGCTCTGGAGGAACACGCTCTGGAGGAACACGCTCTGGAGGAACACGCTCTGGAGGAACACGCTCTGGAGGATCAGGCTCTGGAGGAACACGCTCTGGAGGAACACGCTCTGGAGGAACACGCTCTGGAGGAACTGGCTCTGGAGGAACACGCTCTGGAGGAACACGCTCTGGAGGAACACGCTCTGGAGGAACACGCTCTGGAGGGAGCAGCTGCACCACGTCACGTAAATAAATGTATAAAGTGAATGATTAAAACTCTGATATAATGAAAACAACGCGTATACAAGCGATGACAAGTGAATCATTTGTCATCGTGCAAAAAAATAAACACATGTGGTTTGTCATTTTCTCACCAATAAAACCACTGACATACTGTACATCCTCACAGCCAAGCCTTCCTAACTGGGCTTACTGTAAAGTCAACTGTGAATAAAACACGCTTTTTCAAATAGATTTTTTATTTTATTAAACATGTTTTACTGCTTAAATAAAGTTGCAGAAAAATGAAATTGCACTGGGCAGTTTGAAGTGGCCAAAGGTCCACAGGTGCATCCTGGGTAAAAGAGCCAAAGGAGGATGTCGGAGCGAGTTGAGATACTCCAGTTTTACACATCTGGAATTCTTACCTTCTATAACTGTGTGTGTGTGTGTGTGTGTGTGTGTGTGTGTGTGTGTGTGTGCATTGTGTTTGATAAAGTGAGAGGAGTTGTGGAGAGTGGGCTGAGAATAAATGTTTCAGAAACGCCTAAAGCTCCAACATCTCAACATCCATAATGCATCACTGCACCATCCTCTGCACCATCCTCTGCACCATCCTCTGCACCATCCTCTACACCATCCTCTGCACCACTGCACCATCCTCTACACCATCCTCTGCACCATCCTCACACGGTTCTCTGCATAATCCTGTTGCACTTTAAATAAACGTGGTTTTAATAGTTGCCGTCCCTGGACTTTTAGTTTTATTTTGATTTAAGTTCCCGGGTTGTACCTGGGAGGGTTTAGCCCGTTCCTTTTGGTTTGCACTTTGTTTTTTTTTTAGATATTTTGTTGTGACTCTGTGGCAGAACTTCCCATTTTGTTCTGGGTGGGGCTTTCACCTCTCAAGTCCTCTCAAAATCCTGTTTGGTTGATTTTGTGAATTCTTTCTGTTGTAGGACTTGTTTCCTCCACCGAGGGACTGCAAGGTTTTATTCTGATTTTATTGTGCAGTATTTTGGCTATTTTTATATTTTTAACCACAGAATAAATCGTTTTTACTTTTACTTAAATTTACTTGCTCCTCTTTAGTCTTTTAATACATTTTGCATATTTTAAAGTCATGTCTCTGTCCTTTTTATTACAAACTCACCTGTGTCGTTGGGTATTTTATGTAATTGTATTTTAGCGTTTTAAACATTATTTATTAAAAGGTCCCTTAGGTCACATTGGGATTAGCTTATACTGTGTTCATAAACTCATCGTGGTGAATAATTAGGATACTCTGAGTGAGGAATAACTTTGGACCACTGCAAACTCTTTACCTTGAACTTTTTTTTTCTTTTTGTCTAATTTTAAGACAATAAAAATCTGGTACATTAGGATTCCAGTCTCGAGCGTCTTCTCCAGAGTGTCCTCCATCAGTCCAGCCCCTCTGAACCAATTTACTTTCAGAATCAAACTTTCACATTTTCCACATGAATAATAATATTTCTCTGTCGCTGAGCAAACATTTCCGGTTACATTTCCTTCTAGTGAATTCTTGATTTATGTAAATAACTTGCTGAGTCTCCGCTCTCTGCTCCTGCATCTCAAGTGTGGGGGACTCCGCAGACTTCACAGACCACTGCGAAACGCTAACATCGTTCTGAATATTCGATGTCATTCAGTGCAGCGTGTGATCAAAGCTGGGTAATAGTTACATCTACTTAGCATATTTTTTACAGAATTAACAGTACTCTTACTGGAGTAAAAGTTGTGCTTCCTCTTCCCACTGTGAGTCTAAAGCTTCACGTGACGATATGAAATGAACTCAGTCTCGTCAAAGAGTTTAAATACCTGGGACTGACGTTGGACCGACATCGATATTTAAGAAACACATGAAGCGTGTCACAAAAACTGTTAATTTTAACTTAGTGAATTTTAGACAGGCAAGATCCTTTATGACTCTATATGTGGCACAAATGTTTTTACACTCCAGGATTCTGTCTCATATAGAGTTTTGCAGAACCACATGGCTCAACACTCAAACCAGGTGAAACACTTTTTTAAAAAGCTGTAAAAATATTGGACAAGAAACCATTCTCAGTTCACCACTGCACTATTTTAGACAAGTACAACTTGCTTAATTTTAACAATTTTGTTCATTTCAAATATGGATGTTTTGTATATAAAGTTTTGCTATGGACTTGGCTCCTCCGTTACAGGATTTTATTAAAACAAAGACACGACTCGGGGGAACTGTGAGGTCCCACACAGACGCACAACATTCAGACAAAGTGTGCGCTCAGTCAGAGGCACTAAGTTCTGGAACATTCTCCCATTATCAATAAGAGAAACTCCAACACTGACACTTTCAAATCAAACTTGAAACAGCAGCTAAAGGAAAACCAGACGTGTGGACACTTGTTTTTGCTGTGGCGTCACCTGCCGAGGGACGACAGATGGAAATGAGCATTTTTGCTATAATCTGTTATATTTACACTGCAATGTTGTAGATGTTCATTAGTATGCACTGTCCCTATTAAATAAAAGAATAAATAAAAAAAATAATAAAAAACATTTGTGTTTCTTGCAGCGCTTCTTCACATATGATTCTGTTTGTCTCATTTTTGGGTCTTTATTTAAGGTTTTGTCCTTCAAATTGTAAATGAGGTTCTCTAATTTTGACTTAATTTGGTGGGATTCTAACTGTTGTAAATATAAATTAGAGTTTTACACCAATCAAGAAGCAATTTGCGCAGAAAAGTTGAAAAATATGTTGAAAATTACAGGAAGTGGAGAGTTCTAACACACTGATGGTGTCACACTGGGAGACTTCTGTCCAAAATATCCACAATTTACCCAAGAAACACATTTTTAAATTTTTTCTTTCTCATATTTTAACCGGGCAGATAGGGCACAGGAACTGCACGACTGGATGACACCTCCTCATCCATGGGGCACCTCCTCATCCATGGGGCACCTCCTCATCCATGGGGCACATCCTCGTCCATGGGGCACCTCCTCATCCATGGGGCACCTCCTCATCCATGGGGGCACCTCCTCGTCCTCTCAGCAGCCATCACTCCCACACCTGCGATCCATCTGCAGCACAAAACACAAGAGGCCAGCACCACCCACGACCCCACCACCTGGAGCCACAAACGGCTCTGGTGGATCTGCTGTTCCTTCGCCTCATTCCTCCTCGTCTCTGCCACTTGTGCGTTCCTCATTCCAGCAGTTCGCCTTTTACACCGGGCTCTCCTCGACACAGGTGTAGCTGCTCCACAGGATTGGAGAAGGAGGTCATACGATCTTTTCCACAGCTACAGTTTGGGAGGCTGAACTGAAAACAAAATCTACGAATAAAACACAATAAATCGAAACACGCGATTGGAATGAAAACAAGTAAAACCTTTCCGCAGTGCCGGTCACACTTCTGCTTGAGTAATGTGATTTTGAAGTAACGTTACTTTTACTTGCGTACATTTTTTGGCTCGTCCACCACCTCTGTGTACAATTACATAAGAGCGTTGGCCAGTGTAGCAGGTTTAAGTAAATACGTGGGGCAAAATGGGGCAGACTGTTGACTCTGGACCTAATCATTAAAAGAACGCTGGTTTCCCATCAGGAGAACTTAAGCTGAGTGTGCACCTCTACAACAGTAAGTCTGCTTTTCATACATCTTAAATCAGTTATAGGGTTGGATTCATTAGTAGAACTTTAATTAAGAGATCGTGCCAACGTTAATGGTCAGTTGACAAATCAAAACCTAAATAGTCATCATCATCATAACATTAACATTAAAAGAGAAGAGAGAAGAGTGCGGAATATAAATCGTTCAGTCGTACGCACAGCTAAACATTTATACTCAAATATCGTGCGTTTGTTTGGTCCAGGTTTGAGCCCTGACTAGACTAGTCCAGGTTTAGTTCCAGTTCAGTCTCACATGAGGTCAAAAATTATGAAAGGAAACACATCAGTCATTAATAACACCTTAGCAGAGGGACAAACAAGTTTTAAGTTTAGTGTGATATATCGCTGAAGAAAATAAAGATGGTAATACTGAAACTAATTTATGTCGCTGACACGATAAACCTAAAGCAGATTATCTTAAAAAGAATGAAACGGTAATTAGATTAGATTAGATTAGCCTTAATTGTCTCCAGAATGAGAAATTCTTTTTGGACAATCAAGGGCATCACAACAACAACACAATACACACAAGCGCACAACCTCAAATCAAACCAAAGCGACACATTACAGGGAATAAATATTGCACATTTCACACGATAAACAACTTAAAACCAAAGATACAAGAAAAATTGCATTAGCCCTATTGGCCCTAAGGTGCACCTGCTATTGCATCTGGCCCTAAAGTGCAGTTTCTATTGCACACTACCCTTAAAGTGCACTTTTATATTGCACTTCTCTCTCGCTGGCCTTGAGGTGCAATTAGCCACACACTTCCTTATTTACAAAGCTTTGGTCTTATTCAGAATCGAGATGGACGGAGGAATAAATGAGTTTTTATATCTATTTCTTTTACACTGTGGCGCTGTACCGTTTTCCAGAGGGCAGGACCTCATACTGATCCGACAGAACATGAGTCGGATCACTTGCTATATTAGTAATTAGTTTGTATCTATAATTGCAATACTTGTTTACCATAAACCAACCCCACCCTCGTCCCACCAACCCCACCCTTAGAACTTAAACCACCCCCCCGAGCACCGATTCGCCCGATCACCCACCCCCACACCACCAGGTCCGACATAGACGCAGATATAGACTTCCTTTACTTATAATATCGTTATAAAGACGGAGGATGGTGTTCAACTACAGAACTTATGAAAGAAACCGATGGCACACCAGTTTAAAATATATATGGATTAAGTCTCTGCTTTTACAGATTATATATATTGTATTTTTTATGTTATTATATTATTTTTTAGGTTATATTATTCTGACAGCACTTTTTGATTTGTTTCACATTCGTATTTGTTTGAACTGACATTACAGCTTTTACTACGGATGAGTTTTCGTTTCTTTTCGCTGTAATTAGGGTGTCAAAAGTATCGTTACCCATATAAAGAAAGTAGAGACTCATATGCTGAATAAAATATACAGGCAAAATGATCTTTTCTTATCTGTTCTTACTTCTTATCCGTGATCTTATTTTATAATGTTCTTCCTTTATGTTGGAACTATAAGAGCGCCTGGGAACGTGTTTGTGTTTAATGTGTTTTATCAAACGTGGCGTCAGAATCAGGATCAGTATCGACATTCAGGAGTTTTCGTAATGCGACACTTGTAAAAGGTCAGAGATTACACGCACGAGTAAACACGCACATGAACGTGAACTTTCCCTCTAGAAACAGCGGATAATTCCCCAGTTTGAGTCACATCTACATGTAATATTATATCAGTATAAGATTTAAATGTTTTTGGGGTTTTTTACAATAAAATCTGAGCTGCTAATAAACCCGAGCAAACAGACGAGTGCAGAGGAACATAACCGACTTTAGTATCATATTTTAGGTGTTTGGCGATTACATAAGGTACAACAGTCCTTATCTCAAAATAAATGTTATGAAACTTCCTTTGGAAACTCTATTTAAAGCCAGAGTGTGTAACATTTTTGCCAAAGAAAGATTTTTTTTGTTCATTTTGGCTGTTTATTACACTGAAAAAGTTAGTTACTGTGAGTGGGATGGCCTCCTCCTGCTTGTTTCCACGGAAATGTTTTTCCTTTAGCTGTAATATTCTCGATGAAGAATGTTTTGGATTGTTTTGGAGGTTTTAGCGCTCTGTTTCCACATAAACATTTAGGTGACGTTCACTTTATTGAATTCCAAACTAAGGCTACAGCTGACAGTTTTAAACCTTTTTTGAGAGAATTATTTCTGCAGTCTGAGGTCAGAACTCATCGAATAAGTGTTCCAGTTATCAAGTCCAAAAAACAACGATTACTCACCCACTGCACCAGACTATAGAGGGACAGAGGAGATAATACTCCCTACAACTGTACAACTCACCCACTGCACCAGACTATAGAGGGACAGAGGAGATAATACTCCCTACAACTGTACAACAACTCACCCACTGCACCAGACTATAGAGGGACAGAGGAGATAATACTCCCTACAACTGTACAACAACTCACCCACTGCACCAGACTATAGAGGGACAGATAATACTCCCTACAACTATACAACAACTCACCCACTGCACCAGACTATAGAGGTACAGAGGAGATAATACTCCCTACAACTGTACAACAACTCACCCACTGCACCAGACTATAGAGGGACAGATAATACTCCCTACAACTATACAACAGCTCACCCACTGCACCAGACTATAGAGGGACAGAGGAGATAATACTCCCTACAACTGTACAACAACTCACCCACTGCACCAGACTATAGAGGGACAGAGGAGATAATACTCCCTACAACTGTACAACAACTCACCCACTGCACCAGACTATAGAGGTACAGAGGAGATAATACTCCCTACAACTGTACAACAACTCAGTCTTAAGTAACAGATAACCTTATGCCCTGTCAATCAGCACATTATTTACACTGTCGTTCTTGTCTCGTTTATAGCTGTGATTTTATAGTTTATTTTATAGTTTATTACTTATTTTTCTATTTTATGACGTGTTGTACTTTATGAAAAGATCAAAATATGATCACAAACATAAGCTTTGAAAAAGACTCAATAATCTGAAAGTTCTGCACTTCATGTATATGTATTTTCTCTCTTACAGTGACCTCCACCTGGCTCTTCCTCCCTCTCCTCCTCTTCCTCCTCCCTGCCTGCCTCTCTTGCCCCGCCCTCTGCCGCTGCTTCTCCCGCCGCGTAGAGGTGGTCTGTGACTCCGCCCCCTTCGACTCATTCCCGTCGGACTCCCTCCCTCACAACACCTCCATTCTCACCATCCAGTTCACCAACATCTCCACCGTCACTGAGACCCACCTCAACCACACCCCGAACCTGCAGGAGCTCCACCTCTTCAGCAACCAAATTCAAAACTTGGGGCCGCATCTTCTCCGAGGACTTCCCAAACTTCATATCCTAGATCTTACCGACAACAAACTCACCAGCTTACCCGCCAGCGTCTTCAGCCATGCTCCTCTAGAAAGTTTGGTTTTGAAGAACAACCACATCGAAATCGCCAGTGAGGATTGGTTGTCAGAAAACAGCACGTTGACATGGCTGGATTTATCTGGAAACCGTTTGGCAAAAATCCCGGCTAGCTTGTTTCACAAACTCCCCAATCTTGACAATCTCGATCTTCCGAACAACCACTTGGAGAAGATTACGGAAACGTCACTAGATGCGCTAACCAAACTGGAACGTCTTAATTTGAACAACAACAAGATAGACTCTCTGGATTCTACGGTTTTCCAGAAAAATCTAAACTTGACGCATATCTTTCTAGCTCGGAATAGACTTCAAAAACTTCCGCAGGGTTTGTTCCGGAATTTGACGCGTCTTCGCTATTTGAACTTGGAGGAGAACCAGCTGCAGACAGTTGCGCCGGGCTCGTTGGATTCGTTGGTGTCTCTGGATGAAGAGGGACTAGACCTGGCGGGAAATCCTTGGTCCTGCGACGCGAAGATCCAGTATCTGTGGAGGTGGATGAACAAACACAAGAGCCGGGTCTTCCTTCCTGAAACGGTCACATGTGCCGCTCCGCCAGCTCTGATTGGACGGCCGATCGTGTCCCTGACGCAGAGTGAACTCAAAATGGCGGCATAGAGTGTGTTTGCCGATTAGCCTAGCACATAAAACTAACAGGCTGTTTTAATTTGAAATAAATAAAATGCATGTTTTTTTTTGTTTTGTGTTAAATAAAGTTTAAATAGTGTGCACATAATCCCAAAACTGTGTGTAGTATTCAGTGTGTGCAGGTGCCAGGAAGAACTGGACTGAGGCTGCGGTTAAATTGACCAAATTTATTAACAATTATGGCAGTGTTAAAAACATTGAATAAACAGGCAATTTTGGAAATGTAGATAAAATGTTCAGTGCTATTTAAACATTAAAAGGGAAACAAATCAATGGAAACACGGCAAATGGAAATGAAAGTTAGAAGAGTCTGGCATTCCACTACACTATGCCGTAGTATAAAGTGCCAGTGTGCCTAGATTAATAGTTAAAAGGCCCGTGTGCAATATATATATAGATATTTTTCTTTTTTTAATTTGCAATTTATTCAGTGCTTTTTTTCCCTCCACATAAGTCACAGCATATTTGCATGTTTTTTTTTGGTTTTTGTTTTTGTTTTTTTCCACACATAAAAATAAAAATTTACCAGAGGTGGGTAGTACTCAGTTGCATTTACTCAGTTACATTTACTAGAGTAACTTTTTAACAAAATTGTTCTTTTTAGAGTACTTTTCTAGCAGCATACTTTTACTTTTTATTTGTTAATGTTTTTTATTGAAGTAACATTACTCTTACTTGAGTAAAAGTTGCTTCCTCTTCCCACTGTGACGGAGTCTAAAGTGACAAAAGCTTTAAGTGATAATATGAAATTATTTGAACAGATTTGATTTATTTTGTCTCATTTTTATATCTGTTCTTTGGAAATACCTGATTTTTGTGACTTATTTAAGGTTTTGTTTTTGAAATTACATGAACTTAATATCAGTCAGTCAAGATGTTACTGACAGTTACTCTTCTTATTTGCGTAGTAGTTTTCCCAAACACCTTTTTACTCTTTCCTTAAGTACAACTACTAATATTAAGGAAGAACAAGTTGAAATTTTGAAAACATTTAGAATTTTACAAGCAAAATTAACAACTCCTGCGTCAGCCCTTTGTGTCTGAATCCAAAATCACTATTCACTGTTTGATTGAAATTCATTGTTAGTGATTGTGCGCGGGACATGAGCGTTGGCATGGTAACGGTCTGTCCGTGCTCTGTTCTGGTGCGCTCTGCTCTGATGAAGGAGATGGCGTCTTGTGATGGTTTTCTGAGGCTGTGGGTGCAGCTGAGTGGGAGGACCGGCCGTGTCTTCAGCCAACCTCAGCGCAGTTAAAAATACACCACCGGTTTCTCTATAAACAGGCTGCGTCAGGAGGGACTCTCTTCAGTATCGGATCATAAGACTTAAAGTAGCTCTAAAAATGGTGGACATTAAGTTTTGAATAAAAATTTTGCCTTCTTTTTTTTTCCAGTTTTGTTTACTTTACAGGCCAAAAATTTCTAAATGACAAAAAATTATAATTAGACAAATAAAAAAGAAAGAATCCTCATATTGATTTATAGAGCACTTAAAAGAACCAAACCTTAACAAAGTTCTGAACAACAACAATAACATAACAATGGTATTGATAAAAAAATAAAAAATACACAAAAACACAGTGAAGTGCTCCAGTGTTTGGACTGTTCTGAAAAGGCCCCATCTCCTCTGGTCTTCAGCCTTCTTGGTGAGGTCTGTTTCAGAGGGGAAAATGGGCTCATGGGAGTTTGGACAGTCCACATGTGCTTTGTGGATTTGGAGAAGGCGTAGAACAATGTCTCTTGTGGTGTCCTGTGGGAGGCGCTGTGGGGGTACGGGGTCGGGACCCTTTGCTCAGAGTGGTCATTGTATGACTGGAGCAGGAGCTGTCTTCTCTGCAGTAAGTCAAACCTGTTCCAAGTGCATGTTTGTCTTTGTTTAGTCCTGGTTTAGTCCTGGTTCAGGCCTGTTCCCATTAAACGTGGGGTGCCCTCAGGGCTGCCCTTTGTTACCAATTTTGTTCATTGTTTTGATGGACAGAGTTTTGATAGGTGCAGTCAGGGGCCGGAGGGGGTCCACTTTGGGGACCTCAGGATCTCATCTCTGCTGTTTGCTACAAACCCTGATTTGATGACGTCATCAGGATTAGGACGTCACCTGCAGAGTGAAGCACTGGGATGAAGATCAGCTCCAAATCCAAGGTCATGGTTCCTCACCAGGAAAAGCCCTCTCCAGGTGGTGGAGAGTCCCTTAGGAGTTGTCAGTATTTTGCCAGATAGAATGTTCCACTGTACAGCATCAAACTACATCAAGAAAAGGAGGTATAACCAGGACAACCTCTAGGTCAGATCGTTCAGGGGCAGCCCCACTGTTAGTAAGAATGCATGTAGGTATTTATTTTAACTACACTAAACACCTTGAATACATAAAGATGAATACGTGTAAGCCATGTGTGGAACATAATGTCTCTATGGAGATAAGCAGAAAAGGGTCCACAATGCACCTTTAAAGTAACAGTCAATAATTGAGGTTGTTAGTCTAGAGTCACACAAGTGCTTCAGCTGAAGACTAATACTACAAGAAAACAATATTTTTAGAATTTAACAAAGATTTTGTAGCCAACTGATACTTTGCAGTGACATCACACTGGGGCTTGTCTGAACATATCGGCTTGTACACAGTATATGTGGAGTTTGTCCCCTCTGTCCTGTGCCTCAGTATGGCCCGTGTACAGCACTGTATATAGTGTATACAATGTACACACTGTGTGGGAGCGTGTTTACCGCCCTGGTGTATCTCTCTGATCTCTCTGAGTGCTGCAGACACTAATTTATGGCTCTTATGAAATCTAAAGCAGTGCTCCTCCTGAGGCGGTTACTTAGCAAAATGAAATGGTGTTAGTAATCGTCCTGAAGAAGAGGCCTGCTCTGTGCGCTGACGGGAAGGAGGGCGAGGATTTTACTGCAGTCATATCAAACATTTATGATCCTCATTCAATATCTGCAACAAAGTAAAGCAAGTATCCTGAGCTACTGTGACGGTACAGTTCTACCCTTTTCCACAGTGGGAGAGGGGCTGCTGGACTGGAGGCCCACACCGAGCTCCTGTGGGCCTGATGCGGGTTACACTGGCCCCTCACCGTGTACATACATGTGCGGTCAGTCAGAACCTGAGGGGCTGAAGAGAGCCAGACTCCCCCAGACGCTCAGGGCAGACGTTTACACCTGTGTGTGACGTACGGGCTGCTCATGTGCTTCCAGAGGCGGCTGAAACACTCTGGAAGAATCACCGGGTTCACTCCCATCACACCAGTCCCACCTTCCACTTAGGCCCCCCTATAACCCTCCACTCCCCACACCTGCCATATCACCTGTCATATCACCTGCCATAATTGTGGACTGGACTCTGCATTGATGCAACAAACACATTGTTCTACACTTTATACTGCTGTGTCTCCCTCGGCCTTTACGTCCTGTTGTTGTGTTACTGCTGTAAGTACCTCAGTGTATTTATTTACACTTTATGAACTGCACTGATTCTGTTTGCACTTCCACACTACTGTTTAAATGCTCTAAATGTCATTTTGTTGTTACTTGTGACAATGACAATAAATCCTTGAATTGACACACTTTACAAATGTGATTCATTGTGATAAATCCCATTGCGTGTTTATTCTTGTGTAATTACTGTTACATAAAACTGTCTAATTTGGCACATTTTTTCACATTTTCTTCATGTGATTTAAAGGTCCTATATTACACAGATTTGACTTTTGTGAGCTTTCCAGCATTATTAGTCTAAATCTCTGAAGCTCAAAATGCTCTGTTCCACCTTGTGATGTCATGAAGCTGTAGTTTTTTCGAGTGAACAGCTCCTTTTACCTTTAGTTCAGTAGAAATCAGCAAGTCCAGGACTGAAATGATCCAAATGATTCTAGTGAAGGTGTGTGGATGGAGTGTTTTCAGTTCGTGAGAAGAACTCTATACAGGGTTTTGTGTGGGTAAGTCCTCTGCAATCCACATGTCACTGCTTTAAGTGAGAGAAACACAAACACTGGGGCCCTTAGAAAATATTCCACAAAGGGAACAGGTTCGCTGTAGATATTCTCTCAGGAAAAAGAGTTTGATCTCAGGGACCAAAATGAGTTCCCCAAGAGGCAGAGAAGTTGTGGGTTTATAGTTACATGAGCTTGATGCAAGTTTCAGCGAGACCCATTATTAATTAAATCTGGGAAACGCTTCAGTTGGAAGACAGGAAATTCAATGGGAAGACTTCTTCTGTAGGAAGAACATCTGTGAGAAAGCAGAGTTCCATGGGAAGGTTTTATCTTTTGTGGAAATACTAGTTCTGTAGAAAAGCTACTTCCGGTGAGTCTTCCTTGGGAAATAGGAAGGCGAGAATTTCGACAGGGACTTTTGTGGAAGAACCACTTTTTAGTAAGGCTACTTCCATATGAAGGTTTTTCTGTAGGAAGACTACTACTGTAGGAGGACAGGAACTTCTGTGAGAAGACTTCTTTTGACAGGGTGGAGGCCAGACTTCTTCCATGTACTTCTGGGAGAAGACTGGAATGATTATTTCCATAGAAACAGAACTTCCATAGAACACTACTTCAATAGGAACACTACTTCCAGAGGCTGGGACTTCTGTGGGAAGGAACTTAGATTGGAAGACAAGAACTGGATGGAAGGATGAGACTTATGTGGGAAGGCAGGGTAATGACATGAGATCTGTCAGAGTCAGCTACAAACAAAATACAACTCCAGGTATGTTTTTTGACGAGGGGACGACAGTATAAGGTTAAAAGGCCACAAAAGTTAAGTTTGTATAATATGTTCTTTAAATATTATTGCCCTATAGGTGATGACGTCATCAGAAAGTTAGTAATACTTCTCCAGCCTCCATTTCATATCTGCACAGTGGGTCTGACAGGTTGATGACGGATCATTCACTGTTATAACTCCCCTCTGACACAGAGTCATTAAACAGTCTCACAGGCTCTTAAAGGCTCTTAAAGGGAATGAACTCCACCTGCATGTCCATAAAAACATATGACCCTGCTCTGGATTTCAACATCTGAGGAGGAGCTCCACAAGAGGAGGAGAGAGGGAGGAGAGAGGGAGGAGAGGAGAGAGGGAGGAGAGGAGAGAGGGAGGAGAGAGGGAGGAGAGAGGGAGGAGAGGAGAGAGGGAGGAGAGAGGGAGGAGAGGAGAGAGGGAGGAGAGAGGGAGGAGAGAGGGAGGAGAGGAGAGAGGGAGGAGAGAGGGAGGAGAGAGGGAGGAGAGGAGAGAGGGAGGAGAGAGGGAGGAGAGGAGAGGAGAGAGGGAGGAGAGAGGGAGGAGAGGAGAGAGGGAGGAGAGAGGGAGGAGAGGAGAGGAGAGGAGAGAGGGGGGAGAGGAGAGAGGGAGGAGAGGAGAGAGGGAGGAGAGAGGGAGGAGAGGAGAGAGGGAGGAGAGGAGAGAGGGAGGAGAGAGGGAGGAGAGAGGGAGGAGAGGAGAGAGGGAGGAGAGGAGAGAGGGAGGAGAGGAGAGGAGAGAGGGAGGAGAGGAAAGAGGAAGGAGAGGGGGGAGAGGAGAGAGGGGGAGAGGAGAGAGGGAGGAGAGGAGAGAGGGAGGAGGCTGAGCTGTCTGAACTCTAAATGCAGAGCTGATATCCGTGCAGATAAAGAGTTTGTCTGTTAGATCATTTGGACAGATTCTGTGGTTCCTCTGCTCCTCGATCATCACCAGGACCACACACTGCACCGTAAATGAAATCCACAAATGAGATGAAACTAAACACAACTTTAACTAAACACTATTTTTGTTTGCCACTAAATTGTGTGTTTTATCATTATGTACGATCCACTGTTCAGAGTAATTTTTTAGCAGTGCAAACCAGGTATATTTGCAGCTTTCTGGTCAAAAACAAAATCTAAACTCCGCCACACACTACAGGTTTTTAAACGTGCAACAAAAAGCGCACACCACAGACACGAGGAGAATTTTATGAGATTAAGTCTCCGATCGCAAAGTCTGCTGAGGGATATGACTGTGTAAAAATGTGAACGCACCTCGTGTCGCTGTTTTCTGCCTACAGTAAAACGACTCGCTCTGAGACTCTGAAGTGTTCACTTTTAGTTTAGATACAAAACAAAACTGTGTTATTATTATTTGTGAAATGTGGAGCAAAACTTCAGATACATGATTTTAAAAGCATAAAAAATAAAGTCCACAGGAAGTAGAGTCACTGTCACTAATCTGCAGCTTCACGTCGATCCGTTGCTGTGGATGTAACAGACACACGTGAGGAACCACTCTGGACTTTTTACGTTTAAAGAACGCAGAAAACTGGATTCACAGAGCGGGTTTGTGGACTGGGGTCATTATTTATGGAGGATAAATTCTATGGATAATGTGGATGAGACGCTGCAGTTTAAACTTACAGCTTTACGAGTAATTAGTAATTATTATTTTCTCTATTTCCTGAGTTTGTCTCTTGCGTCTCTGTGTCCGTCTGCTCCTGACTCTGTTTTATCGGCTGTTATCGTAGCGTTGCTGATGTTTGGTGGTTCTGATCTGACACAGACACACACACGAGGAGCACAGCGGCTTCAAAATCGCACATGAAGCCACAAAGTCGGGTCAAATCGCAGCCAAAATCGGACAAATTCTCCTGTAGTGTGCGGAGGCCTTAAGTTTGTGCTGCCTCCAGTGGCCTCTTCAAATACTGATTGCAATAATCGACAGGTGTTTCTGATACAATCACCTGTCTGCAGGGGCGGAGTAACTGCCATCAGAGAATTTGCAGTATGAGGCCAGTGTGAAAGCTAAAGTTACATAATGAATCTGATTAAAGTGGGTGGACTTTGTCTGGGAGCAGCTTTTTCAGTCAGCGGCTCTTGTCTCCAGTGTTTTATATATTTTGTGTCTCTTTTTTGAAGTTATTTTACTCTGAATGTTTAATTTCTGGGGGTGGGACAAGACGAGAAACGAGACAGGGTCCATGAGAGTGAGATTTTGAAATTATTTACAATAATCTGATCTAGTTTAAAAAATGACCAAACTAAGTCATTTTCATCCTACATAAGGCCTATTTAAACACCTGTGTATCTGTACAAACTTTAGCACTTATTATTTGCATCAATATTGGTCCCATCACTACGAAATAAAAACCAAGACAGAGTTTAAAGTGTTCTCTGTCTGAATATTTGAGCTACATGTCTCTGTGTGGAGGGGACTTTTAGCTACAGCCGCTCAAAAATATGCAACTTTCCAGATCTTGAGTGCAGAGCGTGACCCTTTCGTGCCCGTGCCAAACGTAAAGACAGTGGATAAAATATTGCGAGAGCGTTTTTCCAGTGTCTCGAGGCAATTTCATGTCCCATCCCTATTAATTTAGTTTATCTTAAAGCTGTAATTATAGTGACAGACCAGCCCTGGGTGTATTCTCACATATCTCCAGCAGATCTCTACATCTGTATCTAGATGTCTTCATTCCTGGACCAGCTCCATCTGCTCTTCGATGGACACACAGGACAAATGTAAACTGGATCCATGTTGTCCTGGTTAAAGGTGAAAGAGAAATTTAAAGCTTCCCTGCTTAATCTGATAAAGAAGATAGTGACTAAATGATCCAACGAGCTCCAGAGCGACGCTTTAATTCTGATGGGCCCCATCATGAAACAGACACATTCAAATGAGCCACAGTAAAACAAACAATGGAAAAAGCAATGTCAAATACACATTTCTGCATGGAATGATCTGCCAAGTGATATTATTATTGCAAATACTAAATATTAGTTGAAAGTACTCCTGAAATGTATAATAATACGATTAAATAAGATTTCCTTAAAATGACTAGGAACAGTAGATGATGCTAAAACACCATGTACACAGTTTAGGAGTGAATAAAAATGGATTTAGTTTCCACTTAAACCTGCATAATGACTTTCTTACATCTCAATATCTGAACAGGTCATGTCTCACATGACAGAATTCACTCACTGAGCTGCAGAGGCTGCACTAGCACTGATTCATGATTGGCTGCAGGTGCTGGGGTTTAGGCTGTCAGACAAATGAAGAAATAAACCAGTGCCCGACTGGACTATTCCAAAACCGTAAATCATGTCTTTGGCATTTCAGGGTGACGGCTAAAAGTAAGTTTCATTTGAGTAAGTGGAGGATGTGAGAGCCAAGAGTGTGTGAGGTCCAGGGACCAGGAACTGCTTTTGATTTCCTTTTGTGTTTATTTCCAACGAGTTTAAGTCTTTGGAACTGGCAACCCAACGTGAGGATCTTATTCAGACATGTGATCTGCCGCCATATTGGCTTTGCGTAACTTTTTAAAGAAATTGTACTTTTCTAGCAGCATATTGTTGCTCCTACGTGAGTGACAAGGAGCCAGTAAAAATTGTGCTTCGTCTTCCCACTGTGAGAAAGTCTAAAGTGACAAAAGTTTTACGTGACAATATGAAACGATTTGAACATTTAGTAGTTTAGTTTCTTGCAGCGCTCGTTCAGACATGATTTCATTTCTTAATGTTTTGTTTTTCAAATTACATTCACTTCTAATTATAAATCAGATGTTTTGTCCTGACAGTTACTCTAACAAATACTTTTACTGGAGTATAGTTTCCTCAAATACTTTCTTACTTGAGTCATGTCTTGGACCACTACTTTGTACTTGTACTTGAGGATAGTTCTGGCTACAGTCCCCACCTCTGTGCCACGTGCTAATACTTCTACAGTCAAATCTCCTTCTAATAACACCAGGAGAGTTAATGTGTTTTGTCCTCCACCATTGTCTGAGCAGAGCACACGCTGTCCACCAAACACTGGCCTATAATCCTGCGGTGTGTCTCCTGGTGTGAACGCGTGGTTTAGCACTTCCACTAATCACAGAGCTCGGTCCACATGTGGAGGAGGACAAAGCTACAGGCGCAGAAACACTGCTCATAAGGATTACAGCAATAAAAGAATCAAATCAAAGGCTTTTCTTCATGCCATGATTTTTCTCACTTACACTGTTGCTTAATCTGTTGGTCGCAGGCAGGACAGACCTTAAAAAATCAACTGAGACTCTTTTTAAACAAGCCCTCAAAGTTTATGATTAAAAAAAAATCCTTAACTTATCATTATTGTGACATACTGAACAGATTCTTTATTCTGAAATGCAGCTGCTCCATAGAATTCTCCACAATGTAAATTCTGATCTGACCGTTCCCTTTAAACGTCCTGTGATGGGACAGTCGGATTTCTCTGGAAAACTGGAACACACTTCCAGCTGAATTTAAAACTTGCACTAACCCCACACTTTGTCTCATGGGTTAAAACGATGTCCTCTGAGCATCACATCAGGCGTCTTCAGACGTTTAAACATTCTGACTGTCCTACAGACGTGTTGTGTAGATGTAAATGTGTTGTGTAGATGTAAATGTGTTGTGTAGATGTAAATGTGTTGTGTAGATGTAAATGTGTTGTGTTTGACTCTTGATGCTGATGAATTGTAGTTTAGAGGATAATAATACTGATGAATTCGGTAAATATACAGTTTAGAGGACACTGATGACAATGAATTTGAGTATTTCTACGGTAAGGTCATTTTAAGATAATGATGAATTTGAAATCTTGTATTGATGGAAATTAGAATTTAAATGTTTAATGATGAATTGGATTGCGATTATTTTAAGGAGACACTGTTACTCATGTAAATAGTTTCTTTAATATATTTGTTTGTACCTTTCCGAGGACTGCAGATGGAGAGGAGCTTGTAGCTAAATCTGGCACAGAGCATCTTTTCTCTTAGAGATTGATGTTTTCTGTGCACTGTCCTTGTTTTAAATAAATAAATAAAATAAAAAAAGTTACTCAAAAGTCAGGGATTCGTGTACTAGTGGGCGTTTTCACCTGTGGGCGTGAAAACGGGTGGATCGGAGCATCGTCTTGAATAGAGGAGAATAAAGATTATTCAAACATGCACAAATCACTCCAAAGACAATTTTAAAGGTGCACTATGTAACTTTTTGGTTGTGGATCCTTCACCTGCTTGTTTCTATGGAGATGTCACTGCTCTGCCTGGAATGTTCCACAGTGTGACTTTAAGCACTCTACCTAACATTAGGGAAAAGTGTATACTTAAGGGAAAAGTGTATTTTGCTTTTTTTAAAAAAATATTTCTCTTTTACGTGCCAAACTGGATCAGGCTGGTAAAGATTTCAAAGTCGTCTGGACACTTTTCAAATCAAGACATTTGGGCTCATATCCAGAAGTCATTTTTAATTTGATGGAGGTGAGATTTCGATGGCTCCTGCGGTCTGCTGCTACTTTTCAGTACTCTCCAGTCACTGTAATATTTCATCTATAATATTATGCTACATACCAGGGGTCTCAAACTCACATGACCTGGGGGCCACTGGAGGTTGAGTCTGGGTGAGGCTGGGCCACATCAAGTAGGTTATTCGACAAAAATAAGGTTTCAATTATTTAAAAAAAAAAAAAAAAGTACATCTGTCCAGTCTTCTCAATCTTTAATAACAGTTCAGAACATGAACATGTCTTCAGAATTTAAGGTTAAACTATTATTACTTCTTCTACTTCTTTTACATACTTCTTGTGCTCCCTCTTTCTGAGACATATTTGCCTTGAAGGAGGAAACAAATGAGATCCTCAGTATAACTGTAGCTTGAAGATGTTCATCAGTGAGTTTGGATCTGTACTTTGACTTATTAAAGTTCATGGTGGAGAAAAGCTTTTCACACAAATTTGCTCCAAAAAGGCACCATGGTCCACAGGAACATTCTGGAAAGCTCAGCTGAGCTGATAATCAAAGCGCCGGCCTGATTCAGCTCCACTGTCCCGTGTCTTCACCTCCCTGTATGTCCTGCTAGTTCCCAGTATCTTTGCCCTGATACTGTGGCTGCGGGGGTAAAATGGTGCATGGTGCGAGTAGAAGCACATGTGTTAGTGATAATATGTGCACGACTGCACGTGCACATGCATAAACAGATCCACCTGGACTCGTAGCTTCACTGCTGAAAGTTGAGTTTGGAATGTCAGGTGCACAAATCTGCTGTTGTGAATCAGCAGGCGCCCTGCTCTGCAGCTTCGTCTGTCAGTGTGGACGTACTGACACTAAACTTTGACATCAAGTATATCATTTCGCGGGTCGCACTTGGCCCCCTGGACACGGGTTTGAGACTCCTGCTATAGAAGATTATTGCAGGGCCTTATCGCTATAAAATATAAAAGTCCCAGACATTTAGTTGCAGGTGCATTTTTAGTGAAAGCAACAAATGATCTAGAATATGTTTCCTCCATGTTTGCTACTGCATGAAAACCATCTGTGTCCTCTACAGGTCTGAGCGAGCATAGACCAAACACGGACCAAACACGGACCAAAACACGGACCAAAACACGGACCAAACACGGACCAAAACACTGACCAAACACAGACCAAAACACACATACTGATTGGGGGTCTGGAGCAGAGCCTTGGGGGCACACGCTCCCACAGTTGCTTTATGTGGATGTGCTTTAGTTAAGGAGGAGCTGAGCAGCACCGCAAAATGACTGGATGAGAGAGAACGCAGCCTCAAGAACTGGAAAAGGTGGCAAACAGCAGACATGAACATACTTTTGTGTAAAACAGGCATGTGTAAAAAGGCCAAAACTGCACATTCCACTCACAACTGAAGCATCGATACAGATACCATAATAATAAAAAAAACCCTCTTTCTTTAGACAATAGAATGTGATTTTCAACATTAAACGGTAGTACTTTTAGTTGCTCCAGATCATTCCAAAGTGTCAGGAAAGGTTCATTTCTGTCCTGTCCTTTTTTAGTATTAATACCTGCTCGAACGAGTATCTGATTTCAATACTTGTTTTAGGATCAATTTGATTTTCGGTACTTTTGACAGCCCCAGATTAGATGAAGTGCCACTTCCTGAATCATCTACACGAAAAAAACAAACTGTGCTTGTTTACTCGATAAAGTTCATGTTACTCCAGCGTTGAAAGCAGAGGCAGAACCCTAATGTCTTTTCCATAGGATCGACTTAACCTCAAAGCATCGGCCCATCTGTGACCTGGTGTTAAACAAAACGGCCATCTTAGAATAACCCCTAATGGCCCCGTCCCCTGGGAGCTGGCGGGGCCATTTATTTATTTATACGGCGAGTGAGGAGGGATACGTGGCTGTAATGAGGCACAGATCAAGCCCGCGCTGTCAGATTCACCGTGATTTATGAGCGCGCTAGGCTATGCTAAAGTGCACCCGATTATGATGAATGGAGATCGGGCGAACGCGGCGGACACAGCATTGATTGGACAAACTGCTCCTCCGGATTGGATGTGTTACGGCACAAACGTGGACGCAGAGAATTGTGTAGAAATATGCGAGGTTAGCTTCTACTGTCAGGAGAAATACTGTAAAACTACTTTAAATCAGCCCTACAGTGCTTTTGTGTGCGCTGTGGTTCTAATCTATGACACCCATGGATCATTATGTTATCATTTGGACGTTTTAAATCACAATATTCATCTAACACAACTTAATGAAAGAAGACCAAAACACAGACCAAAACACAGACCAAAACACGGACCAAAACGCAGACCAAACTCGGACCAAACTTCGACCAAATTTCGACCAAACACGCACCAAAACACAGACCAAAACACAGAGCAAACACACCCCAAAACATGGACCAAAACACAGACCAAAATACAGAAAGAAACACAGACCAAACACTGACGAAACATTGACCAAACACGGACCAAAACACAGACCAAAACACAGTCCAAACAGACCAAAACAGGGACCAAACACAGACCATGGACCATTATGTTATCATTTGCAATATTAATCTAAAACAACTTAATAAAACAAACAAATTCGCTGACTTATTTTATTTTCATTTGTACCAAAATGACAGCAAGATACTGCCGAATCCGACTTGTATCACCGATTAAGAAAATAAAATTTAAGAATGAAATAAGTATGTCAGTGGGTCAATGAGAAGAAACTACTATAACATGGTTAAAAGTTCTTACAAAAAGTAGATTTTTTCAGAATATGTCCACTTTAAGTCAAGTAAAAGACCGCACGGTATTTGAATTATAAATGTGTTTCCCACTTGTTGATGTGCATATTCAAGAGGACAATAAATTAACAGGAACGCCATTTTAATGGCGCAATTAGCAAACGGGAAAGGGTGCAATTAATTATGATGCTGTGGCGCTCTGGAGAAAACAAAGGGTCAAGACTCCACTGGGCACTGATCAAAGCCTGACGAGAAACAAACGTCATCTGGATCAGTTTTCTCCTGGAGTTCTGATCACTGTGGTTCATAAACACACACAACTGCATAATGACGGCAAATGTGTGATCCCGAGTGTCTCGGCTCCACCTCCGGCGTCTTGGCTCCACCTCGAGTGTCTAGACTCCATCCCGAGTGTCTAGACTCCATCCCGAGTGTCTTGGCTCCACCCCCAGTGTCTAGACTCCACCCCCAGTGTCTTAGCTCCACCTCCAGCGTCTTGACCCCACCCCGAGTGTTTTGGCCCCACCTCCAGTTTCACAAGCATCCAGCTCGTGTCCCTGCTGGGGTCTACTCGCCAAATGAATCCCTCTTTAATCCATGTCTTTCTACCATGTCATAATGTTCAAAATCATGCCTGAGGGTTTTAGAGTCATCCAGGCATGTTTGATTAATCTAGCGATCTCTCCCGGGACCTGTTTAAACCCTACTTACGGTTAACTGTAAGATTCTGTACAAGGCTCCACCCACAAGCCTACGTCACCCATGCTCCCACACGACAATGCTCCATAAATACACAAAACTGTACACAGCAACTTGATAAACCTGATGCGATGTGCATGAGTTTTATTAGCGGGATGTACGCTGATTTTATTATGTAGTGCTCTTTTTTTTGTGGATATAGCATTTTCAAAACAATAAAAGATCTAAATATGTTATGTGTTACAGTTAATACTCCGTAGAAGTGCACTACCTCCTCTTTAAGGTTTACAATTAACTGAAAGTAAAGAAATGATCTCCATTGTTATAGTTTAATACTCTGTGTCCGGCGCCGTTTCTCCGGTTCTCCTGCTCCTCCAGAAGCCTTCTCATATAAACACTTCACATCGCTCCCTCAGGCCTCAAGTTCTCCGTCAGTTTGAGAAGTTCAGAGCTCTGCCTTTACTTTCATCAAACCCCACAAACCCCAGAGTGCCACAGGGCCAGGAGAGGAGAAGAAAGCAGCTCTGCAGGCTCCTTTCTCTCTCCCAGAAGTATCTCTTTGTTTCTCTTTTCTTAGCTCCTATATCTTTCTCAACTTTCTCTATCTTTTTTCCACGCTTTATTCCTTCTCCATCCCTTAGAAATCGATACCGATACTTTTACTTTAAGTATTTGCCGATGCCCGATATTGACCGATACCAGTGTAGGGACAGAAAATGGTTCTTATTTCCTTAAGGGTTCCATATTACACAAAATGGACTCTTGTGAGCGTCAAGTCAGGTTATAATGTTGTTATTTCTTCATGTTTGAGGAATGCTGCATCATGTTTACATGTAAAGTGTACGGTGGAGGCATGGCAGAGTTGAAAAATCTGAACTTTCGTCAAAATTCAGAGCGCGTCAACAAGTTTCAAGCGTCTGCCTCAAGTGAAGACGTTCAGCTTGAGGCGTTCGGCGTGTTTTTGACTCGTCTGAACGCAGTATAACCCTTGATCATTAGTCTGTCTACATCTCCAAAGCTCAAAATGCTCTGTTCCACCTTGTGATGTCATGAAACGGTAGTTTTCAAGTTAACAGCTCCTTTTATCTTTAGTTTGGTAGAGACTGGAAATTAGACTTACTTAGACTTAGATAAACTTTATTGATCCACAAGGGAAATTTTTGTTTTATTTTATTTTATTTTATTTTTTATTTTTTTATATACTTTTTTATTGTTTTATTTTTTTATTTAATTTTAATTTTATTTTTATTTTGAATTATTTAAATTTCAGGTCTGAAATTATCTAAATGATTCTAGTGAAGGTGTGTGGAGTTTTAAAAACACAGTGGAGCACTTCCTGTATTACCACATGACATCACAAGGTGGAACAGCGTGTTTTCGGTTTAAGAGAAGAAGAACTCAGTGTAAATATGCAGAGTTTGTGTGGAAACAAAACTAAGAAATGAAATAAATAACTAAATTGGAAACTGAACCGTGAAATGTATGCGTATTTATATTTGGAATTATGTTAAAATCTCATCTTGTCTCGTTCTTGTGGACCCAGTCTCGTATCTCGTCTCGTCTCGTGGAAATTTTGTCTCGTCCAATCCCTCGGAAACAACATCATGACATACAGTAGATCAGAAAATAGTGTAATATGAGCCCTTTAAAACACAGTTCACTTCCAACATGACACTCTCTGCGCCTTCATCAACTTAGAGACTGAGACTTAGACAAACTTTATTGATCCACAAGAGAAATTATTTAGATACAGAAGCTCTAAACATTATGTACAAGTCAAAATAAAACAGAAAAATAGTAATAAACTATAAAATAAACTATAAAATCAGCAGTGTAAATACTCTGCTGATTGACAGGGCATGAGGTTATCCGTTACTTAAGATTGAGTTGTTGTACAGTTGTAGGGAGTATTATCCTGTAAATAATAGTGTTGCTCCGATACTGTTTTTTGGAGATCCGATTCTAAACCAGTACTTGGCCTTAGTGTACTCGCCGATACCGATACCAATCCGATACCACATAGGGTGAAGGAATAAACTAAGGCGACTCAATTTTGTTGCAGCACAAGAGCAATAAATAAATCTACTAAAAGGCAAATTTGAGAACTAAGT